>OU015762.1:40763239-40795139 GCA_907173295.1 Fagus sylvatica
ATGATCACTTCCTGGAGTTCGGTTATTTGCAAACTGACCTCCTGAGGTTTCAATTTTGCAATATAATCATGTGAGATTTTTTAATTGGTGAAATTGAACTCTCTAACTCTCTAAGTATATTTTTTCTCAATTTTGTTAATAAAATTTGTCACATGTATTGTGCTTAGGTTTTTAATAATGAAATTTTTATTATAAAGTGATCACATGTAATGCACCTGACAAATTCCTACTAGCAAAATCGACAAAATATATACTTAAAAAAGTTAATTTCATCAATTTAAAAATTACAGGTGATTATATTATAAAATCAAAATCCAAGGAGCACTGGACCCGTTGAGATTCTACCACGTGACCAGTTTTGTACAATTTTTATACACGTGACAGCATTTTAACAGTCCAGTGCTCCTGTGCACTGGACCCAAGCCATTCCCTTTAGAGTTACCCTTCGCTTTCTTCGATGTTCACTAATTGCCAAATAAGCAACGACATTGACATGTCCGTGCAAGTTGTAACATGTTATTGCCATTCACAAGCAGCAAATATATGTTTCCACGCCAGGGAATCTGTCTTCCAAGCTGCCTCTTTGAGATTTCCTTTCCATATGATGGATGAAAATCGAAAGGTCCCCCCATTTTATTTAAACTTGCTTCCCCACGTATCAAATAGATTTGATATAATCTCAAAAAAAAAAAGATTTGATATTACCTATGGGAGTTGTAATGTTACAATCCGCCAATCATCATGCTGTCGATCTACGCTTTGTCTCTCCTTCACAAAAAAGGGAAGAAAAAAAAAATAGAGCCTTTCTTGTACTCAAATTATATTATCAAATTTTTGTTGACAAACAAACAAATAAATAATAATGACCTGTACGATTTGAAAATAACACATCAGGATGGGGACTCTAGCGGTCGAGAATTCGTGCTCTCCTGCATCGCAAACTATTATTTCATTTCGGGTAATTGCAATTTTTTCTCGTAAGTATGGAATAGTTGCAAAATCTGACATAGTCCCCAGGACCGGCTCAACCATAAAGGCAATTTAGGTAATGGCCTAAGGCCTCCAAATAAAAGAAGGCCTCCCAAAAAAAATAAAAAACCAAAAGGAAAAGAAAACCACACTGAGAAATAAAAAATTTATATGTGCTAATCTTTTAATTAATTCACTCAGGTAAAAAAAATTAAAGCCCTCTCTATCAACTAATAAAATGCATTGTCTATTAAAAATACTCACACTGAATCCAAAACATAGAAGGTGAAAAGACAAAAATAAATAGACAAAACACTCCTTAAAAAATTAAAATCTGAATTACTAGACACAGCCATTAATAAAACGTTCATTCTTCAAGTTAGTTTCTCAGTTTCGTCTTCTCCTTCAATTAACTCTTTTTACTTTCTTGTTCATCGTGTGTCTCATCTGAACAAAACTTATCTGTTATCACTTATCACACTTTCTCCACACACACTCGTTTACTTACTGCCACTGCCCACTGGTTCACACATTTACTACCTAGCTAGTTATTGCCACTAATTTATACTTTACACCACACACATAGGTTTGTACCTATTGTCCTATTATCACATGAGTTACGTATCCACTTTTGCTACTTTGTTACATTTTTTATAATTTAATTTGTTTTTTCTTTTCTCATTTAAAGATCATTGCAAAATTATGATAAACCAGGTTATATTGCTTTTTTACTTTAGTTAAATTATAGTTTTCATTATAAATTGTATTTCACTTATTCATTAATATTTTTTAATTATAAATTTCTACTAGAAATTACTTAATTAATAATTTTGCATCTCAAAAAATAAAAAAACTATGTTTTAAATAAAAATATATCAAAATTAAATAAATATTATCTAATTAATTTTTAAATATATTTAAAAATGTTCATCAATATTGGTTGTGAAAGTATTAAAGTCAAAATTCTATAACTAAAATGATGATTTACAACATAGCAGTGGTAAACCAACACAAAAGCTTTGGCTATAAAAGCTATTTGATAATTTTACTGTAATATGAGCCCCAACTGATAACATTATGCAAAGGGACAAAAAATTGATAAAGCATGACACCATAACAAACAGCTCTACCTTTCCATTTTCTTCCCCTAGTCCAAATTGATAAATCAGAAATTAGTTTGTCTATCTGATCCATACTAGAGGTTGGAGAAGAAAGTCATAAATCAGTTCGGAACTAAATAATAACATATCTTTACAACTGATAGATATTATTGACTACAAATAATTACCTTTAATCCATACTCATAGAAGCCATAACTTGAAAAAAAATCAGACGCTAAAAGTTTTGTGAAAGGAAAACATCAACAGTGAACAATGAATATCAGATAGGCAACAAAAATACATTGCGATTCTTCTGAAAATGCAAAGAAAATTAAACAACAAAAGAAGAAAACTGAAAGGCCACAAAGTGTTATTGTTCCCTGGTCTCATCTCTTGACCACTGGAATGATTCCAAGGCAAATTGCATGAGCTTCCGTTTGAATGCAGCCTGCCTACGCGAAGCATCCAATTGAGAAAGTTTGAATTTATTCCATTTTTCCTCCAAAATGGCCTTCTTCTTAGTGTCTCCTTCAAACATACGCAAGCTGAGTCCACACTTTTTCACAAAGGTGTCCATCCCATGACCTTCGAAACTCAACGTCGACTTCATCTTCAACTTGTTATTAACCACGCATTTGGAATTCAAATCCATTAATCCCCATATGTTATTAGATAGTTGATACACATTTTGGTCATGGGTCTTATTATCCTTAATTAGAAGATTAGTTTTCCCAGCTGCTATGTTATCCTTAAACTACGGTGAAAGGAATTCTTGAAGGAATTATAAAAGCGATCCATATCTGCAGGTGCAGCAACCAGATCGGCACGCTTGTTCTGAGCATATTCATACAATGCCTGGAGGAGGGTGATCTCGTCATCTTGGCTCCACACTCTTGCTGTTTTCTTCTTATTATTATTCTTGTCGTGCATGTTGTCTTCATCTTCATTCCTAGAGCGCTTAGTAGTGTTGTGACGTGGGGAATCAGGTTCTTCATAGTCAGGATGGTATTCAGCTTCGGCAGATGATGGTGATGATATGGCTATGTAGTCTCCAAGCTCATCATCGTAATGATACTCATAAAAAGGTTCTGTTTCGGCTGAGAATTCAGAGGATTCTGACTCAAGATCTTCTTCTTCTTTAAAACTATAATCAGTTGTATCGTCATCTTCAAAATCTAGAAAGGTGACCATGAGTATGACAGTATCAGTAGTAGATGCAAAAAGAGAGAGCAATAGGAGACCACATAAATTCACATGTTTTAATTAATTAATAATAGCCCAAGAACTAGAACTGAGAGGTTAGGAAGTTGAAAAGATTAATTAAGGATTTTAAATTAAATTTCTTGTGAAGTTAAATATGAAGCAGGTTAATTATATGGTTAGAGTGTCTTGGGAACTTCAATATATAATTTCTTGAGAACAGGTAACAGGGGAAACAAATATATCTTACATCTGTTCTAGGTACTACGGAGCACCTAAACTTATATTTGGTACAACTCAGTACACCACAGCCATCGAAATGTGGTCTATTGGCTGTGTTCTAGCTGAATTTTTGCTTGGAGAGGTATGTAGCGTCATTTTTGTGGTTTGATTTCCCATATTTTTCTACTCACTTATCTATTTATCAGCTAATAAAGTATTTCTCTTCATGCCAGCCTCTCTTTGCAGGTGAAAGTGCAGTAGACCAGCTTGTTGAAATCATTAAGGTGATTATATAGCATGAAATTTCACTATAGTAAAAGCATTTTGATATCTTGTATTAGACATATGACTTGGTATTTGATAGTGGAATGGGTTGCTATTAAGGCATTCTTAAAAAAAAAAAAAAAATTATTGACACATGTTAGTGCTTATATATATATTTGTAAAACCTGCAGAGAATAAAGGAAAGAAGATGGCTGCTGAGGTTTAACACGTGAACATGTTTTGCTTGGGTATGTTTTAGGAACAACACCTTCATCCAAAGCCATGGAATTCTCCATTAGAATGAAATGGAGAAAATACAAAAAATAAAACTTTACATGCTGGAATCATGTGTTCTTGTCTATGTATTTAATTATACACACCTTTTAATTGTGTATGACAATGTCTATTCCTCTATATGAGTTTTGTTTCTTATACAATAACAAGAAACAACTTGTTCTTTGCTGGAAGATAAATAAGAGTTTAATATTCGTTGCCATTGCTTTTTGGTGAACTTGAATGAGGATGTTTTGGAGGTTGAAGGAAGCCTATTGTTCAGAATTTGAATTTTTTTGTGGTTACTTTGCATTGTTTGACAATTGTGAAGTAGATTAATGAAAATATTCTTATTATTGGCACATGTTTTCATTGTTTGCAGACACATCCCATTGGAGTTATATAGGTTTTTTGCGTTAACAAAATGTTGACGCAAAAGTTGTAATATAGGTTTTTTGCGTCAACATTTTGTTGACGCAAAAGATGTTATATATGTTTTTAACGTCAACATTTTGTTGACGCAAAAGATATTATTTGAGTTTTTGGCGTCAACATAATGTTGACGCTAAAAGATGTTATATAAGATTTGGCGTCAACAAAAGGTTGACGCTAAAAGATATTAATTGCCGCAAAAAAGTGTTATTTTGCATCACTTAGGGGTGATCCTGTCCTGCAAGGGCGAGGTGGGCGACCGCCCTAGGTCTCACCTCAAAATTAGGCCTCATCCCAAAAATTTTTAAGGCCCTTATTGAAAGACTTTAATATATTTATATATACAAAAATTAAAAAGCATATATTTAAAACAAGTCTTTAAATTAAGTCTAATAATAATTTATTTCTCTAACCCAAGTATGTATTAGAACAATTTTTTGTATTTATTTGATGTGAAGAAGCTAACTTCACTAAATTATGATAATTTGAAAAAGTATTATGTTAATCTTGAAGGTTTTTTAAAACCTAATAATTTTTTTGATCTTGATGGTATTGATTTATTTTTAGACTTAAAAGTCTTACAAGATATTTTACCAAAAAAAAAAAAAGACAGCGACAAATATACTTAATTTTATCAAAGAATTGAATTGTTCCAAATGCATCTATTGCATATAGAATATTATTGAGTATACTTGTCATAGTAGTCGCATCTGTTGAAAGAAGTTTTTCAAAGTTAAAATTATAAAAATCTTACTTGTGATCAACTATGTTACAAGAAAGATTAAATAGATTAGCCATATCATCTATTGAACAAGATTTATTAGAAAATATTGAATATAAAAGTTTAATTAGTAATTTTATAGCAAAAACCGTATGTAGAGTAATTTTTCAATGATTTTTTTTTTTAAAGATAGAAGGCCTCATTTTTTTGTATCACCCTTGGCCTCATAATTCCTAGGGCCGGCCTTGCATCAAGGTTGACGCAAAAAATGTTTTTTGCAACAACTTTTTATCTTTAGCGTCAACCTTTGTTGACACTAAAAGTGATTTTTCTTGTAGTGTGTTGTAAGATTATATTTTTCCTATTGCAATAAAGCATCTTGTTGTAATATCATATTTTTCCTATTGCAACAAAACATCTTGTTGTAATATTCATAACTATTGCTTCAACTACTAACTTCATTGCAATAAATTACATAATGATTTATTGCAACAATATTTTACAACCTATTACAACAACTTATTTTTGAAGTAATAAATTACTAGTTTTTAAGTAACTCTTGCAACGAAATCTAATGAATTGATGTAATAGTACGTATATTACTACAATAATCATTTTTTGTTGTAATAACTCTTGTTGTAATAGGTGTATTTTGTTGTAGTGACCACTGGAACACCCTTGATTTTTCACCAATCACCACAGCACAACTCAATAAGTTATGCCAAGAGTTGTGGTTTTTTATGTTGTCCTAGACTCATTTTAAAACCTAGAAACTTTCTCACTTCCTCTAATGTTGTGCTTGTATTATGTTCAAAGAGTGAGCAGTTAATCCATATAAAACTATCAAAATTGATTGAGATTTTTCAAGTGTTTCTTAGAGGTAATGTGAAATAGTATTTAGTAGTTATATTTTTCTTACCAATTTTCTTTTATTTGTGCTAGCATATATATATATATATATATCTATATATATATATATTTTATATATATATTATATATATATATATATATGTATTATTATGTATTTCTTAAATTGTTTTGCGTCGTTATATAGTCAATCTATGGGTCAATTTTTATAAAACACTATATGAACTTTTCTCAATTTTGTGCATTTAGCTTAGATGGTGGAACTCTAAGGTGATTTGTTATGTTGTTGTAATTATTTGAAGTTAAATTTAAAGTGAAATTAAAAATGAATATTGTTTTTCTTTTAAATTTTTGAAATAGAAAAGAAATTAAATATATCCTTAACATTATTCCATTTTGCATTTTTTTTGTATTAATGAATATATTTTTTTATCAATTAATGTATACAAATATATACATATTATTTTCTGGTTGAGATCAAAACATACCCCAAGATTAAATTTCTGATCCCACAAAGAATTGTGCAGTTGTTGCTAGCATGCTTATAATCAAACGAAGCATTGGCAACTCGATCTTTGTCGTTTTAGGGTTTACAATAGAAGCATATGAAAAAGAATTTACTGTTTACAGCATCTTAAAATACCTTTAATTCCTTTATTTCATAAATCTTATGCAGAACAATAAAAAAAATAAATCTTACACAAGATCCTATTACTTAGGAACAATAATAATAAGAAAAAACTAAAGACCGTTACTAACTTACTATGATTATTTCTTATTCTGCATTGAGAACCTCCCAAAGGTCCATGTTGTCAATAGAGAAGTCATCCCAACAATTCAGAGCATACGCTTCATCAAGAATGTCCCCCACTTTTGCCTCTGGTGCTAATTCCTCAGCCCAAAGGTTTTTGTTGGGGAATTCATCCAACCTGCCACATGTGACTCTCTCATCACCTTCCTCACCATTTGACAAGATTTCCCACCAATTAATTCTGTTCTCCGACTGCATAAATGTTTGAGGTATGTCTCTGACATCGTCTTTTGGTTGAAAGCTTTCAACAACTGAAGGTTTCCCACCGAACCAAGTAAATTTTTTAGAAAAGGTCCTAGGTTGTGGCTTTATTACCTTCACTTTTACCATGTCTTGCGCCTTTTCTTTCAGTTCTTTGATGTGAGAACTTTCCTTTTTGCGGATGTGTGTATTCCAATAGTTCTTCACATCATTAGTTGTTCTTCCAGGGAGTCGACCAGCAATAAGTGACCATCTACACAAAATGAGAACAAAAATATAAAGAAAATGTTCAAATAATTATTGATTAACTTGTAATCTGTTTTTTTTTTTTTTTTTGATAACCTTGGTCATTGGGTGTTTTGCTTTGGCTAGGTAATTCTGAAGGCACTCGAACTAATGACCATTGAGGAACACATCCAAAATCGGATCAATTGTGTTACCCCACAATCTTGTAATCTATTTATTAAGTCTCCCTCAAGGTTGTAATCTATTTATTAAGTCTAAAGGAGACTATGTTAGCATTAATTATTCAAAATCAATAAATGA
Organism: Fagus sylvatica; assembly: GCA_907173295.1. NCBI lineage: Eukaryota > Viridiplantae > Streptophyta > Magnoliopsida > Fagales > Fagaceae > Fagus > Fagus sylvatica. The sequence continues at coordinate 40,770,846 of OU015762.1, forward strand.
TAACAGACTTTTGGATTTTAGCAAGGGAGCAGCTGTATGTATGTTTTTTATTTAAACAAGGGGGGACCATGACCATGACCTGTCCAATTTTAATTTTTTTTAATTATTATATATGTATGCTTTTAAAGGTTGGCCCTTATAAACAATTATTGTCCCCTCTAAAAATTGAAAGTTCGTTCAAAGTGGTCGAAAGAGATGAAATAAATTTGACCTTTAACAAATCTCTAAAATTCATGGTACTATCAAGGAGAAAACCCTCCTCTAGTCTAGAAGTGTCACAACCACTAACATTTCACAGCTTGTCGGCGGCACATAGACCTGAAAAATGGGTTGTGTTGTATAGATTCGGCTTTGACCTGGTCAAATACATCTCAAAATGGGCATGAGTTAGAAACACATTGGACCAAAACAGTTTTGTTATTCCTATAAATCTTAAATGTTTTTTTTTATATGGATCATGGTATCTTGGTATAACGCGTATTTTTTCACGCACCAAACAATCCTTAAAACGTAATTTTTAACATATTTGTTCATATTTCTTTCAAAACAAATAAAAGAATAAAGAAACATTAAAAGATAAAAAGTTGAATAAATAAATCCTTAAGTTTATAGTATGGTATTTAATTCTAATATTCTATTAGTCCAAAAATTCTACAATAAAAAAGATATATATATATATAATATATAATTAAAAAAAAAAAAGAAAAAAAAAGGTGTGCACCTGTTATACATAAAAACTTAAAACATGAAATAAAGTCAAATCCACATTAAAAATAACTAAATACTAGTCGCAAACCCGTGCGATGCACAGGAAAATTATTGAAAATAAAATCTAAATTAATTTTAATTCATTTTACTTCTTATGTTGAATATGTATTTTTTTTCTTTTTTCTTTTATGTAGTTCAAAATGTTGTAGATAAAGTCGATAAAGAGACTTTACGGATCGGATTTATGATAGATCCTACATTTTAGTTAAAAAAAATAACTAAGAAAGTATATTTACCATAGGATAATTAAAATTTAATATAATGTAATAAGTTAATAGTAAATTTTTTTTTTTTTTGGCATAAGTTGAATATAGTCCAATTTTTATAAAACACGATTCATGTTTATATTTATCATATGGATCATGTTTCCATCCAAAAATAAAATAAAGGATACTTAAAATAAGAAAAATGACAAATAAATACATAGGCACACCACACATGATTATATGATCAAACCTAAATAATTTTCATAACTCATTTCAAGCTCACATGGTTTCATTATAACAAATCCATCCATCTTTCTCCATTGCCAACAACCAAATTAAATGAAATACATAAGAAAAAAAAAAAAAAACTCTAAAAATCTTGATAAAAATTGATAATTATGATTATTATTAAAAGATATTTATATTGTGTTTATATATGGAATATATTTTAGTATTAGACATTAATTATGATTGTGTTTTATATATGGAATAATATATTATTATATTAAAGAAAATATGATGTGTCAAGATTCTAATGGAAAGTTTAATAATAGAATAAAATTTAAATTCAATTAGAAAATATATATTAAAATAATGAGGTGTAAAATTGTGAGATTTCAAAAACTTATGTGGCGCAACATGATGAGGTCAACCAAAAGTCAAAAAGCTTCGGTTTTACATTATAGTATAGATATAGAAATCTAAGAATAAACTATAACGTGAACTAAATATATAGAACTCTAAGAAAAACTTATAACATGCTAGATAAAGAGAAAAAAGTAAATAATTAGAAAGAGAAAAGCTTCAATGAACTACTGAAGAGATCCAACACTAAAAGTAGTTATGTTTGAGAACTGCATGTTACATCGATGACTAAAATCATTAGTATTTTAATACTAATAGATAATATAAGAAATCTAATATAATTTAGCATATAAATATACATTCAAAATGAGTAAATAAAAAAAAAAATCATAAAAGAGACTTAATAGACAGGTTGGGTATGGTCTGGGTTTCACCTAGGCAATCAGCTAATACTTAATTTTGTTTTATTCATACTTTGGACCATAGATGTCAATTTTGTTCTGTTTCGGCCAGAACTATACCAGTATGCAAATTGGAACGAAAAGCTTCCTCATTCCACTTCGGCCTAGGATTTACACTCCGTTTGGGAGGGGGGAAAGGAATGGAATGGAATGGAATGGAAAAAATATATATTTTAAGAATATTCTCTCATTTCCCCTGTTTGGAAGTTTAAGTAGGAGGGAATGGAAAGACCATTCTCTTATTTGGGAGTTTAAGTGAAGGGAATGGAATGGAACACTCGTTCCTCCCTATTTCCTCCAAACCCCAAATTTTCATTCCCTCCAAAATTTGGAGGAATGAGAGAGAATGGATTTAAGTTTAATGATTTTTTCACCAAACGTCCCAAAATGCCCTTAGTATTTTTGTAGAATTCTAAATTACCCTTATAGATTTGATCTTTTATTTTCTTCAGTTTCTATAGTATTTCTATAATATTATATTTCTAAATGACCATGCATGGACCTTTAACAATGTCAATTTTCTTTTAAAAGTTTATTTTGTGGACAATGAATTTCGAATTTCCATTTATTGAGATTATATTTTAATTTATATTGCTTAGATTTTGTACTTGTTTATAATTAAGCAGATTTTATACCACCTGTTGTCTTGTATTGGTTTCTTTATCTGTTAGCAAGGGCCAAAAAAATGAAATAAACTCCCATGGTATTTCTATAATATTATTGTGACACCACAAGGTGTCATATATGGTGTAGTAATTTTATAGTATTATTCTATAGATTTTAATCCTACATTTTATAAAATTAAAGGATATTATAGTAATGTTGTTATAAAATGATTCATTTCTATTCCTTCTAATATTACTTCCAAACAAAGTTACTTATATTCCATTTCATTCTATTCCTCTATTTTAAAACATCCAAACAAGATTACTTAGTTTCATTTCATTCCATTCCATTCTACTCCATTCCATTCTGTTTCATTCATTAAATTCATTCTATTCTATTCCATTCCCTTATAATTTATTTATTCCATTCCATTCCATTCCCCTCTAAACTCCCAAACGAAGGCTTAAAGGGAGGGAAGGAGGGGTTCATAGGATTTACCCATTCAAATTCTTCATTTTTAATTCCTTCAAATTAGAGAAATTTGGAAAGTGAAGAATTCCGCTTATATAACTTTTTTAAATTTTCAAATTTATCATTATGATATTAATATATGTTTCTATAAATGATTAAAAGAGTGGTAAAATATTATTCTCATTTTAATTTTTAAAATATTAAAACAAAATGAAGGGATATCTATTCCCCTCTCCATATTTAATTTTTAAATCATTCAAATAAGGGAATGGGATAACCATTCCTCTCCCATCTACTTCAGTCTTCTCCTTTTACTCTCATTTTCCTCCAAACTTCCTAAAATACTGTAGAAGAAAAATCTCCGACTTTAATATTGTAATTCTCGACTTTCTTTTTGTATTAGCAATCAAATCTTCATCTTTTTCTTCTTTGACCAAAATCTACAATAATCATAGGGTAAATTACACTCCCCTCCCTCGAGTTTTGGTGGAATGACAATAATCTCCAAAAGTATACTGAACACAGTTACACCCTTGAGGTTTGAAATATAACTGTCATTAATAATTTCGTTACTAACATTAACATAATATTCTACTTTTTAAAACAATTGATTTAGTTGGTCTTTGGGTTGACTAATAAAATATTTTAAAGTCAATTTTTTTTTTTCAAGATTCTTTTATGATTTTGAGAGATAAAAAGAATTTTTTTTTTTTTTTTTTTCTAACATCAAGGTTGTTGGAAAAAGATGGAAAAAAATAAATAATATAAAAATATAAATAACCAGTTACTTAACTATTGTTAAAGATTCATAAAATAAAAATAAAAAATATTTTTAAAGAAATAGAATATTTTAGTAACAGAATGGTTAATGACAATTATATTTCAAACCTCAAAGGTGTGGATTGTTTTTTTGGTTCACTTTTGGTTTTATTGTCATTTCGTCAAACCTCAAGGGAGGAGATTGTAATTTACCCATAATCATATTGGCGGAAACAAGAGACAAAAAAAAAAAAAAAAAAACCATACAAAGAAGAGAGGAACATAGATTAAAAAATTGGCGATAGGAGGAGGGATTTGTAATTAACTAAAATATTTGATTAAATTACACATTTGACTTTATTTTCATTTTGGTCCCTTCGATTTTAGATTTTCATTTTGGTTAATCAAGTTTAATTCCGCTTTCAAAATGGTCATTCATGTCCATCTCCGTTTTCATTTGTGTTTATCAAGTTTGATTTCGTTTTCTAATCAGAATGACAATTGAAAACAAAATCAAACTTGAAGGATCAAAAAAAATAATTTTAAACTTAAAAGACCATTTTGATAACTAATCAAACTTGCTAGATCAAAATGAAAAATCTCAAACTTAAGGGATCAAAACAAAAATAATCTTAAACTTAAGCATCAAAATGATAATTTAGTCTAAAGATTCTAAGCTGGTTATATATGTGTTATAGAAAAAGGTTTGGGGGAAGATCAATATTTTTTACGAAAAGTTGTCCTCAAAAGTAAATGTAAGGGGAATTTAAAGCTATCAAGAAAAGGATCTGGGGGTCCTCGGCTCCCCAAGCTCCAACGTCGTTCCAGCCTTGTTCCCAAGATAACAAAAACATCACGGTCACACTCAGATGTAGCAGATAGCATCACCATGTATATGAAATGACTGTCACACTCACATGGTCATCACGACATATTTTTCACTTCCTTCTTCCAAAAAGAGGTCAAAAGAAAACTTTTGAGGGAGAGAACTTGGAATTATTTGTCTTCGCTTTTTTCACCCAAAATATAAAATCTTCAGTGAGCTGAAGTCTAACTAAATTAATAATATTCAGTGTGACCAGTTAGAGTTATATAATATGCTAGCTAGACTTGCCTGTTGCCTAGGAGCTTATGCAGCCTTAGCATTAGATCAACTTCATCAGCGGCAAAGTTTCCTCTCTTGATATTTGGCTTTAAGTAGTTCAACCACCTCAGTCTGCAGCTTTTCCTACATCTATTTAAGCCTGCAAAATGCATGAAACATGTCATACAAAACCTTCTTATATATATAAGCTCCAGTAAAGATTGCATTATTTATACAGAGAAGTTAATCTCTCTCTCTCTCTCTCTCGTACTACCTGCACTGGCGGGAACTTGGTGCCATTTTTCTGCTCCGTACTTCTCAATGCACTGCCTTAGACGGATATCTTCCTCTTCAGTCCATGCACCTTTTCTCACACCAAAAGACAACAAAGAGCTCTCCATGTAGCTACCGCTGCTTGTGTTTTATGGTTCCCCAACTGACAGTAACAAAAGCACGTTTGTAAAGTACGTATCTACTCTTTCTATTCTTTTATAGTATGTAAAGTAATAAAATTCACGTGGGCTGGCTGACACGGAGACGGAGTCCTCCTCAACCCTTTATTTGGCGGTGAATGGCTTTCCAGTACTGTGCACTGGATCCAGTGAGATTCTGTCATATATAAAAATGGTACAAAACGACGTGAATTCCAACGGATGTAGCTCTTTGCACTGACCCAAACCTTAACGTGTATGTTGGCATGTGTCTTTATCTCCTTATTCACTGGACCCAACCTTACTTTTTTGAAATCCTGTGTTACACATGAGTAGATAGTTCGCGAAATTCTTTGAAGGCTAAGGATTCGCCACCAAATGTGTTACAGGATTCGCCACGAAGTGGGTTCGGGTAGTTGTGGTCCTGCACCCGCTTGGGGTTGGAGATTTGTTTTATTAGAATAAAATACTATAAGCTCTTCAAATAATAAATTACGAATTCTAGCTTTTCATTATTTAGTGGTGTCAGTTTTCAACAAATGTGAGCTGAAAGAGGAGATTGATATTAATAGATCCAAATGTGGGTTTCAGTTAATTTAATCGGTAAAAATTTCTTGTCGTCGATTAATGAACCTGATAAAATTAATTAATTATACGTTTAAATATTATCGTAACTATCAAAAAAAATTCCAAATCTCTTAAAGAAGATTGCTATGATTTGCCAATAATTTTAATTAAAATAGTAGATTATGATTGTTGTGCATTAAAATTTAGTCCTTCAGTTATCAAAATTTATCATCTATATCCTCAAGTATAAAATCGATGCCATTGTACTCTTTATCCGCATCTGTTACAATTTTACTGTCGATCCATCAAAGAATGATTTTTATTTTAACAGCTAAAAAATAAAAAATAAAAAAACCACGGCGGCCGCGGCCATACCTCCTGCCAAGTCTTTAACCATAAATCCCAAAAATTTCAGGTGGTATTTGAATTATCTCCATGCCAATAGAACTATAGAAGTGAGGACGTGTTTGATTCTCAGCTTTGCAAGGTCGAGGAGCATCCCGTGATGAAACCAAATGATACCATGGATTATGGGCGGGAGTGATATTGGGTTGGGGTGGCAGACAACTTTGAGTTGGTGGTGTGTCCTGATTATGGGCGTATAGGGTGGGAATACTTCTTGATGAAATGACGGTGTGGGGATAATTTTGTTTTTGTTCGATTAATTTATATTTATTATTTATTTTCTTCTTTTAAATTTTATTATACATAGCATTTTAAGCATTTTAAGTATCCGTTAAGGTTGTATTAAATGAATTAAAATAATCCAATTTTAGTGGGAGTAGAGAAAGTAGCTATATGAGAAAAAGACAATAAAATTGCGACTCTTTTTTCTACTCCTAATAAAGTTTAACCAAACCCTTTTTTTATTGATCATTTTAAGCATTTAACCGCAATGTATACATATTGACAAAAAGGCGATACCGACACCAATTATAGGCAGAGCTATATACTTTTTCACTAAACTAGGCGGAGCTATATATGGTAAGGGGCAATTTGCTAATTTTTTTTATATCTATTAATTAAATTATCATTGTGGTGAAAAAATTTAGTAAAATAGGATTTTTTTTTTTCTTTTTCTTTTTCTATAATCGTGTTTCTAACACGATTTTAAACATTGTAATCGTGTATCAAAACCACGATTTCAGGCTATGTGCAATAGGAGCTATAATGTATTTTTTTTTTTTGAAAATCGATTGCTATGATTTTTCATTTTTTATCTGAGATTATGAATATGTGAGTGATACTAACCTTGGTCTTAGTAAATGTTAGTCTTTAGTTCAATCAATCTTAAGTTTCTAAAGTCGAGATGGGGGAAATTGGGATCCATATTGTACTCTAAACATCAAAAGCCACGATTTTTAAATGAGGTATATGTAACTGCAATATCTTCCCATCTTAATGATTGCAAAAACGAATCTAAAATAATGCGGAATCGATTCTCGACGAGGAGGTCGAGGAGGGAATCGATAGCATTATGGGGAATCTAAGTGTGAATAGTGGAGGTGGTGGTGGTGATTCATCTTGCAGTAGTGGGAATTGGAATGGGAATTCAATTCCAATGGGATTGGGTTTTGGCGGGAAATTCGGAAGAGGAGTGAGAGCATTGAGACATGTTGAAGAAGTAAACTGGTGGAGTTTTCCCATTGTGGATGTGCGTCAAATCTCACCCAAATTCCACAAGCCTTCTACTTCTTCTTCTTCTTCTCCTATGGTTGCAGAGAAGAAGAAAAAAAAGAAGAAAGTCGAAAAGCTTGCCAATTTGGAAAACAAGGAATTGGTGGCTAAAGAGAATTCAAATTCACTTGAGACTCCAAAACCCAATTCCGGGTTGCTATTGAAATTGAATTTTGATGAGGTTTTGAATAGCTGGTCCGACCGTGGCTCACCATTCTCTGACGAAATTTCTGGGTCCGAAGTTGCAGGAAATGATGTCTCTGTATGTTTCTCATCTCCCGCCAGCAAACCACATTTCCAACAATATTTAAACATTAGCTGAATCTCAAATCCTCAAACCCATTTTATGGTGTTTTTTTGTTTTTGTTTTGTTTGTTCACTTGATAGCTTAGTCTCTGGTATAATGCTCTCATTACAGTACTTGTCACGTTCCTTTTCCATGGACCATGGATAATAAATAATACTAGAAAATTCAAAAATGAACTTCACTTTTATTGGCTCTTTTTGTTATTCTTTCTTTTTATAATTATTGGTTACACCAACTCAAAAGAAAGAGGTTTTGCGGTCCAATTCTTACCGGGACCCTTGAAGGAGAATATTATTTTCAATAGATTTACCTTTACCTCATATAAAATTATCGGAGTAATTAATTTCATTTTGCAAGTTTAATCTTTGTTCAATTCGACAAAATCATACTTTTTCCAATTTTTTTGAATTCACAAATTCATAATCCTTTTTTTTTTTTTTGGCCGTCTCTTTCTGGGTCTTGAATATGCTTGAAGAAGACAAAATTGTGATTAGGTCGTGATTTTGTGATTGGCTATTTGTGTTTTACGGTTCATTGAAATAACACGTATTTTGTGGCAGGCCAGACTTGCGCAAATAGACTTATTTTCGGAAAATGGGGGTTTGAGAGAAGCTAGCGTGCTACGCTACAAGGAAAAGCGGCGTACACGACTCTTCTCTAAGAAGATTAGATACCAGGTCAGAAAAGTCAACGCTGATCGACGGCCCAGAATGAAGGTATATGCTAATGCCTCCAACCCTTTGGATTTTTTTTTTTTTAATATAGAAATTGATCGGACTAGAATAGGACACGTCGTAGGTTCTGGTCTCCTGATTGATGGTACGGGATTTTATTTTATTATTAGTCTTAACCATCATGGCGCGTGATGGTATAATGGTCTGATTTTGGCGAATCTGGTTCCTTGACCTTCGATTTGGGTATTCAGAAAATTTTTGCATGAGTATTTTTTTAAATATAAAAAGTTGCAACATTGACACTGAAAGGATGGTCGATAGCAGTAGTGAATGCAACAATGGAGGCAGTGAGAAAAAAGAAATTGACGGACAGACTTGACACGCTAGAGACTAGCCTCTGATAGCATGTTAAGATTGAAAATTTTGTATTATATTGAATGAATAAAATTGTATAAATGGTTGATTTTATATAGACAGATATATGAGTGCAGTACAAGCAAATTAAGCGTACTACAAGTTCAAGTATTAGGAGTACATACTACACAAATAATAGGAATGCTATACAAGTACAAGGTATAGTGGGCCAAGCCGTTTAGGTTATATTTTAACAATGATATATATTCTCGCTAAAACTAATTGGTTCGACTTCTCAGTGATGTTACTTGGTCAAGATAAAGTTACTCTAAGGATCTGAATGTATGTGGCGGAATTATTACCTATTTCTTTCTACTAATTTAGCAATAATTTTATATTATTCAGTGAATTGCATGTTTATTTATTTTTATAGTAATGTTAAGGATATAATATTTTTCATAAATGTTTTTAGTTAATAATTTGATAGTTAAAATAATGGGGAAGTGGTGATTTAAACCCTGATTCTTCTTATAAATGAAACCAAGTAATGCTATTGAGCTACAAAACTTTTAGCTTTTTTTCACAATTATTGATATGGTCTATTTCATATAAATTTATTACTGACATCACTTTTATTGTGTCCTAATCACAACAGGTCGCTTGGCATTGCCATGGCTGCCCATGGCTTAGCCTTGACAGCCTATAGCATGCCTTGGCATTGGCTTGGCATGCCACGACCATGTCAAGTGTTGCCAAGGCAATGTCATGGGCTATTAAGTGCTGCTAAGGCAATGCCATGTGCTGCCAAGATAATGTCATGCCAAGGCTAAGTCATGAGCAACCAAGGCTATGTCATGGGCTACCAAACCATGCCTAAAGAGCTTGGGATTTTCAGGCATGACTAGAGAGAGAATGAGGTTTAGGGTTTTGTCTAACGTTAGGACTTAGGAGTAGAGAGGAGTCATAACCTTATATTTATATTAAACATCCACTTATCATGGATAGGGCTTAAAACCTTATACTCTGCCTCAACATCAGATTAAGGCACAAAGCTCAATAGAAACAAGGTATAAGACTCAGTATTGAATATAATCACAACGTACTAATGAATACTCTGGTAAATTAACTAAGTCACATCTAACCTAAAAACCCAATTATGGAGGCCCAGTTCTAACAATGATCTTTTCCAAAGGGGTGAGCTTGACTTTGATTCACTAACTTCTCTTGTGAAGTGAGCTTGACTTCTCTTTAAAAAAAAAAAAAAAATATTTCATTATTTTGAATTTTATGCTTTAATTTCAAGATTAAAAAGAATATCACCAAATAAAATAATATATTATTAAATTAATGGAACTAAGAAAAGAGAAAAAGAAAAAGAATAGAAGAAATGATGTTTGATGAATAGTTAAATTCTCGTCTTATTCACCAACCAACAAGAAAACAGACATACCACCGAAGGTGGTGGTCTAGCGGTAAAGAGTGTAGTCCCAAGTAGTTTGGGATGTGGAGGTCTCAGGTTCGAATCCCGCAATGGGAAGCGCCTGGGATTAAACCCCACAATCCCCACTCTGGACCTGCTAGTGCCCTCGTGGGGCTAGGATAACAGCTATGGCTCACCAGTTCCCTCTGGACCCAGCGGGTAGGGTGTTACTATGGTCACGCCCAGGTAGGGAAGCCACTCTGGTCGCCCCCTCCTACCGGGCATAGGTGGTCCTTTTTCCTTATTAACCAACCAACAAGAGAACAGACATGCATATAAAAAAATCTGACCCATTAGAACTTAGAAGTTCCTTCCATAATTCATAGCAAAAAGACAAAAAAAAGAAAAAGAAAAACGCCCTTTCATAAAGGTAAAAGAACAATGACACATCGTGAACGTAAATACAAATTCAGAGCTGTCTCTGTCCTTTCCTAATTTAGGCAATTTTTAACCCAGACAATCGTTAAGAAACTATTTAATACAATGACACATCTTGGTCTCTAACCCCACGAAGGGCATATACACATTGTGAACGTAAATACAAATCTGCAGAGCTGTCTCTGTCCTTTGCTAATTTAGGCAATTTTCTAACCCTCAAACGAAATAAGGTTGAAAGGCAATTATTTTATTTTATTTTTTTTATAAATGACAAAGACACTTTTTTTTTTTTTTTTTTATGCAAAAAGAGAAACGTGTTTGACAAATTAATTGTTTACCAGTGTGACTAAAATCCCCTTTTCTCATCTCTTACCAAATCAAAACAAACTCTATACATACGACGAGAAAAAAAAAAAAAAAAAACTCTATAAAAGGAAAAAATAATCATTTAACCCAAAAAAATAATAAACTAGTACAAATGATCTAGAGAAAAATAAAAAATAAAAAAATTGATAAGAGAGAGTTTTGAGATTTTAAGAGGCAAGAGCTTGGGATTTTCGGTCATGACTAGAGAGTGAGAGAGAGAGAGAGAGAGCCAAGGACGAACCATGATTTGAACTTGATATAAACCAAAGTATAAAGAATAAAAATAAAATTATGAAAATCCAATAACAACTTTAAAAACACAATCCCAGTCACGCTCAGCATAATAAATTAGTCAATAGCAAATACAAAAACACAACATAATCCATCCATTGTAGGAAAAATAAAAAAAAAAATTTGTTTTTTTTTTTTTTTTTTTGGGGGACTCTCGGGTTATGTGATGGGCCAAATTAACCCAAAAAAAAAAAGTTTTATGGGCTTCTTTGTAATTTTTCTGGGATGATAGAATCCAAGTATATATGTTTTTATTCTAAATTTTAAATTTCTATAAATAGATTTATACTGATTATTTTTTTATTAAAAAAAATGAAAGGGGCCATGGCCCGTGCCATGGTTCTTCTTAATTCTGTCTCTGAACTCTACTCTATAGTCTACACTATTTTCCATAACTTGTTGAAAAGAGAGGTTGTGATTAGTGAAAATATTCAAAAAGTAGACATCATGTCTATGTAGTGTCTATTGTATTCTATGTAGTGTATATTGGATGCTCATTCTAAAACAAGTCAGGCATCCATCATTCATAAATAGAAAGAAAATTAGCATAAAAATCCCAATCCCCAAAATTATACGCCACTTTCGTCATGTGATGAATGAAACCCAATTATTTTGTGTGAAATTTGGTATCTCTGTAGTACAAGAAAACTCAATATTTTATTACACTACATATTCAAAGTTTTATTCCTAGCTTTGACCTTAAATCATACACAACCCCTAAACTATGACCTTAAATGAAACACACCCTTATATTTTCAATTTGAAAAATTAAGCACTTAAACTTCTAGCAATGTTGCAATTACTCCTTCCATCCAAATTTTCATCCATTTTGTAACAGAACCCACGTGACCCAGAACAAAATAGGGTATGTGAATAAAAAATCCCCCAAGAGTGGGTGCAAAAAATGGAGGTGGAATAGTTCCAGCACCATAATAAGAGCATTCTCATCCGCACAAGTAAACAATCCTTTTAGTTAAAGTAGCTACCTACTGTAGCTAAAATCACAAAAAAAATCACATCCCATTGGTTGTCTATAGTAACTCAAACTTTTACAAAAGGCTACCGTGGAACCATATCCGTTGCAATGTTTTAATATTCAATCTTTGTAATGCTCCAATAATAATATGCCACCTAATTAAAAATATATATGATGTGTTAAACTCAACGAAAAATAAATTTCATGCAAACTTTAGAATGAAAACAATATATTGGCAACAACAAAAAAAAGAAAAAAAAAAGTTATAGACCAAAATTACAACATATCATTGTAAATAACAAATCAGCCCAAATTGCAACCAAATATATATATAGTATATCTTAAAACAAATTGACATATAAATAACAATATATATAATATATATATAATATACCTATATATATATATTATAAATATATATATATATCAGCTATATGTTTTTGATTTTAACAAATAAGAAACTTAAAAATAAATAAAATAAATATGTTTTGTTCTATTAATTTTTTTCTAATTTTAAAAGCTAAATAATTACGATTACGATCAATCGAGTATAAAAAAAGAGTTTTCAGTTGTTGATATTTTGTTAATAATAAATGGATGCTACTTTGAATTTTTTCATGAAGAAAAAAATTTAGTTCATAAAATGGCTCCATTCAAAAAAAAAAGACTGTGATTTGTTGCGGGAAGCTGAGGACCCGCCTCACAAACAAATGAAAACTACCCTTTTGAAACCATACATTGCAGTTATTAATCCAGTATTAACTGCTATTTAAGATAAGCACTTATGAGTTATGACACCGTTAGCTGTTCCTTCAACTTTGTGAAATCGATGGATGCTTACATAACTTTGATTGTCTTAATTTCTGAGATGAAGCTTGATAAGGAAAAGGCTAAATTTCATAATTATTCCTTGGGGTTCAGTTATTTACAAACTGATCCCCTGAGATTTCAATTTTTATAATATAACTACCTGCAATTTTTTAATTGATGAAATTGAACCCTCTAACTCTCTAAGTATATTTTTTTTCAATCTTGTTAACAAAATTTGTCACATAAATTACACTTAGATTTATAATAATAAATTTTTTATTATAAAGTGATCACATGTAATGCACGTGACAAATTTCTATTAGCAAAATCAATAAAAAATATACTTAAAAAAGATAATTTTACTAATTTAAAAACCACAATCGTTATATTGTAAAATCAAAATCAAAAGAGTCTGTTTATAACCGATACAATCCCAGAGAATAATTATATAATTTGGCATAAGGAAAATTCGGCACGCGCAGTGTCATACAAATTGCCAATGGACATAATTATTGGCCTTTACGAGGGGCCATGGCCATTTGGAGTTACCCTTCGCTTTCTTCGATGTTCAATAATTGCCAAAAAAGCAACGACACTGACACGTCCGTGCAAGTTGTAACATGTTATTGCCATTCACAAGAAGAAATATATGTTTGCACGCCAGATCCAAATCTATCTTGAGCTAATTTTCCAATAGTAATGGATCAATCGCAATCGCCGTTAACTTGCTCTGCCAGGGGATCTGTCTTCCAAGCTGCCTCTTTGAGATTTCCTTTCCATATGATGGATGAAAATCGAAAGGTCCCCCCATTTTATTTAAACTTGCTTCCCCACGTATCAGATAGATTTTTTTTTTGGTTAAAAGAAAATATATTAACTTACGAACTAATTAAACGGAACTGAGTAACATTAAATACATCAAAAGCTAAAACCTCCAGCACATACGTTGGGACATTCGAGAAATAAACTAAATCAGGTTGCTGGACGTAACCAGCTTTTGCCAATAAATCAGTACAACTATTCGGCTTTCTAAAAATATGCTTGAGGGACCTAAGCTCAAACCTCTCTATTAGGTACCTGCAATCATCCACAACAGTACTAAAAAAAGCATTAGATGTGGTGGAGGAGTTAATAAGATCAACTGCCACTAGAGAATCCATCTCAATTTCAAGGTTAAGAATCTCAAGAAGACATTATCTATTCGCACTAACAATAGGCCATATTTGAGAGCCCTCAATTCAGCCTAAACACTAGTTGTAAAATCAATTGCCCGAGAGAAACCCCTCAACCCATTCCCCAAGATGATTCCGAATAACACCCCGCTCCTCCCTGCTAATCCGGGGTTTCCTAAAGATGATCCATCCGTATTCAACTTAAACCAACCCAATGGAGGTGGGGTCCATTTAACAGGAATAGGACTTTTCAATTTAACTTTGGAGTAACTGCCAATGAGATAGTAGAATTCTGAGGCAAAAGATATGGTAGTGGCTATAGGATCAACTAATGAAACATCAGGATTAAAAACAAATTGATTCCTACGAAGCCATAAATTCCAAATACCAAAGGAGAAAATTGTTTGCCAAGGAATATTATGATCATGAGTAGAAGAAACACTACAATTAGCATTGATCTAATCAACAAGAGATGCAAAATAAAATTGGTTCCCCACATTAGGAAACCGAAATGCATTCCAAAAAACAATAGAGTCAGGACAATCACGAAGTAAATGGATTAAAGTCTCATTTGATCCTGAACATCTAGGACAAAAGGTAGGAATGTTAATCCCTCTAGAAGCAAGTGTGTCCCTCACAGGAACGCTAAGATGGTAACATTGCCAAATAAAAAATTGTATTCTTGGGTTAGTTCTCACTTTCCAAATCCAATCCGAAGGTTTGTGCTTAATACACTCGGATTGAGTGTTACAAGCAATAGAATAAGCCTTCTTAAGGTTAAACTCACCCCCACTCGAGTCCCAAACACACCTATCAGCAAGAGGCCTAGAAGGACAAACCAAAATTGCCTTAATAGCCTCACAGGTATTGGAAGGAAGAGTTAAGGAGATTTTAGAAAAATCCCACATATTCACACTCTCAATAACATCACACACCCGAAAAGAGTCCTCAAGTGGGGATAATGGACCCTGCACTAAACAACGAAGAGGCCTATCTCCAACCCATAAGTCATGCCAGAATGAAACACAATGACTATTATTAACCACCTATCTAAGCCCTTTTCTGAAAGTCTCGTGACCCACCTTTAACCCTTTCCAATTACTTGACCCACTCCTACGGGCTCTCAACCTATCATCCATAATACCATAGGACAATACTTAGATTTCAAAGTTTTTGCCCAAAGAGCATCAACATCCTCCATAATTCCAATTAAGCTTAGCAAGGAGAGCAATGTTTCTAGACTTTAGAATACAAACCTAGACCCCCCTTGTCTTTAGGTTTACAAACTTTTTCCCACCCAACCATGTGCATTCTCTTCCTATTAGATGAGGAACCCCACAGGAAATCTCTATTCAGCTTATCTAATTTAGAACAAATCCTAATAGGCAAGCAACATTCTACATTAGTAAGCCGGAATAGATGAGATAACAGATTGTATAAGCACTACTCTACCTGTAGGTGATAGAAGCTTAGCCTTCCAACTAGAAAACTTAGCTTGGACTTTCTCCACAATGAAGTCAAAATCTCTAGAACTACGCCCATTAGGCCTAAGGGGAAAACCCAAGTACTTGCCAATGTTAGGAGTGCTAGAAACTCCAAGAATACCACACAAGTGTTGTCTAAGATTGGGGTTAACATTCGGAGAGAAGAAAACCTTGGATTTAGACAAGTTCACCTTTTGCCTAGAGAGATGACAAAAATCTGCAAGCACTTTAGTAATAGTATTGCAGCTATTAATAGAAGCCTCTGTATAAAACAACAAGTCATCAGCAAAAATAAGATGAAAGAACACAAGGCCACTCCTAGATGCTTTAATGGCTTTCCAACTATTATTTTCACAAGCTTCAATAATCTTAAGACTCAAGTATTCCATGCATAAGATGAACAGATAAGGAGATAAAGGATCTCCTTGCCTAATGCCTCTAGAAGGTTTAAAAGTCTCCATCTGACCCCCATTAACCAATATAGAAAAGGAGGAGGTGGACACACACTCAAGAACAAGGTTGACAAAACTAGTAGGGAACTTGAAGAACACTAGAACTTACGAATGAAATCCCATTCAAGTCTATCATAAGCTTTCTCCAATCAAGCTTAAGGATAAACTGTCCAATCCTACCCTTCTTTTTGAATAGCGTGAATAAGCTCTTGAGCAATAATGATATTATCAATACCTCTCCTACCAGGCACAAAAGCAGCCTGGAATGGGGAAACTAGGTTACCAAGGATAGGCCTAAGTCTACTCACGATGATCTTGGTAACAATCTTGTACACAGTGTTGCAAAGGCTAATAAGTCTAAATTAATTTAGAGTTTCAGGCCCAAGACATTTAGGAATCAATGATATCAAAGTTTTATTCAAATATTAAGAATGAGGAGTATGCAGAAATAGTCAGAATAGACAACTACATTTAGACTAGGTTTTTATTTTCTGCATTTCTCTTTGTTTTCTAGTCTTTGGAAGATGCTTTAGTTCCACTTTGTTTCAAGGTCATCAATACCTTTTAGTAGGTATAAAGATTTTGTTGGATTCAATAGTAGCACAAAAGTGAAGGCAAACTTTTTAATATAAATCAAATTTCAAAGGCACATATATATTTTTATTAATTGAAGTTATACTTGATTGGTACAATAGATTTCATTTTTTTTTTCTTTCTTTTTATTTTTATGTTTTAAAAGTTGATTAGTACACCATGATAAAATTTACAGCTTTTCTTTCGCCCTACCAAGGATAAATTTTAAAACATGACTAGTCCAATATGATTTAAGTAATCATGGTTATATTGTAGATAATTGCCGATAGCCTTGTAGTTCAATTGGTATTGTTTGCTCTTCCTTGTGAGAAGAATTAGGGTTCAAATCTCAACTCCCAACTATCCAATTATCAAGGAAAAAAAACATAGCAGGTAATTGGACTCAATAATTGATCATATCTAAAGGAATATAACCCTTCAATACAATAGTGTCTATTCAATAAGTTGAGGTATCTTGTCATTATACGTCCATGTAAAAGTGGCATTAGTGATGAATCCATATGAGTTTACTCCATTGATAGTTGTCCCCGTAACCTCTAAATGAATAGGGTAAATGAATCTAATAGAACACATGATATCACTTTATTCAAAAATTTATCCCCTCAAATAAATGACAAACTTTCCTCTAAATCGGATTGAAAGGAATCTCCTCCAACTCATTACGTGGCACTTCATAAGACCATATATATGTATTAAATCACATGATTCATTAAATCGTTTAAACAAGTTATATGGCTAAAATGTAGGTTATGTGATTAAAATTACAAGTGAACAATTTTTTAGGTTGCCATGTAGTGGATTGGAGAAACTTTTATCCAAACTGGTTTGGAAAAAAACTCTGTTCAATTTGTAAAAGGTAAAAAAAAAAACTGGTTGTAATTTGAGAAGGAGAATTTTAGAATAGTTTGTAAAGGATAAAATATTTTAGTGGAGGTTTTTTTGTTTGCTAGGGTAAATAGTGGGGGACGGGAAGGAGGGGCTGAACCATAAACACTAGATACCATAGAGGGTACTAGAACTTAGGCTATCACATGAATCTCACAAGATTGAGCTTGTTGACAACCCCATTTTGGTTTTTCCATAAGGACAAAACTTAGGTATAAAACATGATGTTTATCAATTAAATTCAAACACATAGTTGAATTGATCAATGAAGAACAATCAATGTTATTTATTTTTTATTTTTTTCTCATGACAATTAAATTCAATATAATTATATGTTTGAATTTAATTGGAGAATATAATAAACTAATACACTACACCTAAGTTATTATAATTAAGTTTTACCCTCCCCATAAAACGTACAACCTCTTGAAGTTTTAAGTATTACACTTAACCCCAATTTAATATTGGTTTATGTGTAAATAGTAAATTGTGTCATATCTAACCTTTAGGGTTTTTTAGTGTAACACAAAAAGCCTATGTGATTTTGTTTTCAGTGTAAATTTTTATTTTCACATAAAACAATACTGTTATCACCCTATTTTGGCCCTTTCAAACATTGGCACGCAAAAAGAGATGAAAGGTAACACAGGTCGTTCTTCTTTGTATGAAATTTTTCGGCGTCAACAAATGCTAAGGGTCCGTTTAGATTAGCTGTTTGAAAAAGTGCGTTTTTCAAAAATAATGATTTTAAAATGTGCATCTTGAAAACACAATTTTAAAACTACAATTAAGTGTTTGGTAAAATTCATTAAAAAGTGTTGTTTCAGTCTAATGAGAGTTTGGATAATTTTAGTACTAAACTAATATTTCCGGTGCAAATGACCAAAAATGACTTAACTATATTATTGAGGTTATCTTGCTATTTTTCTAATGTAATCAATGTTAAAAAAATATATTAATTAAGCATTTGGATAATATTTTATTAAAATAATTGTTTTAGATGCAAATTAAGGTCAAACTATAAACCCAACCAATATATAAAAGACTTAACAATAAATCCAATGGACTATCATCACTATCCATATGAAACGTAATATCTAACTTATAGATATAAAAGAAAAAAAAAAATACACATTGCAGAGAATGAAACAAGCTTAGCTTTCACCTGACAAGTAATAAAACAAAAGGAAGAAAAAGAAAAGTAAGTTATCACGTGTGAAAGACTCAAAAAAAACTGGATGAAATGACTGGTCTAATACATTGAAGAAAACAAAAAGCAGTCATCTAGGTACACAAGAAAGAAATATCTTTTAGTAAAATGGTCATTTGGGTAAACAAAAAGCAGTCATAACCCTAAAGGAAGCTTTGTGTTACACTCAAAAGTTGATGGGAACCAAAGTAGGCTTAGCCTTAAAGATTTTTTACAAGATTCCATTCCGCGAGTTCATATCAAAAGTTTTATTAGGGCCAAATGTTACATAATTAATAGTTTGAACCAAAAAGTAGTCATTCAAAAACGCGTGTTTCTAGCATGAAAACGGGGGCCAAACTCACCCTAAATGAAGCTTTGTGTTACACTCAAAAGTTTTATTAGGGCCAAATGTTACACAATTAATAGTTTGAACATAAAACAATATCACATGAGATTAAACGTTACATTTAAAAAAAAAATAAAAAAAAATGGTGTCTTGACTTGATGGTAAAAGCAACTATCATGAATAGACGCCATAGGTTTAAATACTATCGTAACTATATTTAAAAAAAAAAAACGTTACATTTAATAATATCTTTTTTAATATTATTTTGCAAAAAAAAAAAAAAAAAACACTTTTTGAAAACTATATTGAAATTTTGTGGAACTTGTCTCTTGAAACTTGTATGTCGAAGAAACGAGTTACGAGATTTTACAAGATTTTTCACGTAATGAGTTTCAAAAAGTTCCCAAAAAAACTATTTTCTAATTTTAAAACAATATTATTTTGCAAAATAGTTTTAAAAAATAGGTTATTCAGTAAAATCCTTCTAAAATTTAAACTTTAAACCTGCAGTCAAATTCGTATATAAGGAAGTAAAAAAAAAAAAAAAAAAACGAAAACAAAAACTCAAACGATACCAGAGAGAGAGAGAGAGACGCCCTGCCGTCCCCTCCACTGCACGTCGCCGCAGACGCCACCGCGAGACCGCCGCCCATCCCACCGGTAAGATTTGCTTCCCTCTTTTTTCTAATTGTGCAGTCATAGCCTTCCTTGGGGTATTATGAAATCTTGCTTAAAATTGCACTCTATAATTTTCACTGCACTACTAGAAAAGATTCGTTAAAAGTGAGCCAAGGCATAAAACATTAAAACTACACGACTACCCTGCGTGTGCACTTTAAAAACCATTAGGCTGCCTTTACAGTACAAAATCTATGCTTCATTTTATTTTCCCTTTGCTCAACATACAAATTAAAGTACAGAGTTTAGCTCCAATTAGGCTACAAAATGTACAATGAAAACTTATAAGACTATCCACATATATTATTTAAACAAGTCACATGACTGAAAATACACGTGGATGGAACTTGCGATACAACAGGTTTGTAGCCCTGGGCTACAAAACTGGTTTGTAGCTAAACTCTGTTTCAAATTAAATGGATGCTTTAGTTAAATATTTGTTATATTTTTTCATTTATCATTCATTGCTAGTTGTACTTAATTTTCTCAACTGTTTCATTGATTGGCATATAAATCAACTACTATGAAATTCAATTGAAAGCATTTATTTTCAACATAAGAAGCTTTGTAATTGTACAATTGTATTTGTAGGTCTTTTATATTTTCTAATATTGACTTCTTTTTAGTTTTTGGGGTTAGATGGCATCATTGGGGGAAGAGTGCTCTCCCGATACTCTTGCGTTTATGGAGCTTGCGATACAACAGGTAATGCATAGGTCTTCTCATTTATGCTAAGAATTATTGCCTCACAAAATAAGTATAAATTACATATTATATAATTTTGTTATGAGTTCCGTATTCGAGCTGCCTCACTTGTTAAGTGGAGCTATCCTTGGCTTGTTTATCAAACAAGCCTTAAAATGCTGAGCTCGGATAATTAGTTGAATAAAGAAGCCGAGTTGAGCTCTGTTGCAGTCGTATGTGTTTTATTGTGTATGGTGGACTAGCCTGATTGTCTTTTGATTTATTAGGTGCTTTTTGATGATTGGATTTGTTGGCTTTATTGCTCATGAGTTTTGTGGTTTTGAGATTTCGTTAAGGTAGGAATGCTTGAAAATGAAATTAGTTCGTAGAAACTTAATTAGTTACTGAGGTTTGTATATAATGAATCACTGGTGTAGTTAAGAAGGGTTAAGTTTGGCTTGTATATGCTGTATATGGAAAATGGGAAAACCATATCAGCTACAAAATTTGGTGGTAAATATGAGAATGCACTTTTAGGGTTAAGTCTGGTGTGTGTCCCATTACATGTGGCTATTATTACTTGTTAGTTGTTGGCTTGCTCTGCAGATGCCATTCGTTTCTTCTGCTTAGCTGAAAGCAACGTAGAGCATCGTGTTGATTTTCTTACTGTGCATGCCTTGGTTTATTCCACTATTCTCTTTAGTTGTTTAAATTATTGTTTTGCTTTGTTTCTCTACTGAATTTCTTGTTCATGCCTTCTCATGTGGCAGGGAAAGCTTGCTTTAGACAGCCTCGAAGTGCCTGTTGGGTAAGCTGTTTGTCAGTTTTACTTGTTATTTCCCATCATGCTATGTTGTGATTTTTCAGAAGCATATTGGTATTGATGGTTTAATATTCCAAGTTTCCACATCTGTGCTGTCTTTTTGTATCACAGGTTTTACAATAAGCATTTTTCAGAAATATGTTGCTTTAATTGCTCTACAAGAGACATTTGCTAACATTGGGAATTATACCTCAAGTTTCATGACATGCATGTCACCAATTGTACTGCAAAAAATTAGTGCTATGACAGTTTAGATCATTTTCAAACTGCCACTGTTTTTTGGATTATTCTATTTGTAAGCAACTATAGTTCTTGCTAAATCCAGAGTTTGTATCCTTGCATGCCCTGCCCCTGATTATTATTTTCTCCGAGCTTCTATCAAATGCCACAAAACTAACGCTTGTGAACACAATTTCAATAACCTGAAGCTTCAACCTTATAGGTTAATTATACAAGCACTTTTTCAAACATTTCCGGTATACCATTTTTTTTTTTTTTTTGAGTCATTTTTGAAGCAAAAACTAAAAATGACTATGGTGGGGCTGCTTTTGCTGTATCAGTCTCTCACAATAAGAACACTTACTATCACATTTCATGAATTGG
This sequence comes from Fagus sylvatica, assembly GCA_907173295.1. Taxonomy (NCBI): domain Eukaryota; kingdom Viridiplantae; phylum Streptophyta; class Magnoliopsida; order Fagales; family Fagaceae; genus Fagus; species Fagus sylvatica. The sequence goes on from OU015762.1 coordinate 40,793,010, forward strand.
ACTTTGGGTTATGAGCTTTCAAAATGTTTAGTATATGGCTTCAAGTTCCTCTTTAGCTGTTGACAATCTCATGGGACTATTATTTATTTATTTTTTGATTGTTAAGTCACATACGCACTTAGTGGGTCATGAATCCATAATCTCACCCTCCATCCTATTATTATGGGAGGAGGAAATATCATTTTAGCTATAGCTCATTGACTTAGGTGAGAGTGAGACTGTTTATAACTGAGCCAAGCCTAGGTTTGAGAATTTCAAGTTAATTTGTGCTGAAATTGGACTATTCATGTTGTTAGAAGCCTGAGTTGAGGTCAATGCTAACCTCACATCATGGGATCCTTTTTGTTGGGTGAGTCACATTGTGTGAACCAGAGAAAAGAAAAATAAATTTCACATATTGTGCTCCAGATAGCTATTCACAGCTTGCTTTTCTTCTCTATGTCTATGTTTAAGAGAGAGGCTTGTGTTCATTTGTTCTTCAGGCCATTTACTCCACATTTGCAGGGGTTGGTGGTATGTCACTGTAAACTGTGTTTTGAAGATGGAAATTACACTATGTTCTCACCTTATCACGTTATAATATCTGCTTTCAAAATATTTTTGTGTCCTGAAGTGGTAAAACGAGTCTTTCTTATGTTGTTAACCTGATCATATAATGCTAAATACTTTCTAAGTTTCTATGTATATATTATTGGTGGAAGAATTTGCTTATTTTGCATTATATCTGGAGTATGATTTTCTGGTTACATTATTCATATAATTACCAGCTGTGTGATTGTTGAGGATGGGAAGGTTGTTGCCTCAGGAAGAAATCGAACTACTGAGACACGAAATGTAAGATCCACTACTTTCTTTTTCCTTTCCTATTTTGCCCCTATGAATTCTATGCTTGTTTTCATCATTTGGGAGCTCCTTTGATCTCCTTTTTTCTGTTTAATGGTTTCCTTTGGTGTGTTTCTGTAGAATTTGTTTTTTAAACATTTGTTTTAACTTGTTAATTACATCTAGTCAGACAAGCAATCAAATTGCAATTACTACCGCATTTTAAAGAATTCTCTTCTCTTAGAAGGGTCTGACAGCCACTAGTTTTTGGAAAAGTACACTATTTTCAGATATAGTTTGAAATCTTGACCAAATTTTTTAGCTCAGCTAAAACATGTGAATCAAATCTCGATCAATTTGGTGATATTATCTGTTTATTGTTTTTGCCCTACAGCATGCTAAAATCAAGTGTTCGGGCAAAATCCCTCCTAAAGTAATAATAAATTGAGTGATGCATTCCATGGTGCTGCCTTAAATCTTTTCTTTTTTGTTTAATATGTCTGCTAGTTTGAGAGCAGTATATGTATATATATCTCTGACATCTTAGTTTTTTTCTAGTATAATTCTGGTGGATTAGTTGTTAACTCTGAAAGCCCTACTTAAAAGGCTCCAGGAAAAAACATTGGGGTATGTTGAATTTGATGAATAAAAGTATATTGGAAAATTCCCCATAAGCTTGGTGGGAATTCCAGGCAAACACTAGGTGGTGAAGCCTAGGGTTTCAGGCAGCTCTACGTGGTGAAGCCTAGGGTTTTTTTTTTCTGATACTCTAAAAATCCTGTTGTTAATGGAGGAAAAGGTGTCAAATAACCAATTGAACTAGTGGAGAATAAAGTAGATAATTTAAGAAGATGGTCAATTGCTTAATAGATATACGCGTCGGTCATTTAATGATGAGTTCACTCCATTAGGTTTGATTATAATGGTTTACCAATTTGAACTTGATGGTAAGTGATCTTGAGAAGAATACCTTGTTGGATGAGATTTGTTGGCGTCAAAAGTCTCGGGCAACGTGGTTGAAGGAAGGGGATAAGAACACTAAATATTTCCATAAGGTTGCCAATTCTCATAGACGCCTCAATACTGTTCGCCATTTGTCTATTAATGGTGCTCTCTCCACAGATCAAGATGCTATCAAGAACCATATCATCTGTTTTTACAAGCAGTTGTATACTGAGGATACTTTCCGAAGACCCTTTTTGGATAATCTTCCGTTTGATACGATTTCTTCTGAAGAGGGTATATGGCTAGAAAGGCCTTTTGAGAAAGAAGAGATCTTTAATGTGGTGAGTAACATGAATGGTGACA
>OU015762.1:40795239-40859423 GCA_907173295.1 Fagus sylvatica
AAATTTGTTTTATTTGTTTTTAAGTTTTTTTATTTGCTGAAAAAAAGTAGTTGATTTAAATTTTATTTTTATTTTTATTTTTTGTCGTAATTTGGGATGAATTTTCATTGACATGTTGTAATTTGGGTGATTTGATGTGGTTGTAATTTTGGGTTCTATATTTTTTTGCTTAAATATTGTTTTCGTCCTTAATATTTGCATAAAGTTCTTTTTTTATCCCTAAACTTTAAAATATTATTTTTTTCGTCTCTAAATTTTTTAAGGGATGTTTTTTTCAAGGGGAAAATAGAGACGAAAAATGAACTTTTATCAATAGTTTAAAGATGAAATAAGTTTTTTTTTTTTTTTTTTTTTTTTTTTTTTTTTTTTTTTTAAGGACAGAAAAAGTAATACTTTCAATATTTAGGGAAAAAAACGAACTTTTTAAAATAATTTAGGGATGAACGTTTAAGGACAAAAAGTGTAACACTTTCAATATTTAGGAACAAAAAACAAATTTTTTAAATTTTAAGGACAAAAAATGAAATTCATGCAAACTTTAATAGCTAAAAAAAATATTAAAAAAAAAAACCAATATATACAATCTAGCTAGCACTAGTAATGGTATAACTACTTTCGAGCTAGATTTAATAGAAACTAATCACCTGCCAATAAACTCCGCCAACAAGGCTTGGAGTTTGGGTTCATGACTTCATGTTTCTAGCCCATCCTGTCTCAATGCCTGGTTGGCATTTCAAATCCTAACGTCCTTTGGCAATAATTGGCATAGGTCACAGGTACAAAGAATTTTTGGATGAATTGGGTTATTATTTTATTGACCCAGATATGTTCACAAACCACAATGCCATGCATTCTAGAATTGTGGAAAAGTGGACGCAGTTCTCTTTTTAACGCTCTGACCATGTGTTTCTTATTTGTTTCGACTTTCAAGGATATGTTCAAAATGTGGAGTACAAATTATGATTCAAGAAGTCTAACATGGACAATTCTAGAATCCCCATGCTTGTGGTTATTTCGTCATACATTTCCTCGTATTAGACTGCCTAATTCCTAGAAAACGATTTAGGATTTTTCATCCTTTTATTCTTTTTAAAATCGAATGGGAGAAGAATTTGAAAACTTTTAATATTTGTCATAAGTTACTGTTGTTGTACGAGCAGAGTTGAGGTTTTGTTTTTCTTTTCTTTTGTAATTTTGTCACCGAATTGAATTATACCCCACGCTGTTGCTACTGGCATTTGAGCAAATATATATATATTTTCTGGATTGTGGTGTCCTTTGTGTTGTATATAGAAACTTTAACTTTACTATAGTATCAATGAGTGATTATTAGCTCAACAGGTAAAATCTATTTTGAGTTGAGTTATTGTTTGTTAAAATATCATGACTAAATTATATTTTCAAATAATTCAAACTTTTGAAACTGATTAGTTATTTGGCATGATATTAGCATAAGTGATTTTAAATTTAAACACTCGTATATATACTAATATGCCCACGCTCAAACATACATGCTTACACCTTTCGTGGGAAGATGGTCTCACTCACCCAACCATTGCATAGAAAATTTGAGGATAAGTATTAGAATATTGCTTTAACAATCATACACTAATATACAATAAAAAAATATATTAAAATTTAAAATCCACCATAATAATAAACACTCTTAACACCACCATTTTTGCAAAATCTCAATCAGAAGGTTTATAAAATCCAATTACATAACTAAAACACACAAAATGAAGAAAATATAGAATTTTTTTTTTACTACAAAAACCCCAAGGTATAGCAAAATTACACTCACTACACCTTATTTTTCGATAATAACACTCTACCCTCAAATTAGCAAAATCATTAACACTTCATCCCCTTTCCTACCTTACTAACTAATGGTGACAAATTAAGCACACAAATATTTATTTCTAAAAATGAATATTCTCCACTGAAAATTAGAATAATGACGGGTACTTCCCATTCAAGTGTACTTGGTTATGTGTTGGGTTAAAAAAGATAAGAAAAAAAATAGAGGAAACCCAAATGCTTCATCTCTCTAGATTGACACCCTTCCCTTTGATTGTCTCCATTTGGTGGTTAGTGTAATTTACCATTAATATAAAAATAAGGATCCAAGTCATAGAAGAAGATGAGAAGAGAAAGAAAGAAAGAGAAAGGGGGAAAAATAATGGTGAGTGAACTTGTATTAGCCAAAATTTAAATACCATTCAAAACAAGTTGAAATAGACTAGAATTTAAGTTGAGGTGGAATAGAGGATTTAAGAGTTAAGACCCATTTAATGGCTGGAATAAAATATGTGGTCAGACATAAGAGTGACTATTTCATAGTCTAGGACTATAAATAAATATGTAGTTTCCCTCTCACATGAATAATGGATTCCACTCCCACTACATGAATGGAAGTCCTACTAATTAAATTCTTGATAGAACTTACCATCATTGTGAAATGAGTGATTATTCAGTAATTCAAGACTACAAATAAATGCGTAGTTCCCCTCTCACATGAATGGTGGGTCCCACCACATAAATATGGATCCCACTAATTAATTCATGGTAGGACCCACCATTCATGTGAGAGGTGAGATTACGTATTTATTTGTAGTACTAGACTACTGAATAATTTTTCTTGTGAGAGAGGGGATAACACATTTATTTATAGTCTGAAACTACTGAATAATTTTCCCATAATGAAACATCATTGAAAACATTGCTTTTATTATGCTTGCCTTTATTACTTTTTTATTTTCAAAAATTTTGTTCACAATGGACCCAAAAAAAAAAAAAGAAGGTAAAAGGACCGTGCTAATTTAAATTAGGTTCACAAGGACAATTGCTTTAGGAAAAAGCAAGAAATAGAATTTGTTTGGTTGCATTTTAGTTTTCGGTAATTCTGATAATTGGGGGAGGTGAGATTAAAATCTTGGATATCTTTTTTGGAAAACACCATGAGATATTAAGTGATATCAGTTGATATAGAACTCTTGAACTTACCATAATTTAGATAACTTGTAATAAAGATGATACTATCATTACTTATTTTTTAAGTGATGCCAGTTGACATTTAACAATTCCATAAAATTTCCTACATAATGTCATCATTGTATCATGTTGTACCATATTGTGAAATACAAATTCAACATTCTATTAGTGTCATCACCGAACAAATTAATAAGAATAATAATTCTATTCCAACTTATCGTATTTAGAGTAATATTTATTCCTATTTACACACCATTCCACTCTACTAAACTGTGTTCTTATTATTTGAAATTGGGATTGTTTGGCGTTGTTTATACTGGGATTTTCTTTTTCTTTTTCTTTTTCTTATTAAATATGAAAAAGAAATGATTTCACCAATGATTTCTCTCCCTCTTTTTGAGGCCCAACCCAAAAACAAATGGGGCGAAAAAAGTTGTACCCATGGCCTTGACCCATGACCCATCCCATTCCCACAACATTTATCACGTGTTCTCCCCCATTCTCCAATCTTGTGAATCCCAAAACTCAGCCTCTTGCATCTCGCCACGTGGCTGGACAACCTCCTTAAACGTGTCACTTTGCAGAAAGGTCACCACCTCTCTCTCTGCCACACAAACTCCACTCCACTCTACTCTGCTTCAACCCGCTTCAAACTAAATAGTCTTCCTCAAAGTGCAAACTTTGTACATTGTAAGTCATCTAAAATGTTCTCTGCATTGAATAATTGTTATTATAAGGCATGCACACACCATTTTATTTATAGTTTGTGTTCTGTTCTGTTTTGGTGGTATTTCTGTTGAATTTATTGGAATATGATTGAAGTTTGATACTTCTATCTTAGATGGATATATGACAACTTTTTTGGGTTTTGCTTCTTTTGGTTAATTAGTGAATTTAAGTGAAGATCAAAGTTAACGCTTAATTTCAAAGATTTTCTTTTTGCACGTATTTGGGGAGAGAAAAGTCCCAGGTGTTTGAGTAAATGCTACACCCATGAATGCTGGAATTTTTTATTCTTTTGATAAAGTATGAGAAATGATATTTCGGTGTTGAAATTCTGAGCAACTTTCAAGAAATAGGGAGATGGAGATGGGTTAGTTACTACATTTACTGTGGGACTGATTTCTTGATTTCTTGAATTTTTTAAGTTTCTTTTTTAATGGTTGCTACTTCATTTGGAAATCTTGGACTTCGAGTTATTTGGTGACAGTCAAAAAAATGGGGCCAGGCTCTGTAGATGCTTATTTGTCAAATGATTTTATTTTAGATATATTGTTTCGGGAAACTCAAGATAAGTACTAGTAGGAAGAATGTTTCATAAGATTAATATGTGTTTTAGATTATAGGTGAAGGTGGAGGTTGTGTTTGTCTTTTTAAATGTTTTAGGTCAATGGCCTCCTGGGCATGAGGATAAACTGATTAGCCTCTCAGGGGTGAATGCCCTTGAATTACCTAACAATTGGTTCTGGTGGGTGGGCTTACTTGTTCGTATGAGTTTGATAGCAGTGAGGATTGTTGAACAGTATGCTTTGTAATGATGTACAACTCTCTGAGTGAATCTCCTGTGTTATTAAAAAAAAAAAATGTTTTAGGACAATGTTGGGAGTTAGGAGATGAGAATGAGTCTTTTACCATGCAATATTGGGGTTGGGGAGGTTCAATTGGATGATTTACGGTGCAATTATGAAGGTCACAATTTGGTGCCATCATTCCCATCACCAAAGAAGGAAGAAATTGAGTATAATGGAAAGACTTTTGTGCCAGGTTGTATTGTGAAATATGCTTCCAATACAATAATGCATTTAGCCCCCCCAAAAAAAAACTGGGAGCTTATTCATATTGTAAGCGAGGTTGTACTCGTTTGGTGCCCTCCCTCACTTGCGTATCAGGTTGTATTCTTGATATCAAACTATTTCAGATTGTTGTATTGATTTCAGGAAGTAAAAATTGGACTTGTTTTCAAGACTAGGCCTATCATTGAATATTTTTACTTGCGTTCTGTTTGTTTCACTAGAAAAAATTTTCTTGAGGAAGATGGAAAACATTTGTAGGAAATGCTATGAGTAATACAGTATGAGTGATAGGGGTAATTAAGTCAAAAGTGTATAGTTGTGCTTAACCTATAAATATTACATATGTGTATGTTGGGGTCTTTTTGTGGCTGGTACATGTGTCGCGCTTTGATATGTCGGTGGTTAGACCTAGAGTTGTTAGGGGAGTTGGGTCTATATTTCCTGCCAATGGGTCACCCGTTGGCCATTATCGTTGTGTTTTTCCTAGGCAATGAAATAGTATAATGAGTTTTTTAAAATGCGATAATGAATGGTGTGGAAATAAGCAAGCAACAAATATTTGTAAATTGAATATAAAAAAAATAATGTTCATGATGTAAAAGAGAGCTGAAATAATAATGCACAAGACTTATCTTGTAGTTGTTTGGGTTGCTTATATTAAAATGAGTTGTATGACTCCTGGTGAAAATGATATTACAAGCGTGAGATACTCGGCGTTGGTGGAAAGTATTCAGCGGTAACATGCTGAGGTATTCTGCAGTGGTGGAAGGCATTTAGCATTTAGTAGTGCCACCTTGAGGTAGTTAGTAGAGAATAATATGAAACATTTGGTGGTGGCACAATGAAGTAGTTAGCAGTGCACAGATATTCAGCAGCGCACTGTGAGACATTCAACAACGTACCAGAATAGGCCATGTAGCCTTTGTTACGGGAAGGTATCTGCTCTTAGACTTCGTCTGCAATAATGCTTAATTATTAAATCAGTCGGTGGGAGAAGGTGGTGTGGTGGCGGCATAGGTGAGTTGGAGGTGGTGTAGTAGTCGTGGCAGTTCCAACGACAGTGGTGTGGTGGTAGCAAGGTGATGGTGGTCTCGGACATAATGTAGTTCTGGTGGTAGTGGCGGGCAGCTTTAGCGATTGCGGTAGTGGTGGCACAAACGAATGAAGGGGGTGAAAGCACAAAGGAATGGCAGAAAACATTTTCCACAATGGAAAATGCAGACACCGAAACAAACTGAGCATTGATCATTATATTGAAGTCCTAAAGAATGTTAATGAATTTTGAATGCAGTCATCTTTAACCTGGTTGCACAAGGATTTATGTGTTTCAAGTCTAAATGAGTCTCATATTAGGTGTTTCGAGTTTTTTGCAATTTTAGCATGTTTGAGAATTACTTGTTCAGCTAAGAAGTATGGTGCAATCTGTTGTATGTTCCAAGTAATGGTTCCTTGTTAGACCATTTGATACCTGTCCATGGTCTGTCAGATTAGAAGGTGGATCTTTTATGATATGTATTGCACTAGGAGAAGAAGATAGACTTATCACTGACAGTCTTACATTGTGCTGCCTCACAAGGTTTTATGCATTTAAAGAAAATAATCTCTTATTCTATGAATGAAAATCTGTGGTACTAATACAGTAATACTCAAGCATAGGTTTGATTTCAAATGCCTACTTTTAGAGGTACTCTCTTTTTCAAAAGAATGGGGTTCTCTACCACAATGGCATCATATTCTTGTTGGTTATTATTAACTCAGAATTTGGCATAGTTGCTGCATTGAATGAGGGTCCTGACCATTATCTTCTTGTTGCATCTTCTTTCAGGAGGAACTCTTCAAGATGGAGATAGGTACTGCAAGGTAAGCGTCCTTGAAATTCATTATATAGATGAATCAGTCATGTCACTGTTTTGCTTATTTTAATTCTTTTGTAATCCTTACTTGATATTATGACTTTTTCCAGTAGTTCTTTCACCATTTGTTTTACTTGTCCTTTAGTTTTGTTTTGTGCTTGTTAATCAAAGTGTTAATAGTTTATAATATGCTCCGTATCTTCCTTTAAATCATTTATCTTAATTGCTTGGCACTTCAAATTGTAATTTTCACTTTCTTTATGATATGCATAGGTGTTTCCTTGACAAACAAGTGTCCTGGTTCTCAAGGAATATAAGAACATTAGGTTGGGAAAATATTGACAAACTTCAATATAATGTGGCTGCTTGGAATTTAAGGATGGGCTATCAAAGGTTGACTTATTTGCATCAATCTTCTACTGGAAAGCATCCCATGGCCCATGTGATCTGGAGAAGATATTCAATGCCTGTTTGTTTGGTGGAATCATCATCACTAAAGTCGGAAGATTATTCTAGTAATGATCATGCAACTGAGTCGCCAAAGGAGCTTCTTGCTCAACCACTAAGCAGGGATGAGGTAAAATCACATTTTCACTGTATAGTTTCTAATTTATGATGAGTAAGAAACTTAAATTCTTTCCTTATTTCCCCCAGTCGCATGTATTCTGATATTGAAGGAATCTATCTACATTTTTCTCATGTCTGCTTTAACTTTCTCTTTTTAATGGGAAAAGCTAGAGGCCTTTTTTCTTTTCCTACCATCTTTGTTCTTTTCTTTTCCTGCTATCTGGAAGTACGAAGTCTTATTTTTTGGGATATTGCAGCACCCCATTTATTTCCAAAAGTCCTAGCTTATCTTGATCTCTCCAAGGTTACATTGTTAGACAATCCTCTAGCAACATCGCAAGCTCCTATTTGACACTATGGCAAGTTTTGAGATGGAAATTAAATGATAGATTGATTTATTTTTCTTCTTTATGATGCAACTTTTATTCTTTATTACGTAGATGTATAGATTTTATGATTTATTACCTATGAGAAAAGACTTTATAGATTTTTTGAAATTTAGATTTGTATTCTTTAAGTGAACCTGTTGTTTACTTCTGGTGGGCAGTTGGTTCCTCTCTTTTCATAAAAAATTTCTGTTGCTTATCAAAAATTATTTGACAAGTTAGATTAGTTTATCTACATAGATAAATTAAAGTAGGTACAAACATGGAACCCTTTGTTTGCTACACTGTTCATGACACCACATTCCTTTATCGGTTATCACCCCTCTATCAGTATCAGTGCTGTGTCATCAAGAGTGGGCAGTAGGCTAGTTTTAGCTCCTTGAGCTTGAAATTATGGGACTGTAAGCTGGCATTTCCTTTAGGGTGGAGAACTGAAGAATACTGGATCTCAAATCAGGATTGAAACCACACAAGCTAAAATTTATTGTGCAGTAAACCCAGTCAACTTAACTTCGACACTTGATTATTATTGCTGACATTGGTATTGTGACTAACGTACTTATTACTGCTTTTAGATCTTTAGAGCTAATATGTATGTGGTAATTTTATATCAGTTGAATTTACTGCTGGCTGATTCTGAAAGAGCAAGACTCATTAAAAAACTAAGTGAAGCCAATCAACAAAACCGCTTCCTCAAACGACAGGTTTGTACATATTTTCACGGCATATCCCTTATGACTATTCCTAAATAAAGATCTAATGCATTTCCAAATTTGTAAATACTATAGCAGAACACAGCACATATTGTTGCCAGCTTTGTCAATATCGTAACTAGTTTGGTGGGATCATGTTCTGCTGTAAGAACAATTGCAGAATGGACTCTATGTTATTGTTGGTAACCTAAATGGAAAGCACCATATAATATTCTTTTTGTTTGTCTCCTTGGTCTATTTTTTTGGTCCGATGAGGAAATGTTGCAGCAATGCCTTTGATTTGTGATGGCAGAAGAAATCAATTAAAAGAATAATTAACATGACTACACAAATCACAAAAGCAACTTACATGATATACTAAAATTATTGTTGCCCCAGAATTTTGATATAATCAACATGCCTTTTTTCTAAATTTTATGAATTTTTAAAGATATATGCGTGAGACATATATACTAATTAATCCAGTTTATCCTATTCACATTTTATTCAACTATATTAGAATTAGAGCCTCATTTTTATTATACTTTTAATACTTAAAGTGCTAATGAAACTATTTTAGTGAAATTTAACTGTCAACTCCCATGTGTTATGGCTTTTGGCCTTTGTGCTCTGGTGAACATGACAAAAGAATTACAAAATAATTGAGAATGTCTCTATGAGATGGCTCTGTTAATAACCATAACCCCACTACCCCAGTATGCCCAACCCTAGATCAATACCACACCTCAGCCCCAACCATAGGCAACATAGGGGGGCTCTATAGCAATCCTCCATCAGGACCCTTATACTTTTGGGTCAATACAAGAGAAAGCAAACTGGCTTGGATGCTGTATTTCAGATTTGCTTCTTTATCCTGAACCCCTCAACCCCCTTCATAGGCTTGCTAACTTGGAGGCATCTATAATGTGTGGTGTCAATACAAAAGGGTACAGTTCAGGACACTAAAACCATAGAACATTTAAGATTGTGACTTAACAATCCAATGCTTTTAGCTAATGCTTCATTGAGTAGCAATATGTAAACAAATAACTTCATGATGTGGGGAAAGTTCAAGGCTTCTTTCCATTGATATGAGTGGTGAAGCATTTTTAAGTTGGTAAGTCAAAATGTATAATGTAAGTCAAAATTTATAAATGTTATACTTGCCCCTACTCAGATGTCTGGTTCATGCTTATAGTTTGACCCTTTATTTAGGTTGTGATGCTTATGGTTTACCTTGCCAATTTAAATATTATGTTCATTCCTGATTGTTTTTCAAACAAAATATACAGATAGGTTGGTGTGGACAGCAATTATTTCAGATTTTTCTTATTTGAGATACCTAATTTAATTTTTGCATTTTGAACCAGATTTATTTTTGTGAATTTTTAATTTGGGCTTTATTGTTATTGGGGATTTTATGGGATGTAATTGTGGCTTGATTTTGACTCTCCATACTGATGTAATCCTTGAAGCCTCGGCTCCAACAATAGTTTGGATAGTACAATTTGAATAAGATTTTTTTTTTTTTTTTTAATTAAGAGATTGCTCTACAGCTTAGTTGAGGATCCATAGCTGACCCCAAAATTTTGGGATTAAGGCTTGGTCTTTGTTGTTGTTGTGGCCACTCAGCTTGGTGGTGATTCCAAGCACCCTTGGTGGTGAAGCCTAGGGTCTTGTGACCCATTCCCTATTTTCCTTGTTATTTCTAATTTCTACCCTACCCGTTCTGCATCATAGGAACTTTAAGCTAAATGAAAAATGATACTTCTCCAGTTTGGAAGGGTGCAGTTGTTGGTTTCTGACATAGAAGTTTACTTAGATAATTGTTAATAGAAGGGCCTTTAGACTGACATCTTTTGTTAATCTCTGATCTCTGCAGTTACACATAAAGGAGGATGCATTGGTTAATTTCAAAAGCGAACTTGCTGTATTGGAACTTGAAGTTCAGGTTCAAAAATGTTTTTGATCTATTAGGTCTTTCATTAGTGTATTGCTATTATATGTGACTAATCCAAGTTTTAAGAAGATCAACATTCTAGATTCCATATTTGTCTTTTTCAAACATAATCTGTATGGTATATAATCTTTTTCTGCCACACACACACATTCTTCATTATACAATAATGCTTCAATTGAACTCTCTTGACTTTAGAAGAGCCACAAACTCCTTGTTTTGATTCTTATTTAATACTAGAATAGTAATTATTATATCAAGCACATTCAGATTAAAAAAGTGAGAGTGCTCAATTGTGAGAGCCCTCTTGCTCTGTTTTTGGCAATGACAGTTTTGTGTCTGACGCAAATCAAATATTGATGTTATAAAAGTCCAATATTTGTTGAATGAGGAATATGATATGGAACTGCGTACTAGTAGGCCTGTCCAGCCAATAACTTGTGCTTTTTGGTTGGATGCTCTAACATGATATTTAGAGCCTTTTTTGTTTTTTTAAATAATAATTATGTTCATAACCTCCAAGTGTGTGAGACCTATTAGATTATTAGACCTATTAATGCTGATTGATTTTGTTGGACCTGATTGATCGTGATTGAAGCTATTAGAGGAATTTGATTCTATTTGATTTTTATTTCCATATCATATGTAATCTCATTATGGGTTTATTTTCTTTTCATATTGGATGTAATTTGGAGAGCCTATTAAAAGGCCACTGGACTCACTATTGTAGACACTTGGTAATCGATGAATGAAATTTGGGTTGGAAGACTTTTCTTCAAGTGTTGGGTAGTGATTCCGAGCAACGCAAGTACTGATTCTTAGGTAATTGGGTTCCCATGCTTGATGTTGATTCCTAGCAACTCTAGGTGCTAATTTCGAAGTTATATTTTTCTGTGTTCACTGCTTGGTGCTGATTCCAAGTAATCCTAGGTGCTGATTCTTAAATTCTATCCCTTTGTTTTGTTCTCTTTTTATTTTTTTTTTACCCTTGAGAGCTCCTTATTCGGTAATATGTAATATACTGGTGTAAAAGGTCTATTGAGGACTTTTAATGGAAAAATAAGCCTATAAATGCTTTGAATCAATAAGTTGGAGGCAACTGTTGATTAATGTAGTCCAAACTCCAAACATTTAATTCTATGATTAAATCATTATTCTGCATCGGTGAATTTTTTTGTAAGGACCCACCGTCAGCTTATAGCAAGTAAAAACTTTTTCTTACAACCAAGTATACATATTACTTTCGCTAAATTGGACTTGTTATGAGGCCACCCTATCATAAGAGAATCCTGGTTCCTCTGGTGCCTACTATTAAGTTGGTGCCTGACCTGGTAACCAGAGCGACAACCTGATCAGAGACATGACCTCCCTGATGGTTTCAAGAGCATCTTTGGTGATTATATACCTCTTCTTCTAGAATGTTTTATGGCTTTACTGTAGAAGTGAAACATGGAGGGCATGTAGTCACTTAAAAGTTAAAACATTCAATTAAAAAAGCACAAATTATGTCAAGCATCACTAAGATAAAAAAGATGACCTGATCAAATGATGCCAGATGGCACCTTCTGGCTGAGTAGGGTGGGCTTGACTAATATTTTCTATTAGTGCTTCTGATCATACGACCAGACTGTTTCAGATTTGATGGTCTTACAACTCAGGCAATAACAAGATCTTAAAACATTGTGCTATATCTGAAACCTGCTTCCTTGAAGTTTAGCATATTGAAAAACTATAGTTACCCTGCTCCATTGTGGTACATTAGTTTTCTGAATGTTTAACCTGCTGGTGTACTTAGCTTATAAACATTGCTTCCAGCTTTAATCAATCAGATTAGTCAAAGAGTATAGTTTGAGTCTTGACCTTAGTTTTTATTATATAATAATTGCAGTCTGACTCTGGTGAATTGCAATATTGCTTATTTAAACTTATATTTTAATGTTTTCTTCCGCACTGCGTGGATAATTCTAGTCAGCATCACGTTTGAGCTTTTCTTTTCATTCATACTATGACAAATTAACATCTAAATTTTTGATGATGTGATTCTTTTATTTGTGTTGCATGGACAGGCTTTGGTCACACTTGCAGAAGAAATAGCTAAATCTGCCATTCCAGAAGGTTCAAGAAAGATCAATGGGAAATACATTCAATCTCATCTTCTTTCCCGATTAGAAGGTATTATCATGTTCCAGTCCTTGCTCCAGATTGACAGACTTCTTCACTTTTAACCAAGAACTATCAATTTTCTTTGTGCTTCCTTACAAAATGGATGTGATGTGATGTGTGTGTGTGTGTGTGTGTATAAGACAAATGTGATTTGAAAGATTCTTTTTTTCTGGTGGGTATGATGGACTTAACCACATGAATAGACATGAATAGTTGTCTTCTTTTTAACCCTCTCCATTATATGGAATCACAGAACATCATTTCTTATTTGAGTATCTGAGGAGGGAAGACAATGTGGACTTAGATTATTATTATTATTTTTTTTTGGATTCTTTCCATGTTCTAACAAAGATTCGGTTGCCTTTGTGTCTGTGTATAAAGCCTGTACATGAAAAGCTGGAGGAACAGATAAAAGATGTGGATGTTGCACAATCCAAGGAGGTTCACTTATTCTGGAATGGCATGGCAGAGGTAAGCATGCAGTTCATATACCTTGGATTTTTCTTTCCTAATGAAAATGGAGTCTCATTAGTGTTGGCTTATCTCATCCTATTGATATTAATATGGACCACTTCAATTCAAGCTTCAATTCAAGACAAAGGTTGAGCTATAATCTAGAACTATTTTAAGATAAATGTGCCTAGCCCTCTGTTCTAATTAGTCAAAGAAAGGTAGCTTGGTATGTCAACCTAAAGCAATGGAGTTCTCTCCATTTATTAGCTCAAATGGCACCTCTTGCTCCTATATGAATGCAGTTAAGGGTGTGGTAATGAATTTAAGGCCTTGGTGTGTGTGTAATACCATTAAGAAAGAAATAAGACCATAAAATAATAGCTGAACCCGAATTTTGTTTAAATTTCAAGGGAGAAAGCCTTTAACCATGAAATCTATACAAGGTTCATGAAAAGTATAAAAAAAAGGAATTAAAGAAAGATAAGAAGAAAAGGAAAACCAAGCTTTATATTTGCCTCGCTCCACACATGTTGCTGGGTTCCCCCAACCTCCGTGCTTTCCTTATGTGGTTTGGTGCTGCTTAATTTGAAGAATTTTCACATCTTTCTTTTTATGATCCAGTGCCTCCCAAATTTAAAGTACTCTGTTAAAAGTTGTATAGATTTATCCTGATTGAAACAAATAAATTACAATCAATTCATCAAAGAAAAATCCAAGATTGTCCTTTTCTTTTGTTGGGTGTAGAATACTAATTATGGGAAAGTAAAACACATTACATTCCCTACTGTCTTTCTTATTTAGGATGAAGTAAAACTATCATTTTCTTTAATGTGAATCAGAGTGTGCAAGTAATGGGAACCTTTGATGGATGGAGTCAAGGAGAGCACTTATCACCAGAATACACTGGTTCTTTCACGAAGTTCTCAACAATATTAATGCTTAGGCCTGGAAGGTATACCATTCAACCAAGTCACTCAACTTCTTCTTCTTCTTCTTCTTTTTTCTTCACCATAATTTTGTGTTGTGAAGGTATGAAATCAAGTTCTTGGTGGATGGAGAGTGGCATCTATCCCCAGAATATCCTACCATTGGTGAGGGACTAATGGAAAATAACTTGCTAATTGTGGAATAATTGCACAGCTGCTGTTCTGGTTAAAATGGTTAATACTTAATACAGAAAGCGAATGACCTCTTTCTTAGAGCTTCTTTGACATTGTATATTATATTAGCTTGTTAGTTGTTTATTAGAAGTAGCATCATAGAATCTCTGAATCTCACATGGATCTGCATGAGTGAATATATTGCAAAAAAGAGTAGTAGTCCCACTCTGCATGTTTTAAGAGCTTGAGAGTAATCCCAACTTGCTTACCTTCAATTATCCAACGAACAAAATTGAAAAAAGGCAAAAATTCACATTTATTTCGGTCATTGCCGTCATCTCACAGAATTTGTGCCTAAAATGTTTTTAAGCCATTCGTAAGCTACATTGTCAAATTGTGAAAGTGAGATAACGCCAAGAATCAAAATAAAACACTGTTAAAAAAACTCAAGGACAACATAATTTCTACAAGGAAGGCGACGTCAAGCTTTTTCGGCAATTGGGAACATAAGATCAACTTTTCGCTGAATCTCCCAACAGATTGCACTAATGCATGACATAAATGAAAAGAATGTTGTGTTACCAAAGTAAAATAATGAACCTCTCACAGTTTAGATATATGATTTAAATTGAAGGAGAGAGAAAAAGGGGGAGAGAGAGAGGAAGACGATTAGATTTAAAAATAAAATAAAAAAGTTTTTTTTTTTTTTTTTTTTTTTTTTTTTTTTTTAATTTTTTAAATTTTTATTATTAACAATTTTTCTTATATATAAAATATATAACGTGTCAAGACACATGGTAAAAAATAGTGACGTGGACACGTGATTGGGTGTTTGGTTGGCACTTAACGGAAGGGTTTTAACAGTGACGAACGAAAATGCTTATTTAACAACTAAACAAACTTATAAGATTTAAATGAAAACTTTTGAAATTAAGGGATCAAAATGAAAATACCCCCTAAGTCAAAAGTTGACTTTAATCAAGATTTTATTTTTGTATTTAATAATATACATGATATTGTACTAAATAAACTTTTAGATTTATGATATCTAATATGAATTATAAAAATTAACTTATTTCAAATGGAGATGATGCCTTCCTAACCTATAAGGCGGAAGGGGTGGATTTTTCTCACTTGTTAACTAAGTCTGATTTCCCTTTTCCCCTTCTTGGCCAAATTAGCAACAACGTTAATAAAGTATTTTGGGGTTTGGTGAATACTTCAGAGTTTCCCTTCATGGGCCCAATGGGTAAACTTATACGAGAAGCTGATATCTACCAGGGTAAAGGACTAGGACCACTGCCAAGGCCCAAGGGTCACACCACTTTCCATATCTCGGCCAAGTCAAAGCTCATTTATCTTGATACTAATGTGTCAAACTTTTGAACACAAAAAAATAAATAAATAATTAGTTTATTTATATATTAAGTCCATATGGACCATATCATACCACCCACATAAGTTAAAATTAGTAATACCTTTTCCTGGAAGGAATTCATGAGCGTAGTACTACCATACAGAGGTTCTTACAAGATTTCATAGAAGTATTAGACCAAACCGCAACTTCCAATGCTGAGGAGGGTAGGATACAGGAAGTAGAGTGGTAGTTGAGTGGCTGTCCAACCATTCAAAGGATTAAGAAGAAAGGATTTGGCCATGCCATTCCCAAGACTCAATTTTAATTCCAACTTCCAATGGAATTGATACGCTTTAAAGAGAAATCTATAGATATGATCCATTGACGTTTGATTGTACTTGTAGACCTGCATATGATGTGGCTCATCACTCTCTAAGCAAGTGGTTTAATTAGCCAACAAAAAAAAAAGCAAGTGGTTTCATAATAGGTTTTTGTCTTGAGAGTCTTGTTGCTTGTGCTATGCTAACAAATGCATAATAGTATTAATAGAAATGCATAATAGAATAATAAAAAAATAAAATAAAAAACCTAATCAATCTATATATAAATTAAAACAAAAGACGTTATTTCTCTGCTATTTAGCAAGTATGAAAGCATCTTCTATATGACACGTGATAGTTTAGTTGGATAAATTATACAAAGTGTTTGTCATTTGTTTATAATAAATGAAAAAAAAAAAAAAAAAAAAGTTATGCCCTTAAATTGACATTAATAAATGTGATTTATTAATTCCATTAAATTTATATATTCATACTTCAAAAAAATTACGTGGTTTCACCAAAGGTAAAAAAAATAAAAAATAAAAATAAAACTTAGAAATAATGTGTAGTTACATTAGATATTTAATTTTGATTTTTTCCACCTTAAATTACTCCTAAACATCCTCCACGTTTTATGATAAATAAACAATATAATTGTTTTATTTGCCTCTTCACTCCGTTTAGCTCAAATCACGTTATTTTGTTTACCTCATTAATTTCATTTGATTGATCAGTTTTCAAAACAATAAAATTTGATATAGGCGTAAGGAAAAAGAACACTTTAATAAATAAATAAAAAAAAAACTAGCATAAGTCAAATAATACTCTTTTACATCCAAAATGACGTCGTATTAAAGGAAAATAAATAGAATTGTTTCGACTTTCCATGGTGACTATTGACTATAGTTTAAAACTTGCACGAATTTTTCTGTTATCCATCTACAGAATAAAACCAAAATAAATGCACAGTCAATATTAACCAGTTGCAACTCAACTCAACTCAGATTTCAGTCAATATTAATCTGTTAAATGCACAGTAAATATTAACCAAAATAAATGCACAGTCAATATTAATCAATTGCAACTCAACTCAACTCAGATTTCAATCAATATTAATCTGTTAATCTGTTAAATGTACAATCAATATTAACCAAAATAAATGCATAATCTGATATCCATCTACAGATTTCAGTCACATTAACAAGTTGCAACTCAACTTAGATTTCAGTCACAAAACAGTTGAGAAATACATGCACAGTCAATATCACAGCAAGCATAATCTTTCCCACAAAAACCCAAAACCATATCATAGCAGGCATAATCTTCCCCACAAAAACCCAAAACCAATCAATCCACAAAATTAAAACTCATACTCAACAAAAAAAAAATCAACAATTCCCAAATATATATATATAAATATATATATATATATATATATATATATATATATATATATATATATATATATATAATATCAGATCGGATCTAGATCAGATCAGATCAGATCTGATCAATTGATCTGATCTTGATCAGATCTGATCCGATCCGTGAGAGATGGAGATCGGAGGGGTGGGGGTTTACCGTGGGAGAAGTAGATCGGTGCAGGGAGGGGAGGCCGGGGGTGGCTCAAGACGGCGGGGTGGCTCGGGACGGCAGAGAGCAGAGAGTGAGAAGTGGCTCGGGACGGCAGAGAGCAGAGAGTGAGAAGTGGCTCGGGACGGCAGAGAGCAGAGAGTGAGAAGTGGCTCGGGACGGCAGAGAGCAGAGAGTGAGCAGTGGCTCGGGACGACGGGACGACAGAGAGTAGAGAGAAGAGAGCAGAGAGCAGAGAGTGAGGTCGAGAGCTCCTCGCGTGCTTTGGAAAATGGTTTACGGAAATTTTTTCCGTAAACCGTTTTCCTCTTTTTCCTTCGCGTTTTTACGGTCAAATACAAACGTTTTCCGGTTGACTTTTATTTTACGTCGCAACAAACGCCTGCAAATGCTGAAAACGTTTTACGGAAAACGTTTTCAGACGAAACAAACTAAGCCTAAATAGAATTGTTTCGACTTTCCATGGTGACTATTGACTATAGTTTATAAAAAAATAAAAATAAAAACTATCAGTTACCGCACCGCTTGACTCTTTCTCTCATTTAGGCATTAACTCATACTCTCTCCAATAAATTGAAATTTTAATTCTTTCTTGATTTGCTGCTATCAGATATAGGCGGCTAATATACGGTGCAAGAAGATGCCTCTTGGATTTAGAAGTCAGGAATGCAGCCAATGTGATCTTCTTTTGCCATTGAATCACTTAACTTTGTAATAGCCATGAATTTCTTCTATTTGGTTTAACAGATCTCAATTTGTAGTTTATCTGCAATCTTTTTCCTGTTATTATTCTTTATTATGTCAGGCCCTATGTATATAGATGGTGTGCAATTGAATGTTTGATATGTCAAGATTTAAGTTGAATTTTCTGTTAGGAGTAGCAAATTTGTCCTTTTTGTGGTTGATATAGAATTTAGGTCAAGTGATGTAAGGGGTCATTCTACAGTACCCACACTCTTTTTGTGGGTATGGTACCCACTCAATTGGTACCATCAAATGTGATATAAGTACCATCATATATGATGTTGGTACTATTTAATGTGATATTGGTACTATCTGATTTTTTATATATATTTATTTAAATAATAAATAAAAATGGTAGGTACTATCATATGTGAGGTAGGTACCATAATATGTGACATTGGTATCATTAATATGAGATTTTATCCATTAGAGGTACGGTACCCACATGGGTACTGTAGAATTACCCGTGATGTAAGTATTCGGACTACGAAAAGTAATTGTATTAAACTATTAGGAGTAACTAATATGATTTATAAAGTACTTGGATTAAGTGGCATTTACAATTTATATGGAGTTTTAACTTGATTAGGAATTGGTGCATGTAAAAAACTATAATGGTTGTCTATAACGATATAACTATTGTCTTAGTAGATAATGACTTATATCTACTGAAGTTGTTCATAAAAGCCACGAGCATGGGTAGGATATAAAATGTACTGAACTCTCTTAATAGAAAGCTTATATATTTGAGCTAGCCTATTATTGGCCATAATAGAGTTGTCTTAGATGGTGAAATATTAATAGGAATGAGGAGCTATTAAAGCCTTCACATCAACGTTTCAGTCCCCCAAACCATTGTGGCTTGCATGCGTGTCATCATGATCTCCTCGAACCATAGATAAAACAATAAAAAGTTGTATGTTAGATGCATTTGAAAGTGAGTAATTAGAATAAAAACGTAGTTTGTTAAATTAAAATTTGACTAAATAATTGGCTTTGCCGATAATAATGCTCTAAAATTGTATTCATAAATCTCTAATACGAGTTTTACCATTTGAACTATATAATACATTTTTTTCTAAAATATTTTTGATTGAACCTAGATGCGAAATTTATTAGATTTATGATTCCTTTATTGTAACAAAAATATTAAAAATAAATTTAACACCTAAAAATGGTCATAAAAGAGTAACGCTCTTTACTTTTTGGGAATGTTTGGTGTAATTTGTATCCAATCACCTAGATCCATGTATAAAATTAACTTGTAAATTAAAGAGAAAATGAAACCAACAGTTGAAGAGTTGAAGAAAAAAAAAAAATGAAAGGACTAGAGGTGAATGGATTCTAATTGAAAATAGGGGGATATAGTTAAAAACAATAGACGCAATTACTGGGACAAAGACATAAACTATGGGAACAGGATTTACAGCTGCCCCAACTATCTAGACTCTAGAGTACTCAGTTCGCGTTTATGAACGTGTATTGGCAGGGTTTTTTTTTTTTATCTTTTTTTTTTTTTTTTTTTTTTTTTTTTTTTTTATCTATTAGTTGAAAATCAGTTTAATTTTTATATTGTGGAAACTCATAGTCAATGCCAATTTCTTGAAAGGCGGAATAGTATGAGTGGCCTGGTGGAAAACAACTCACCAAATTCTCTTTTTCAACCTCCTCTATTTGAGTTGGCTGCCATGTGAGGTAATGAGGGGGCTCAACCTCCTCTATTTGAGTTGGCTGCCATGTGAGGTAAGGAGGGGGTTCAACCTCCTCTATTTCGGTTGGCTGCCAACCCGGCAAGCCATAGTGAAGGGGTGATGTAAGGGACTGAGGGGGCTCAACCTCCTCTATCTGATCAGTTGGCTGCCAACCCGAGCTATAGTTCTCGATATATCTTGAACTAAGGGAGTGACGAGGTGGCTGCTGTGTGCCATGATCCTCGATATAATATCTGGTAGATCGAGTTCTTCTAAAGGCTGCGAGTGGATTTCTCAATGGATTTCCCCTCATCTTGAGTTATGTGGTTCTTAAAATCTGCAACTAACGTGTCTATATATACACAAGAAAAAATTTCTATAATTGTTCGATTCTCTCAATCGTTGTGTGATAAATTTTAAATCTGTTTATGGAATTTTTTTGGAAATTTTTTTTTTTTTTTTTGAGAAAGAAGAAAATCCATCTTCATTAAGAATAATAAGTAGGAACATCCCACTCTAAACAACGTTGTAGGAAAGGAGGAGGGCACTCCAACTGTCCAGAGTCACGTGTTGTTTATTCTAGTAAACAAATGATACTTCACTCTCAAGAAGCTCATGCAAATAAGGCGAATGCATGTGATAAATGTGGCTTAGCGTATGATGGAACTAAGCATGAATGTCCCATGCAAAGGACAAAAAAAGGGTGGTGATTCTCTATCTTACTGTTCTCTTTATGTGCACTTAACTTTGTATTATTTTTTGTTTATTAAATATTAGAAAACAGTGTTTGATTGACTAACTTTGATTGGATTATTAAAAAAAAGATTTAGTGATCTGTTTTTCATACCGATCTGCACATTTTCAGCTAATCATAAAATTTTAAAATGACTTTCATACCAAAATCGTCTCTCTCTCTCTCTGCGCCAGAGTTTACAGGTTAAAAACGGATGAGAAACGAGGATGTTATGGGCAAAACCGTAAAAATCGATACAACACTTAGCTAAATTTTGCTAAGTGTTGTTGACAAAACAGCCCATTTGGGAGACAATGTTTGCACATAAATTCTTTTCGACCCGCAACAATTTGGTCTGCAAGTTGGAAACTTTAAGGAAAAGGATGACTTCAGCTATAGTAAGCAACTCTCGGATCGTCAAGAGCTTCCCCGGTCAAGGCGGAATCTCGATTTGAAAATGACCCTCTGATGTGGAAAAACCCTCCGGCTACCTCTGTTCGCGGGACCGTATCTCCCAAACCCAAGCTCGGATATTCGCAAGTCTGAAACTTTAACAAAGATGGTATCGCAAGCTTTCTGGATACACTAAGATCGTCGAAAACCGACACCGGGAGCTCTGTTAACCGCGCGCGGGAAAATCAACGAAAATAAGGAAACTATGCTGAAAATTTCACAGTTTTCCTCCCGGTAAGGTCGCCGTCGCACATAGATTATTCCCTGCTCACTAAGATTTGATCCGCTAGTCTGAGACTTTAAGAAAGTAGAGATGTTTAGACACAGCAAGTAACTCACGTGATTCTTATAGACACTGTTTGTTGCACAAATTTCCTTCAGCATCTTCTTTTCTTCTTTTGTTGGTTGGTGTTTCTTTTTGTTACCACCTCTTCTACTGCTGAAGAGGGCTATTACACGATCTATTATGCCTGGTCCGGTCCTCCTGGTACGGGATGTGAAGGAATGAGTGAGGGTATGAGGGGGTGATGTGAGGGAATGAGGGGCCTCAACCTCCTCTATTTGAGTTGGTTGCCATGTGAGGGACTGAGGGGGCTCAAGCTCCTCTATTTGAGTTAGCTGCCATGTGAGGTAATGAGGGGCCTCAACCTCCTTTATTTGAGTTGGCTGCCATGTGAGGGACTGAGGGGGCTTAACCTCCTCTAACCTGTGAGGGACCTCTATTTGAGTTGGCTGCCATGTGAGGTAAGGAGGGGGCTCAACCTCTTCTATTTCGGTTGGCTGCCAACCCGGCAAGCCATAGTGAGGGGGTGATGTAAGGGACTGAGGGGGCTCAACCTCCTCTATCTGATCAGTTGACTGCCAACCCGAGCTATAGTTCTCGATATATCTTGAACTAAGGGAGTGACGAGGTGGCTGCTGTGTGCCATGATCCTCGATATAATATCTGGTAGATCGGGTTCTTCTAAAGGCTGCGAGTGGATTTCTCAATGGATTTCCCCTCATCTTGAGTTATGTGGTTCTTAAAATCTGCAACTAACGTGTCTATATATACACAAGAAAAAATTTCTATAATTGTTCGATTCTCTCAATCGTTGTGTGATAAATTTTAAATCTGTTTATGGAAATTTTTTTTTTTTTTTTTTTTTTTTTTTGAGAAAGAAGAAAATCCATTTTCATTAAGAATAATAAGTAGGAACATCCCACTCTAAACAACGTTGTAGGAAAGGAGGAGGGCACTCCAACTGTCCAGAGTCACTTGTTGTTTATTCTAGTAAACAAATGATACTTCACTCTCAGGAAGCTCATGCAAATAAGGCGAATGCATGTGATAAATGTGGCTTAGCGTATGATGGAACTAAGCATGAATGTCCCATGCAAAGGACAAAAAAAGGGTGGTGATTCTCTATCTTACTGTTCTCTTTATGTGCACTTAACTTTGTATTATTTTTTGTTTATTAAATATTAGAAAACAGTGTTTGATTGACTGACTTTGATTGGATTATTAAAAAAAAGATTTAGTGAGCTGTTTTTCGTACCGATCTGCACATTTTCAGCTAATCATAAAATTTTAAAATGACTTTCATACCAAAATCGTCTCTCTCTCTCTCTGCGCCAGAGTTTACAGGTTAAAAACGGATGAGAAACGAGGATGTTATGGGCATAACCGTAAAAATCGATACAACACTTAGCTAAATTTTGCTAAGTGTTGTTGACAAAACAGCCCATTTGGGAGACAATGTTTGCGCATAAATTCTTTTCGACCCGCAACAATTTGGTCTGCAAGTTGGAAACTTTAAGGAAAAGGATGACTTCAGCTATAGTAAGCAACTCTCGGATCGTCAAGAGCTTCCCCGGTCAAGGCGGAATCTCGATTTGAAAATGACCCTCTGATGTGGAAAAACCCTCCGGCTGCCTCTGTTCGCGGGACCGTATCTCCCAAACCCAAGCTCGGATATTTGCAAGTCTGAAACTTTAAGAAAGATGGTATCGCAAGCTTTCTGGATACACCAAGATCGTCGAAAACCGACACCGGGAGCTATGTTAACCGCGCGCGGGAAAATCAACGAAAATAAGGAAACTATGCTGAAAATTTCACAGTTTTCCTCCCGGTAAGGTCGCCGTCGCACATAGATTATTCCTTGCTCACTAAGATTTGATCCGCTAGTCTGAGACTTTAAGAAAGTAGAGATGTTTAGACACAGCAAGCAACTCACGTGATTCTTATGGACACTGTTTGTTGCACAAATTTCCTTCAGCATCTTCTTCTCTTCTTTTGTTGGTTGGTGTTTCTTTTTGTTACCACCTCCTCCACTGCTGAAGAGGACTATTACACGATCTATTATGCCTGGTCCGGTCCTCCTGGTACGGGATGTGAGGGTATGAGGGGGTGATGTGAGGGAATGAGGGGCCTCAACCTCCTCTATTTGAGTTGGTTGCCATGTGAGGGACTGAGGGGGCTCAACCTCCTCTATTTGAGTTGGCTGCCATGTGAGGTAATGAGGGGCCTCAACCTCCTTTATTTGAGTTGGCCGCCATGTGAGGGACTGAGGGGGCTCAACCTCCTCTATTTGAGTTGGCTGCCATGTGAGGTAAGGAGGGGGCTCAACCTCCTCTATTTCGGTTGGCTGCCAACCCGGCAAGCCATAGTGAAGGGGTGATGTAAGGGACTGAGGGGGCTCAACCTCCTCTATCTGATCAGTTGGCTGCCAACCCGAGCTATAGTTCTCGATATATCTTGAACTAAGGGAGTGACGAGGTGGCTGCTGTGTGCCATGATCCTCGATATAATATCTGGTAGTTCGGGTTCTTCTAAAGGCTGCGAGTGGATTTCTCAATGGATTTCCCCTCATCTTGAGTTATGTGGTTCTTAAAATCTGCAACTAATGTGTCTATATATACACAAGAAAAAATTTCTATAATTGTTCAATTCTCTCAATCGTTGTGTGATAAATTTTAAATCTGTTTCTGGATTTTTTTATTTTTATTTTTGAGAAAGAAGAAAATCCATCTTCATTAAGAATAATAAGTAGGAACATCCCACTCTAAACAACGTTGTAGGAAAGGAGGAGGGCACTCCAACTGTCCAGAGTCACGTGTTGTTTATTCTAGTAAACAAATGATACTTCACTCTCAGGAAGCTCATGCAAATAAGGCGAATGCATGTGATAAATGTGGCTTAGCGTATGATGGAACTAAGCATGAATGTCCCATGCAAAGGACAAAAAAAGGGTGGTGATTCTCTATCTTACTGTTCTCTTTATGTGCACTTAACTTTGTATTATTTTTTGTTTATTAAATATTAGACAACAGTGTTTGATTGACTAACTTTGATTGGATTATTAAAAAAAAGATTTAGTGATCTGTTTTTCATACCGATCTGCACATTTTCAGCTAATCATAAAATTTTAAAATGACTTTCATACCAAAATCGTCTCTCTCTCTCTCTGCGCCAGAGTTTACAGGTTAAAAACGGATGAGAAACGAGGATGTTATGGGCAAAACCGTAAAAATCGATACAACACTTAGCTAAATTTTGCTAAGTGTTGTTGACAAAACAGCCCATTTGGGAGACAATGTTTGCGCATAAATTCTTTTCGACCCGCAACAATTTGGTCTGCAAGTTGGAAACTTTAAGGAAAAGGATGACTTCAGCTACAGCAAGCAACTCTCGGATCGTCAAGAGCTTCCCCGGTCAAGGCGGAATCTCGATTTGAAAATGACCCTCTGATGTGGAAAAACCCTCCGGCTGCCTCTGTTCGCGGGACCGTATCTCCCAAACCCAAGCTCGGATATTCGCAAGTCTGAAACTTTAAGAAAGATGGTATCGCAAGCTTTCTGGATACACCAAGATCGTCGAAAACCGACACCGGGAGCTATGAACCGCGGGGTCAACGAAAATAAGGAAACTATGCTGAAAATTTCACAGTTTTCCTCCCGGAAGGTCGCCGTCGCACATAGATTATTCCTTGCTCACTAAGATTTGATCCGCTAGTCAACCTCACTGATTCTTATGGACACTTTTGTTGCACAAATTTCCTTCAGCATCTTCTTCTCTTCTTTTGTTGGTTGGTGTTTCTTTTTGTTACCATGTGAAGAGGACTATTACACGATCTATTATGCCTGGTCCGGTCTCCTGGTACGGGATGTGAGGGTATGAGGGGGTGATGTGAGGGAATGAGGGGCCTCCTCTATTTGAGTTGGCTGCCATGTGAGGTAATGAGGGGCCTCAACCTCCTTTATTTGAGTTGGCCGCCATGTGAGGGACTGAGGGGGCTCAACCTCCTCTATTTGAGTTGGCTGCCATGTGAGGTAAGGAGGGGGCTCAACCTCCTCTATTTCGGTTGGCTGCCAACCCGGCAAGCCATAGTGAAGGGGTGATGTAAGGGACTGAGGGGGCTCAACCTCCTCTATCTGATCAGTTGGCTGCCAACCCGAGCTATAGTTCTCGATATATCTTGAACTAAGGGAGTGACGAGGTGGCTGCTGTGTGCCATGATCCTCGATATAATATCTGGTAGTTCGGGTTCTTCTAAAGTCTGCGAGTGGATTTCTCAATGGATTTCCCCTCATCTTGAGTTATGTGGTTCTTAAAATCTGCAACTAACGTGTCTATATATACACAAGAAAAAATTTCTATAATTGTTCAATTCTCTCAATCGTTGTGTGATAAATTTTAAATCTGTTTCTGGATTTTTTTTTTTTTTTTTTTTTTTTTTGAGAAAGAAGAAAATCCATCTTCATTAAGAATAATAAGTAGGAACATCCCACTCTAAACAACGTTGTAGGAAAGGATGAGGGCACTCCAACTGTCCAGAGTCACTTGTTGTTTATTCTAGTAAACAAATGATACTTCACTCTCAGGAAGCTCATGCAAATAAGGTGAATGCATGTGATAAATGTGGCTTAGCGTATGATGGAACTAAGCATGAATGTCCCATGCAAAGGACAAAAAAAGGGTGGTGATTCTCTATCTTACTGTTCTCTTTATGTGCACTTAACTTTGTATTATTTTTTGTTTATTAAATATTAGAAAACAGTGTTTGATTGACTAACTTTGATTGGATTATTAAAAAAAAGATTTAGTGAGCTGTTTTTCGTACCGATTTGCACATTTTCAGCTAATCATAAAATTTTAAAATGACTTTCATACCAAAATCGTCTCTCTCTCTCTGCGCCAGAGTTTACAGGTTAAAAACGGATGAGAAACGAGGATGTTATGGGCAAAACCGTAAAAATCGGTACAACACTTAGCTAAATTTTGCTAAGTGTTGTTGACAAAACAGCCCATTTGGGAGACAATGTTTGCGCATAAATTCTTTTCAACCCGCAACAATTTGGTCTGCAAGTTAGAAACTTTAAGGAAAAGGGTGACTTCAGCTACAGCAAGCAACTCTCGGATCGTCAAGAGCTTCCCCGGTCAAGGCGGAATCTCAATCTAAAAATGACCCTCTGATGTGGAAAAACCCTCCGGCTGCCTCTGTTCGCGGGACCGTATCTCCCAAACCCAAGCTCGGATATTCGCAAGTCTGAAACTTTAAGAAAGATGGTATCGCAAGCTTTCTGGATACACCAAGATCGTCGAAAACCGACACCGGGAGCTATGTTAACCGCGCGCGGGAAAATCAACGAAAATAAGGAAACTATGCTGAAAATTTCACAGTTTTCCTCCCAGTAAGGTCGCCGACGCACATAGATTCTTCCCTGCTCACTAAGATTTGATCCGCTAGTCTGGGACTTTAAAAAAGTAGAGATGTTTAGACACGACGAGCAACTCACGTGATTCTTATGGGACATTTAAGGGACAATAAATATACCCACCAAACTAATTGAGGGATAATAAATCACCCTTTTCCATTTTAAATTTCTGTTTCTAAAACCTGAGTTTTTATTTTAGGGTAAAAATTAAGTAAATTTCATTAAGTAAAACCACATATATATATATATCTCTTTTTAGACGGTCAATCCTAGTAAATATAGGGAAATGTTTTGTTTGTAGAGACGAATATCTTAACTAAAAATGTTGGTGCTTTTTGTTATTAATGGGCTGACAATGACATTGATATTACAATGTCATGTGATAGGTAAGTTTATATATTCACTACATCAGCTGAGATTGTTGTGGTTATCATCAAAGGTGATCTGGTCGAACTGGTCTGCCTACTCTCCTTATTCTTTAAGCTATTTTTACGGGTTTAATTATGGAGGAAAATAAGACACGTGGGATGACTTAATATATAATTTTATACCTAAAATAAGAAGTTAAGACTACAATGCAGTGAAAATATAATAAAAATCTTTTTAAAATTTTATGATTAGCTATGGGCAGATTGGTATGGATAAAAGCTCACTAAATCCTTTTTTTAATAGTCCAATCAAAATCAGTGAAAAGCTATTTGATTTAATCTAATCAAAGTCAGAGAATTATTTGATTTAATCCAATCAAAGTTAGAGAAAAGCTATTGTCTAATATTTAATAAAAAAAACATAATAAAAAGTGAAGTGCACATAAAAAGAATAGTCCACCACGGGTTGTGTCCCTCTTTGTAGGGTTTGTATCCCTCTTTGTAGGGTTGTGTAATATGTTTTTATTTCAATAAAGTCTTGTTATTTATAAAAATAAAAAAAAATTGCTGTGCCACATTTAGAAGAAACAAAACCCAAATCAGCATGAACTTCTTTCGAGTGAAGTTTCATTCGTTTACAAGAGTAAATATCAAATGACCCTGGGCAGTTGTGGCAGAGGTAGCGTCTGTCCCCAAAGCTTACATTTTTGTTCCAATAGTTCCTTCCGTTGCTCTTAACTACGTTACTGATTTTCAATTCATCCCGTGCTCTTATCTCCTTGACTTTTTGCAACATATTCCGCTCTTCATTGGTTGGTTCATGTGTGTGTTTGTCTTTGCGATGACAAGCTCCTCCATTGTGGCTGCTAAAGAGGGCTCTGAAATGACCGAGGATGCCTGATTTTGATTCAGTCCTCCTGGTCTGGGTGAAGAAGGAAGGACGGGGTGGCTCAAGTGGGAGCGAATGGAAGGGTGGCTCAAGTGGGAGCGAATGGAAGGGTGCCTCAAGTGAGACAGAATGGCGGGGTGGCTCGAGCGTGAGCGAATGGCGGGGTGGCTCATAATCCTCGAGATGTGACCTTCTTACCCAAGCTGAAGATTGGGATCTCCCGACCGCTGAAAGTGGATTTCTCGAAAGTCTCTTCATTTTAGTTAGAGTTGGCACTGAGCGAAGCGAGGGGTTGATTTTAGTTAGAGTCGGCACTGAGCGAAGCGAGGGGTGGTGGCATTCATAAAGGAAAGGATGCAGCTATTAAAAGGGGGAGAGCTTTCCATTTCAGTAAGAGGGGGGGGGGGGAATTTTCCATTCTTGCTTATTCACTCCATCATTATGTTCGTCCATTTTTAGAATATATATATATATTTTTTAATTTAATTGATAATGTTTGGGAGCAACTTATAATGGAAGGGGACGATGAAAAAATGGTAATTTGAGTTAGGGAATATCTATCAATATAAATGTAACTAATAAGATTAATTTGAGAATGACTTTAAAGTTCTTAGAATGCTAGAGGTTAGTATATCCATTGGGCCTAAATTATTGTTTAATACCATTCTTTTTATATATTTTATTGACTGAACTTCTGATTTTCTCAACTCTGCCAAACAAAATTTTGAGATATTAATTTTTTAAACAGTAATTTAATATACCGAATATAGAAAGTTGTATGTATAAGACATGCAACTATTATATATGTAAATAGATATGATTGAAACTTATATATAGAAAATCTTGCAAACAAAAAATATTATAGAAAGCAAAAGCAACAAATGTTATATATCATGCTTGTAATATTTTTCTAACTTCATGTGAGAATTTACTACAAAGAATCTTGAAACAACATAACTCTTCCATCCATCTTTGGGATCATACTGATGAACACCCATAGAGAGAGGTATACCAAAACTTCATTTCTTTACAATAACATAGCTTAACAGGTAATTTATTTGCAAGCTAGCCCTTAATGTATGCAAGCAGGTATTTAATTGCAAGCTATCCCCTAAGATAATATTCTATCGGAGGTTGCCTTAAATGCTTCATTTATTTATAATAACATTTCATATTATGTGAGTAATGTTAATAGAATATTATCTTCAAAAGCATCTAAAATTAATCATGAAGAGATTATGCCCAATATTGTTTAATCATTTAATGGTATTTTAGAAGTAAAATTGTTTGTTGAAATGGTTAATTACATCTACCAAGAAGCCAAATACCTACCAGCTACCGCACAATGGAAACCTCTTCTTTTGGAGAGAAGAGAAAGAGTTTTTTTTTTTTTTTTTTTTTTTTTTTTTTTTTTTTTTTTTTTTTTTTTTTTTTTCCTAATCAGAGAAGAGAAATAGTTGATATAGAGGATGTCTCATTTTTTTTCTTCTATATGATATTACCTTCCCCAAATCAACCAAACATAGTTACAAATCTTGTTTTTTTCTTCTATCCTATAACTTATCCACAAACGAATAAAGTAATCCAAAATAGTAGTCAAACAATAACCATCCATTTCTTTCTCATGGATAATTTGTCGTGCATATGTCTTTACGTGTACTACTTAATCGATTGATTCATATTCACTAAAATGAATCAAAAGTGGGTTTTCAATCCTGCAAAGACAGAATCCTTTCGCTTTTTAGAATTTATGGTTACAAGACAGTAGGGTACATAAATTTCAATCAGTATCATATATATTTCATAGAATTGATTATTCATATTAAATTTAATGCCAATAACATACTATTCAATCATGTGTTTATATTATTTTTTTGATTTTTGTTTAATTTGGATTATGGATTGAGTTAATGAGGGCGTGACCGATCCCAAATCAATCATGTCCTACCAGTATTTACTGGTGAATGTAAGAAATGTGCACATTGCAAATCAGAAGAGAGCAACACATGTGACCTACTCAATATAAACATAGTTTGGAGGTTCTACGTTAGAAAAATTGTAGGCCAGTAAGAATTGTAAGGATTTTATCATAAGTTTATGAATGTCAGAAATTTATAATATATTTAGCTGCATGTAATTGTGTTTGAATGATGTTCTTGCATTTGTTTGACAATTGATCATCTTGCCTCCTTGGGAAAAGGTATGATATAAATTCTAGAATTGACAAGCTTTTTTTTTTTTTTTAAATTGTTGTTGATGTCATTTTAATAGGGTGGTTCTTAGAAGTATAACTGTCAAAGTGTGGTACGATAACAACTGATATTATTTACATGGAGAGTGGAGTAGTTGCAGATTTTTCATTTTTTGTGGGGGAGGGGTGTTTCCTTTTGTGGCCACATGCAATTGGGTAGGACGCTTTTTGTAGGATGTTATAGAGGAAGTTATGCAAAAGGCAAGAGAGCAAGGCTTCCATTGAATTATTTTCTCAATCGGCAATAGACATGTGGAAGATATATTTACAATAAAGAGGGTTGTGCCTTGGCAAGTTGTAATGGAAGACATTTGAGGCTTGCTTACTCAGGGAATACAGAAATTTATATGTTGTACATAGAAAGGTACTGGCAGAAGTGAGACCCCTAGTAGCCTTGGTCTCAAAGTCTAATATACATTCTTCTTTTGACATGTAATAATAACTGTAGTAGTTAGTAGTTTTTTTTGTACGTTGTAAATCCCAAAATTCTCCTTAGTAATTTCTTACCACAACCAAAGCAATAATGTAAGTTTCTTATAAAACAAATGTGAGATAGCTCTATCTTTGTCTATTTTCACGATTTATAGAAAATGTCCATGATTATTATCAAAATGGCTTAAAGATAATTGGTCAGAATTAGAGATTATCTTCTTTTCAAGGTTTGTAATATCGAATGTAAATGGGTTTTTTTTTTTTTTCACAAGTCTTTTAATCAAATAATATATTTTTTCTCAATTACCTTTTTAGAGTGCATAAGTTCGCTATTAGTGATTGATTATCGGGTAATGTGTAGCATGGTGATTAATCTCTTTGTTAAGTATGTGTTTTTTATTGTTCACAAATGAATTGTTATTGTCTTTAATGCAATTATTTTGAAGAGTTTCTTCTTTTGAAATTGTTACCTTATGATTTGTTGAAATTGTCACTTATCTTCAAGTTCCTTTTTTTCTTTTTGAATTATAACTAGCTCTATAACTTTTTGAAATTAATTTAATATACAAAGTTTTCACGTGCATTGCATGGGTTTGAGACTAGTATAAATTTAAAATTAAAGTACAATAAAACTAAGAAAACTCATCTTATATTAAACTAAAATTGTACACTATTAGAAAGAGAGTGAGAATGATGGAGAGAGAACCTGTGAAAAACTCATAATAACCAAGGGGATAAAACTGGTCCAACGTGCCAAGAATGTCATTTAGACCTATTAGTGCACTACGAATTTCGGTTGGTTAGAATTCTGAAACAAATAATGGCATTGTCATCATCATCTATACAATACCAATGTTAATGCACAATATAAGTATTCTTATTATAAGCATCCAATGATAGAATGCAAATATATAACTGTTGAATCAAAGAAGAAAAAAGCATCCGCTATTACTATCAATTATATTCTTTCCAATGGTCATTGGGCCATCCCAAGTGTTGCAACAAAAATAATTGTTGTAATCGTTACACACTCCAATATGTTAAAACTTAAAACAACCTTCAAGTTGTTCAATAAACATGTTACATGGTCCTCGTCTCCAAGAGGCAAGAACAGTGACTCATGGCTTTGTTGGGATGCATGACAGTATCCCACGGTTTACAATTCATAGTCCATGTCTTAATTCTATTTAAACAAAATCCTCTCAAGTCTCAAGTCAACTCTAGGAATTCTGACCTAAGGAAAATAGCAAGCTTTCTCGGCCACCAACTTGGATCCCAATTAAATTAAATCAAATCAAATCTGAATTTTACGTGTCTTGGACTCTCAGTCTGCACAAATTAATAAACTTTTTTTTTTTAAAAGAAAATTAGACAGGTTTGAGTAATGACCAATGAATATTCTCAACAAACAAACAAAAATATGTACGAGTAAAAAACATTCTGGCCAAATAAAAATAAGTTAGAATTGACCAAAACATGATCTAATTGTCAAATAGGTCGGGTCCCGAGTACAGTTTTCCTTTACTTAATTGAACCATAGGTCCAGCAAAGAGGAAGACCATCATAAAATTATTCCAAAAATGCGAGGCCGGCTCAACCCTAAGGCAATTGCAGTCAGGCCCCCAACGGCCCAACTCTAAAAAGTAAAAAGGCCCAATAATTCTTGTTAAAATATCATATTTTTATAATAACTTATAATAAAAAACTTTAAATTCAATACAACCAAGTTTTTCCATTACATAAATTGATTTTGTATTCAGAATGGCGGTTGATCAGCTGAGTAACCAAACAGAAATGAATCTAGACTTCTCCACCACATTCAATTAGCTGACTTCTCAACTCCTCCAAAAGGACCACATCATTTGCAACGCTGCTTTTTCTAGACTTCTCCCTAATCTAATTAATCAGAAACCAGCATTTCTAGGTTAAAGGTGAGTGTTTTTTTTAATTTCTTTTCATTTTTTACGATTTCCTTTATTTTAACATGGATTTGTGATGGTTTGCGTCTGAAATCCCTTTTAGTGGATGCACGTCTTGGTTTTGACTAGCTGAGAAATTCTGCAAACTATTTTATTTTTTTACATTAGTTGTTCTTTATGTGGATTTCAAGCTTGGTGAGAGCTAGACGCAGAGTAAGATCTCCTTCCGTGTTGGCAATAGTTTCCACACTATAAAGGTAATTTCCTTGTTTTCTTTTTTTATTATCTTAGTTGTCTTTTTCCACAATTGCTAATTGCTATTATATGTGACTAATCCAAGTTTTAAGAAGATCAACATTCTAGATTCCATATTCGTCTTTTTCAAACATAATCTGTATGGTATATAATCTTTTTCTGCCACACACACACATTCTTCATTATACAATAATGCTTCAATTGAACTCTCTTGACTTTAGAAGAGCCACAAACTCCTTGTTTTGATTCTTATTTAATACTAGAATAGTAATTATTATATCAAGCACATTCAGATTAAAAAAGTGAGGGTGCTCAATTGTGAGAGCCTTCTTGCTCTGTTTTTGGTAATGACAGTTTTGTGTCTGACGCAAATCAAATATTGATGTTAGAAAAGTCCAATATTTGTTGAATGAGGAATATGATATGGAACTGCGTACTAGTAGGCCTGTCCAGCCAATAACTTGTGCTTTTTGGTTGGATGCTCTAACATGATATTTAGAGCCTTTTTTGTTTTTTTAAATAATAATTATGTTCATAACCTCCAAGTGTGTGAGACCTATTAGATTATTAGACCTATTAATGCTGATTGATTTTGTTGGACCTGATTGATCGTGATTGAAGCTATTAGAGGAATTTGATTCTATTTGATTTTTATTTCCATATCATATGTAATCTCATTATGGGTTTATTTTCTTTTCATATTGGATGTAATTTGGAGAGCCTATTAAAAGGCCACTGGACTCACTATTGTAGACACTTGGTAATTGATGAATGAAATTTGGGTTGGAAGACTTTTCTTCAAGTGTTGGGTAGTGATTCCAAGCAACCCAAGTACTGATTCTTGGGTAATTGGGTTCCCATGCTTGATGTTGATTCCTAGCAACTCTAGGTGCTAATTTCGAAGTTATATTTTTCTGTGTTCACTGCTTGGTGCTGATTCCAAGTAATCCTAGGTGCTGATTCTTAAATTCTATCCCTTTGTTTTGTTCTCTTTTTATTTTTTTTACCCTTGAGAGCTCCTTATTCGGTAATATGTAATATACTGGTGTAAAGTTCTATTGAGGACTTTTAATGGAAAAATAAACCTATAAATGCTTTGAATCAATAAGTTGGAGGCAACTGTTGATTAATGTAGTCCAAACTCCAAACATTTAATTCTATGATTCAATCATTATTCTGCATCGGTGAATTTTTTTGTAAGGACCCACCGTCGGCTTATAGCAAGTAATAACTTTTTCTTACAACCAAGTATACATATTACTTTTGCTAAATTGGACTTGTTATGAGGCCACCCTATAATAAGAGAATCCCGGTTCCTCTGGTGCCTACTATTAAGTTGGTGCCTGACCTGGTAACTGGAGCGACAACCTGATCAGAGACATGACCTCCCTGATGGTTTCAAGAGCATCTTTGGTGATCATATACCTCTTCTTTAGAACGTTTTATGGCTTTACTTTAGAAGTGAAACATGGAGGGCATGTAGTCACTTAAAAGTTAAAACATTCAATTAAAAAAGCACAAATTATGTCAAGCATCACAAGATAAAAAAGATGACCTGATCAAATGATGCCAGATGGCACCTTCTGGCTGAGTAGGGTGGGCTTGACTAATATTGTCTAATAGTGCTTCTGATCATAGGACCAGACTGTTTCAGATTTGATGGTCTTACAACTCAGGCAATAACAAGATGTTAAAACATTGTGCTATATCTGAAACCTGCTTCCTTGAAGTTTAGCATATTGAAAAACTATAGTTACCCTGCTCCATTGTGGTACATTAGTTTTCTGAATGTTTAACCTGCTGGTGTTACTTAGCTTATAAACATTGCTTCCAGCTTTAATCAATCAGATTAGTCAAAGAGTATAGTTTGAGTCTTGACCTTAGTTTTTATTATATAATAATTGCAGTCTGAGTCTGGTGAATCACAATATTGCTTATTTAAATTTATATTTTAACGTTTTATTCTGCACTGCATGCAGAATTCTAGTCAGCATCACGTTTGAGCTTTTCTTTTCATTCATATTATGACAAATTAACATCTAAATTTTTGATGATGTGATTCTTTTATTTGTGTTGCATGGACAAGCTTTGGTCACACTTGCAGAAGAAATAGCTAAATCTGCCATTCCAGAAGGTTCAAGAAAGATCAATGGGAAATACATTCAATCTCATCTTCTTTCCCGATTAGAAGGTATTATTATGTTCCAGTCCTTGCCCCAGATTGACAGACTTCTTCACTTTTAACCAAGAACTATCAATTTTCTTTGTGCTTCCTTATAAAATGGATGTGTGTGTGTATAAGACAAATGTGATTTGAAAGATTCTTATTTTCTGGTGGGTATGATGGACTTAACCACATGAATAGACATGAATAGTTGTCTTCTTTTTAACCCTCTCCATTATATGGAATCACAGAACATCATTTCTTATTTGAGTATCTGAGGAGGGAAGACAATGTGGACTTAGATTATTATTATTATTTTTTTTTGGATTCTTTCCATGTTCTAACAAAGATTCGGTTGCCTTTGTGTCTGTGTATAAAGCTGTACATGAAAAGCTGGAGGAACAGATAAAAGATGTGGATGTTGCACAATCCAAGGAGGTTCACTTATTCTGGACTGGCATGGCAGAGGTAAGCATGCGGTTCATATACCTTAGATTTTTCTTTCCTAATGAAAATGGAGTCTCATTTGTATTGGCTTATCTCATCCTATTGATATTAATATGGACCACTTCAATTCAAGACAAAGGTTGAGCTATAATCTAGAACTCTTTTAAGATAAATGTGCTTAGCCCTCTGTTCTAATAAGTCAAAGAAAGATAGCTTGGTATGTCAACCTAAATCAATGGAGTTCTCTCCATTTATTAGCTCAAATGGCACCTTTTGCTCCTATATGAATGCAGTTAAGGGTGTGGTAATGAATTTAAGACCTTGGTGTGTGTGTAATACCATTAAGAAAGAAATAAGACCATAAAATAATAGCTGAACTCGAATTTTGTTTAAGTTTCAAGGGAGAAAGCCTTTAACCATGAAATCTATACAAGGTTCGTGAAAAGTATAAAAAAAAGGAAGTAAAGAAAGATAAGAAGAAAAGGAAAGCCAAGCTTTA
Source organism: Fagus sylvatica (assembly GCA_907173295.1). Lineage (NCBI taxonomy): Eukaryota > Viridiplantae > Streptophyta > Magnoliopsida > Fagales > Fagaceae > Fagus > Fagus sylvatica. The sequence continues at coordinate 40,831,010 of OU015762.1, forward strand.
TATTTGCCTCGCTCCACACATGTTGCTGGGTTCCCCCAACCTCCGTGCTTTCCTTATGCGGTTTGGTGCTGTTTAATTTGAAGAATTTTCACATCTTTCTTTATATGATCCAGTGCCTCCCAAATTTAAAGTACTCTGTTAAAACTTGTATAGATTTATCCTGATTGAAACAAATAAATTACAATCAATTCATCAAAGAAAAATCCAAGATTGTCCTTTTCTTTTGTTGGGTGTAGAATAATAATTTTTTTTTTTGATCGGTAATAAGAAAGTTTTATTAAAGAATAGAAAACAACCCCAAGCACACAGGCTGTGTGCTAAAAGGAAGAAGATTTACAGCAAAGTACAAGAATCTAAAAACTCCTCAAAATAGGAGGGACTATAACTGCTACTACAATGCAGCCAATCAAACAGAGTACGCAACAGAACCAGCTTTAGCTCCAACACCGTCCTCTCCTGACCTTCAAAGACACGTAAATTCCTCTCACGCCAAGTGTAGAATAATAATTATGGGAAAGTAAAACACATTACATTCCCTAACTGTCTTTCTTATTTAGGATGAAGTAAAACTATCATTTTCTTTAATGTGAATCAGAGTGTGCAAGTAATGGGAACCTTTGATGGATGGAGTCAAGGAGAGCACTTATCACCAGAATACACTGGTTCTTTCACAAATTTCTCAACAACATTAATGCTTAGGCCTGGAAGGTACCATTCAACCGAGTCACTCAACTTCTTATTCTTCTTCTTTTTTCTTCACCATAATTTTGTGTTGTGAAGGTATGAAATCAAGTTCTTGGTGGATGGAGAGTGGCATCTATCCCCAGAATATCCTACCATTGGTGAGGAACTAATGGAAAATAACTTGCTAATTGTGGAATAATTGCACAGCTGCTGTTCTGGTTAAAATGGTTAATACTTAATACAGAAAGTGAATGACCTCTTTCTTAGAGCTTCTTTGACATTGTATATTATATTAGCTTGTTAGTTGTTTATCAAAAGTAGCATCATACAATCTCTGAATCTCACATGGATCTGCATAAGTGAATATATTGCAAAAAAGAGTAGTAGTCCCACTCTGCATGTTTTAAGAGCTTGAGAGTAATCCCAACTTGCTTACCTTCAATTATCCAAGGAACAAAATAGAAAAAAGGCAAAAATTCACATTTATTTTGGTCATTGCCGTCATCTCACAGAATTTGTGCCTAAAATGTTTTTAAGCCTTTCGTAAGCTACATTGTCAAATTGTGAAAGTAAGATAATGCCAAGAAATAAAACACTGTTAAAAAAACTCAAGGACTAAATGAAACATTTAAAGGCAGATCAAAAAAAATAAATCATAGGTATTAAAAGTGACTTTTTGCCTAGAAATAAAAATAAGTTACTAGCATGGCTTAAAAGTCGGGGAATTTTGCACAATAATACTATCTATTCTTTTTATTTTTGGCAAAATAACATTATCAAAATTATTTTGGAAAATTACATTTTAAATTTAGGGTTGTAATAAAATAAATCTTGTAATTTCAAAAGTAACAAATCAAACTTTCAAGAATCAAAAAGTTTATGAAAATTGTCTTGAAAATATGATTTTGGCTTGAAACTGTATCTTCAAGACACAATTTTACATATTATGGTGCTGCTGAGTTGACAAAGCTGAGTCTGACATTTTGGCTGCGACATGAACACTTTTTTTTGGTAAACTAGAATTCATTAAACAAACGACAAACCAAGCACATCTCTTTGCCAAGCCTCACACACCGAGGGAGGAAGAGAGTGCACATTACAGGAAAGCGAGGAGTGAAGAGAGGAAGCGATACTAGCAAGTGTATGAGCTACTGTATTGGTCTCTCTCTTAACCCATGAAAAACAGCAAAACAAAAAACAAGTAGCTAAACTATTTACATCAGAAACTAACGGATCAATCTTCCAGCAACATGCAGTTGAGTTTATCTCCAAAGAATCAATATAGATTTTAGAGTCACTCTCCATAATGATATTAGTAAAACTCTTCTCTTTAGCTAATTCGAGCGCCCATTTAATAGCAAAAGCTTCAGCTATAACCGGGTTATCCATATCCACGCAGCGAGCCCAAGCCTTAAGAACATAACCATTAGCATCTCAGGCAACCACTGCAATGGAAGTAGAGTTTGGTTTCACAGCTGCAACATGAACACACTATTACAATATATATATCTTTCTTTCTTTTATATGAATATTACAATGTATATATCAATTCAAGGGGAGGGTAGCTTCTTGTATTTTCGAGAGAGGTACATAAGCATGGTAAAAAAAGTTTGGGAAATCATCTTCTCCCATTTAAATCCTCAATTTTTTTTTCTCTTTCTTTTTCCAAGTTTAAGTTAGATGTGACTTAACAATAAACACTCGAAATACCCAAATCACAACCCGCCAGGCTTGGTCGAACTCCCCCGTGTGTGCGCACTTACACACAGAAAAATTCATCGCAAAATCACCAACTGATTTGCCAAGTCAGCATCATATAATGTGAAATTGTGTCTTGAAGACACCATGTCAAAGCTAAAAAATAAAAATAGTGTCTACGTACATGATTTTATGAAAAAGATTAGATCTCTAAATAATTTTGGAACAACGTTCTGCCCATATATATATATATATAATTTTGTAAAGTCCCCACGTAAAAGTTTGATAAGGAGTAATGCTATTTTAATTAGCTTTCTAACACCATTTATTTTCAATATATCACCTCGACACCTACAATCATGTAACAATTGTAAATTTGTATTTAGTTCATCAATTCTCACAGCATTTTTTTTACAATAGGTTGAGTTGGCATTTTGACAGTTTGTGAAATATTTTATAAAAGTTATTGTGCCTAAAAGATTTATTGGCAACAAACCAAATAATATTAAATATGCAAAAATAAACTTTTTTCATCTTTGCAATCTTACTCACTTTTTATTGTTGATAATTCAATAGTTACAACAATATGAGAGAAGAGATTTGAATCTTGATTCTTTTTATAAAGGAGAGCAAACAATGCCACTGAGTTACAAGACTTTTTTAACTTGTAACTTCACCTATTAGTTCATGTAGTAACTTCACTTTTAAAAGGGTCTCATTATTATAGTTTCTTCTAGTCTTTTGTCTCATTTGACCCGCATCCTTAAATGTTTGGATACACCATTGAAAACACACTTATTCTCATCACAAACATAATAATATATCTTGTTTTTATTCCTCTTAGCCCACAACGACACCTTCTATTACAAAATTTCAATCCAAATCCATTGCTTACACTCATGCTTGATGATGCAATTGCCGTGATATGTTTGAGAAATGATTGAGCAACTGATTCTTTTTTTTCTTTTCCAAATAATTATTAGGTATTTCATGAGTACAATTGACATAATATTCTACACTAATAAATGCAAATAACCTAATACAAGAATTAATTTTTTATATTACTTTTTGAGCTTATATTATATTATATTTGTGTAGTACTTAGATTATATTTATTATTGTGGAGTATAGCATCATTTTTATCTAATTATTTTCCAAGATTTGTCATCTAGGAGTTGGTGTAGTTGTACAGTAAGGAGAAGAAATTGATTATCATCTAGGAGTGGCGTAATTCTACAGTAAGTAGAATAAATTGACTCTACTCAGCATCAAGACCGCATAGCGCAGTGGATTAGCGCGTCTGACTTCGGATCAGAAGGTCGTGGGTTCGACTCCCACTGTGGTCGTTTTTTCTTTTTTCTTTTTTATCTTAGTCGTATTGGGTTTGGATCAGAACCCGCAGGCCATACAACTTATTGAAAGTCCAGATTGGACAATGTAATGTATGTGAAAATGAATTCTAGTTCCAATTTTAATTTTGGTGTTAATAATAAAATTGTTTGATATATGATCATGTGAGATACTAATTTAAAAAATTTAAACATCAAATTATTAGAAAAAATTAGTTGTCAATGATGATTTTGCATTCACAATATTTCTTATTTAAACAATTGAATTGAAAGAACATACAATAAATCCTTTTTTTTTTTGCAAAATTAATTATTCACTCATAATAGGTCTCGGTTTATTTTTTATTAGGAGTCTTAGGCCTAAGATAACTTTAGGCCTTAAGCCTTCCCTACATATAATTTAGGTTAAAATATTGTTTTCGTCCTTAAACTTTGCATGAATTTTATTTTTTGTTCTTAAACTTTAAAAAATTCATTTTTTATCTTCAAACTTTGAAAATGTTCTGTTTTGTGTCCTTATGTTAAGTCTGTTAACTTTTATCTCACGTGTTTGAATGGAATAATGAGTTGGTATATTTTTAACATTAAAAAATCTTGTCTGGATTAAATCATTAAATGGCACCATATAATTGGTCCCACGCAAAAAGTTAAAATTGGTAAAAACACTCCATCTTCCTACTCTCTTCCTCAGTCCTCACGCTTCAAAGTTCAAGCGTTTCACTCATCCAAAGCAAACCCACAAACCCACTTTGTTCTCCATTAGTTGTCTCGTTAGTTGCTGAGATTTGGACCAAGGTTGGTTGGCCATTTTTTCTTTCATGTTTTTCTTTGAAATTGTGAGCGGGAATTGGGTTTTGAGTGAGACATTTTTTATGGGTACGAGGTTGAATGTGTAATTGTTGTATTGTTCAAAGTGAGGCATGCATGGAATGGTTGTTTTGTGTGTGGATTTTTAATGGGTCTAAACTAAAATGAGGATTTTTTTTTTGTCCCTGAGTTTCAGTTGATGAGGTCTACAAGCTTATGGTGAGGGCGCCTGGGTGGGTCTCCAGCTCAGATCGGAGCATGTTGAAGGGGAAGGGGATGGGTTCAGAGCTTGGAGAAGTAGGATTCAAAGTTGGATTCGGGGAGAGGAAGAGGGGGGGCTTGAACCATAGCGGGTGGGAGTCCAGTGGTTTTGAGAAGAGGTGCGTTGCGGATCTTGGCGACGCTTGTGCTTGAATCGGATCCTGCTATTTTGGTTCCTGATTTCTTTTATTTTCTTTTTTTTTTTTTGGTTTGTTTTTTGTTTGGTTGGTGAGAAACCGTGATAAAATGTTGTTTCTCTTTGGGAGAAGATGAAGAAGCAAGACCAATGAAAAATTAATTATTTGGTTCCACATGTGGTGCATTAAAAAATAATAATAATAATTGGTCCATGCTAAATTATTTAATACTAAAAAATATACTAGAAATTCTGTTAGGAGTTAACATGGTTAACAGAAAGATATAAAATAGAGCGTTTTCAAAGTTTAGGAACATCATTAAAAAAAAAAAAAAAAGGTTTAGGAACGAAAAACAAACTTTTTAAAGTTTGGGGACGAAAAACAAAATTCATGCAAAGTTTAAAGACAAAAATAATATTTTAACCTATAATTTATTAAACAAAACAAACTGAAACCTGAATTGACATCTGAATCACTATGTTCAATGCTTGATAAATTCAGCAACAACTAGTCTACAGCTAAGCTAATATCAGATTTATGAATAAGAGGACCCAAGAAGACCGGGTTATACTCGTGTTCCTCTGATATATGCATATCTTGGCACCATTCCCAAAATGAAATTCGAATATACTTCACAGATCAATCACACGAGACAGCTTCTGGATCCGGTTTAATAGGAAGTCCCCTTGCTTGATAGTTGCTTGGTATAGAGCATTCTTTGCATCTGGACGATTAGTCTCAAGAACACCAGCAACTTTATCAATTTTGCAATGAAGCTTTCCCGCTGCAATAAAACGTGAGAGCTCCCTATAATAGAGAGAGGTGGATCAGAAACTCAATTAAACACCACTGCCTCAAAAGAAAATCTCAAACCCTATTAAATAATTTACTATACATAATAAAAATGCACTGTAGTTGCAATAAGTGGTTGTCCTGTACTTAGGCCACATGGACAATCCTTTTGTTCATTTATTTTACACTTACAAAATTTTCATACATCATGCTTTTGCCATATGGTCTCGTTATAAGCATATTAAGATTATTAAGATACTTTGCCGTAAATTCTAAGGTCCTGCCACGGGTGTTAAAAATTGTAATATGTCTGTTAGTTGTGATAAAACGTGTAAAATTAATAGTAAAGTTGAGTTTACCACAAATATCACTCATATTATCGGAATTTACATATTTTGTTTTTACAACAATAAACACACATTTACCACTATTGACAAAATTTACCATATAACACACATTTTATCAAAATCAACACCAATCCCGTAATGGGACCTAAGTATGACACTAGTTTGCTATAAACTTAAACTCTATTACTAAATTTTCCAAAAGTGTAAAATACTACAAGGAAAATTGTATTGCCAAAAGTTTTTAAAAATTGAACCAAGTTTCATTATTTATTTCAAAATTATTTTAATCATCTACCATAATTTTAGTTTTGCCTGGGTCGACAGTCGTGCTTGCCCCTCATAATTCAACATCATAAAACGTGCTTTCATCATGCAAGATACTAATCATTAACATAATTTGCTCTAGATGAAATTCTATTAGAAAATTTTCAAAAAGTTTAAATTACTACTTCAATTTAAAATTACCAAAAGTTCTAAGAAAATTAACTTTAATTACTTATTTAAAACTAGGGGTGGCAAAAAAAACCCAAACCCATTAGCCCACCCAACCCCACCCACTAATTGCCCACCCAAACCCATTTATTTAATAAATTGGCAAATGGGTGCTAGCCCAATTAGACCCAATTAAGTTGAGTTTAATTGGACTTTAATTGGGTTGCTTATTGGGCATCAACAAAAAGCCCAAACCCCAAAAAAATTAATAATAAAATAAAAAAAGCCCAAACACGAAAAAATTAAAAAAAAAAAAAAATAAAAAAAAAAAAAAAAAAAAAAAAAAAAAAAAAAAAAAAAAAAAAAAAAAAAAAAAAAAAAAAAAAAAAAAAAAAAAAAAAAAAAAAAAAAAAGGAAAAATAAACAAAAAGCCCAAACCAGAAAAAAAAAAAAAAGGATTCTAAGAGGTTTTGGTCATTTTGGAGGTTCCAAGGGTATTTCAGTAATTTTCCTAAGTTTTAATTGTTTTTTCATCCTTTTATAGGCTTTAAGGGTATTTTGGTAAATATCAACTTTATTAAATGGGTTTAAATGGGTGGGTTGGGTTTTAGCTTAAATAATTGGGTTGGGTTGGGTTTGGGTAATATCTACTTTATTAAATGGGTTTAAATGGGCTATTGGGTTTTAAAGGCCCAACCCATTTAATGCACCCAAACCCACCCATTTGACACCCCTATAAACTAATCCAATCATTTACCAAAAGAATTTGTTTTAATAAAACTTGGTTACACACGATGCGCTTCTTTCACATACCTTCAGATAATATATCTTTTATTTTTATTATATATTTTTTATCAATTTCAATGATATTATTGAAATCCTTTTTCAATATACATATAATTTTATCTAATCTGTGTATCGCACTAACTTACCGCTAGATAAAATCTAAAATAGAGCATCAATGAAACTTATATACTTACAGATCAATAAACTCCACTGTAACTCCAAATGCCTTAGCCATTGCTTCAATTGTAACACTCTTATAGGATTCCAAAAACTGGGAATAAACCACAGTTCTGATCTCCCTCATATAGTACCGGAAGTGTGGATGCAAATAGCGGTCCAATTTTATTTGCTCTGTCAGGCCAGCTGAAAACACAAACATTGAGATATATAGAATCATACAAGCTATAAATAAATAAACCAGTATAGGTAGGAGTGGCTCTTATCCCATATCACACAATTTTTATAAAGCCCAAATGATAGAAAGGGAAAACACCAAGGAGCTCAGAGTGTCACAAGAAATCAGACCATGCAGACAAAACAAAATAACTTATTTCTCGAAACATGTTCAATTGATATGTAGAAGATTATGGGATATATTAGATCTCAACTTACCAAATGCCATGAAAAATGATTTATATTGACAATCATATAAGGAGTTCAAAAACCCTGAAAGATAAGGGATTTTTCCAATGATTGTCAATATCTCTGGAGCATCTGTTACCTAAACAAAGATCAATCAGAATTAGTAAAATTAATAGCCGAAAACTTGCTACAATATAAAAGATTACTTAAAGTTGGATTAATTAAAACCATGCAGTGGGGAAACCAGAATACCTTCTGCTTCAGGGAAACTCTATCCAAGGATATAATGCTTGTAAGGACAGTGTAGAATATGAAGGTGTCATAAGGAAAAATTTCATAAGTTGTGAAGGTTGAAATAGAATCCAAAAATAGATCAGCCGCCTTCTTGAAGTTTCGAGTGGACATGCAGTACAAGCCTTCATACACCTTCAAACGGTTCTTCCTTTCCCAATCTCCTCCCTCTTCAAACAAGCTGGCATCATTGTACAAACAGTTATGATTCAATGACACATGTGCCCAACTTTCGAAAAGAAAGAACCACAGAATGTTGTTAGGAATTTCATTGCATTTACTTACCTCTTCGCTTTATCAATGCTTTTGGAAATTAGATCAAAATCCATGTAGAAAAATCCAAGCTGCAGAGTGTAGAACACCAAGTCCATCTTTTGCCCAACAGCAACTGTTTTGCTTTCTGTCACCTTGAGTTGTTCCAATGCTTTCTCCTGGGTTCATGGGGGAATAAGTTAGATGTCAAAATCCACTGTAAGCAGACAATGGTCACTCTGCTTTCAAGAGCAATAAGTTATGCAACTTATGTACCTTGTCACCAATTTTAATAAAATACAAGGCTTTTGCCAAGTGGGCTTCTCGGACTTCACTTTCCCCCAAGTTTAGCTCAGCGTCAGCTATCCTGAATAAAGTCCAACCAGATAGAATCGCTTAAGTGAAAGAAATAAAAAAATAACATAAAATAAATGGACTAATTAGTGATCATAACACTTTGGACAATAGACCTACTGATTGCTATTATTTGACATAACATTACAAATTCTTTTTCAAAATGAACTACAGAATGGCCTCCTCCCTCGTCCCTCCTCAACCTTCCCTTCCCCTACCAGCCCCACAACCTCCTTTTCCGACCTACCCTTTCACCTTTTTCCAACCTCAACCTCATTGGCCAACACCACCATTCATCCCAATAACCCAATGGCCTGTTCCATTATATCATCCACTACACTTTCCTAACCACCCCCCTCAGCCTTCACACCCAGATAATTGCCAAAACACCACCAAACCCAACACCGTTGTCAAACCACAAACAAATTCCACACATTCCAACGCACAGACCATACCTCCCATTCCCACCCCACCTCGCCACTCCCTGAATTATTCTCCCAAATCGACAGGTGTGAAACATACTTTTCGCATTGATGCCAAGACCTTTACCCTGTTTTTCAATGGAGGTCGGAATGACTCATATTACATAATTGAACACTGGGGTAATTTTCGTGGCTCTATATGGGTTAGCGCGAAAAGTTTACGTTGGCTTCTCGATGCATGTGACAAGCTCCGTCAGATCACTGATCAACCTGAAGGTTTTTTCTGATCCCACAAAGATGGATACAAGATTTTAGAAATAAGTCGTATGAAGAACAAGGGAGGACGATTTGTGGAGCTTTCTGACTACCATAGTGGTTCTCAACAGGGTCATATTAGGATACCAAAAGGGAAGCAAGGCAGAGGCTGGGTTTCTTTTGCCAGGGAGCTCAGGCAGTTTTTCTTGGGTGGCAGTGTAAAGCCGACAAAGGCTGCTTGCAGTGTGTTAGTCAAGGACGAGGTGGTTGCAGTTAATTTGGGGCGGAATTTAGGTCACAAATCTTGCTCATCCATAACCACCGTATCGCGTGAATTGTGTGGAGATTTTATAAAATCTGCGAGGTTTACGCATAACGGCAGAAGAAGTGTATTTGAATGCCTTGACTTGAGCCAGCTAAAATCGACATGAGTCCCAATAGTAGTGGATGGCCCACGTCCCACACGAAAGTCAGAGTTTCAATGGAAATTGGTTTGAGCGATGAAAAGAGGAATCCATCACTTAAACTACTCAGAAAATTCAGAAAATGAGAGTATTCATGCACACAAGCATATACTGTGCTCATCAACCTAGTAGAAGTCAAAAGGAAGCATAATTGTGATGCCAAAAGCTTGTGAATGCACTAAATTTGCAGAAAATTAAAGAAAGCATGATAATGAGGTGATCGGTTTGAGCAACAAAGAGGACTCCATCGCTTAAAGTACTCAAAGAACTAAAAAGAATATGTATTTTTCCCCTTTCACATTAGGGTATAAATCTGTCCCTGTCATGCATCTAAAAACTAGTTCCAGCAAAAATAAATGCATCTCAAAAATAGAAGGTTAAACCCCAACCCAACCCATCCCAATTACAATTAGGTTGAAAAAGCTCAGCCTGAATACAATGCATTTAGGCAAGCTGACCCGGACACCCAAGGTTAAAAAAAAAAAAAGGTTCAGCCTGAATACTATGCATTTTCTAGTCTTAAACACTTCAATTTGGCACAAGATTCTAATTTCTATAGCTTTTAAATACCATTACCTTTGCACAAATGTAAACCAATTAGAAAATATCCAACCTTTAGAATATTGCAATTACGTCATCAAGTACCAATCACAAGTCTAACCACCCACTAATATCTCCTTAGAATGAACATTCCACTATATTTTCTTTTTCCTTTCTACGAATTGAACCCAGAATGCTGGTACCTAAACCCCCACCAACCAATTGAGCTGGAAGGCTAAGAATCGAAATATCAAACACAGATTCCCTAAACTTCACCATGATAACTAATCCCTTTCCCATTCCATAATGTCCATATAATCATCTAGCAGTAACATACAAGAAAAAAATCAAAACCCTAGCACCACATGTTCATCAAAAACAACCCTAATACAACAGTTTCACTACGTCAAGGTCGAATTATTATCATTTAGAGCCCAAAAAATCAAATTTTTTATTTTCTTTTCCCTACATTCTCTCAGCATCCAAACACAAATTACGTCTGAAATCGAATTAATAACAAATTAAATCAAACAGAAGTAGAAGCTCACTTTTCGTCAAGCTTCTTAATCTCTTCGTCGATCTTCGCGCGCATAGAGTCCAGAAGCCCCTGATCTCTCTCTAACACCGAATCGGCGGCTAGGGATTCGTACAACGGAGCCATATCTGCAAACACAAAAAAGAAAGTATTGTGAAATGGAATCGGAGGAATGACTTGGGAGTGGAATCGGCGGTGAGTTACCATCAGATTTGACGGCGGCGAAGACCTCGTCTTTGAGGCGGACCTTCTCGATGTCCTGGACATCAGGATGCCTGAGGAGGAAGAGCTTGTTGGCGAGCACGAGGTGTGGCTGCTGAGTTCCCTCTTCGCTGTCCATTGGAGATTCGGTGGCGAACTCACTGAGTCTTGATCGAGTAGAGTTGGATTCAATTCGTGTTGTGCTTTGCAGTAAACAAAAGAGTGCCTTGAGCAAGCAAGGAGAGTCGGGCTATTTGGACATGTCACTCGCGTGAGTGTTTTCTATAGCAATAAGACATTACAATAGTTTATTATATTTGAATCTTTTACTGCAATTTTTTTTTCTTTGATTTGAGACAAAAATTTCTAATATTTTTTTAATCTAATTTGTAAGAGTTGGATCAAACTCCCATCCTTATAGAGGCATGCGTCGATTAGGCAAAGGGGGGAATCGTTCGGCCAAATAGCATGTGGATTTTTACTCTAATTTTTGGTCCTATCTTTATGTCAATTGCCAAAAATTAATTACAATGTGGAATTTACTAATTATTTATTTATTAAAAAAAAATACTAGTGGGTTTAGTTTTTTTTTGGGATAAAAACTAGTGGGTTTAGTTTGAACCTTAAAGGCATTACCACAACATAATGAAATATTTTGGAAAACAATACAAACAAGGCATTGGAAATAGTACATAGATAGGAAAAAACAACTTTCGGAAGAAATGAGAGGAGAGAGAAATTTTTCAAAAGACAGGAAAGCCTTTCAAGCAATTTGTAAAAAAAGATGAAGAGCAAGGGTTGCTGGAGCCGGTTTTGTCTATTTTTTTCTTTATAAATAGAGATGAAGATGGAGATAGCTTGATACCACAACATGTTGATACAAACAAGGCATATTTACATATTTTGTTGCAATTATCAAATTCTTCGATGTGGGACCAATGTGATGATGGGCCTTTGTCTGACTTGGCAATGAGTAACCATAGCTTTCACTATTGCTTCCATTACTTTATTTTATCACTAACTGTGGAGAAGTACGAGTCTGAAGAGTTGGAACCTTCTGAGTTCTGATTCATCAAGCTGTTGATGTGGCAAGATATTGTTGTATGGGTTCAGATGACCAATCTTGTGGGTCTCTTTTCTTTGCTCTAGTCCTAGTAGAGTTGACTTGATTATCATTTAATGTGAGAGTTTTTTTTTCTCTCTAGACCCAATAAAAGCAATGGACCCCACTAAATGAAGTGGCATGGACGACCTGGATCTGACTACCTTCCTAGTTGTCTCTATCTGAGCTTAGGATCTTTTAGTTTTCCACTCTCTTTGGAAGGCTGAGTCATAGGGAGTCTCAAACCATGAACATACTCACCACTCTCACTCGTTAAATCATCATTCTGACTCTTGCTCGAGTCAATGACTCCATTCTATTTCTTTGACTCAGCCAGTCACGTGTTCTTGCAAATGATTCACTGTTCCCACCACCTACTTGACTCTCTATCTACGAATCAATGGGCTTGCAATGCTGTCTTGGGCCTCTTGGGTTCTAACTTGCTGGGCTCAACCAATTACCATGTTTCCTAATGAGTTGACTCCCTTGCTGACTCGGTAATTCATTTCAACCTAAACCTAAAAGTACAAGCCCACCAAGATAGCCCAGCTCGTCTTTTTTAACAAACCCATCTTTTGTTTGTACTAAAGGAGTAACTGACTTAGATAGCATGCCCAAACTTGCACTAGTCTTTACTAGAATCCACAATCCCTGAACAAAGTTTCAAAACTGAAATGTGGGAATCAATTTGTTTGATTTTATTAGCAATATCCTTTGAAAAATCACTAGCATGATCTTGTTTCTTCTCTATATGATGAGTGAGATTATACCCAAGTACTGGATCAATAAGCCCAGTTGCCAAATAGCTTGAGGAACTAGCAATGCTTGGACGATGTTGGAATTCTTGCATTCTTTTTACTGACTCAAGACCCTTCTTTCACTTGTGATATTCCTTTTGCTTTCACGTGATTAGTCACGCTATATTGATGAGTATTGTTTATATTTGAAAATGTGGTTAGTTATGTTGTTTATGTCATCAATTGAGTTCTGCCTCTTCACACTACTTTGCTCACAAATCCAACATCGTTGCTTTTTGCACATGGGTTTGTTTGAAGATGCTGGGTTTAGAGAACATGGAAACTGGCTTCTCTGGTGTTGTTGGTTTCCTCGGTGGAAGCTCATCTTTCTGTTAGGGATAATTATTTTATATATATACTAGATTGAGCTCTTTCTTCTTTGAAAAAGTAGGTTTGATCAATTTCAAATCGATGAGAACATTTTTGGGTTTTATTTGATTTTAAGAAGCAAACTTCAATGTGTCATGATAATTTGAAAAAGTATTGTGTTAACTTGAAAGTTTTTTTAAAATATGATAATTTTTCTATGATTTATTTTCAAAATTAAAGTCTTTCAAGAGATTTTACTAAAAGAAAAACAGACACTGATTGATATACTTAATTTTATTAAGGATATAGAATATTTACCGCTTCTAGGTCCTAATCAGATTCGTCTGTGTGGGTGGCAGCGGGTGGTCCTATTGGGAAAGAAACAATGAGGGGAGGGGACGATTTTCTAGGTTTTGCAAAACAAGGAATCGGGTAACGGAGGGGGATGGTATTTTGAGCAGGAAAAAAAAAATTATAAAGAATAAAAATATATTAAAATAAGAATAGAGAAACTAAATACGGATTATGATGTAATTGTATGTGAATAGTAAGTTGACTAAAATAGGAAAAAGTATGTGTTTTATTAGAATTTCGCTTAAATTACCTAGAGGTTGATGATAGTGCTTTAAGGACTCTAATCATGAGTTTGTTTTGCCATTTCACTATTTCTATAAATGAAGGGCTTTTTGGCTAGGTGTACTTATACATTGTGGATAATGGATTGGGAGATTATTCTCTTCAATTGGAACAAGCAGAAGATTTATATGTTTTCAATTGATTGAGAATATTTATGTCCTCCTTAATACTATATCATTTTGTTTAGGATATTCATAAAAGTATTGTGCCTAGCATATAGTGGTTTCATAATGTTTGGCATTTTGGAGGAATATAAAAATTAGATTATATTCAAATTATGCAAAAAAAAATTACATTATATTAAATTTTAATTATCCTATGATAAATATACTTTCTTAGTTATTTTTTTAACTAAAAAGTAAGATCTATCCTAAATCTGATCCGTAAAATCTCATTTATCGATCTTGCCTACAACATTTCGAACTACAAAAAAGAAAAAAATACATATTCAACAAAAAGAAGTAAAAAGAATCAAAATTAATTTAGATCTTATGTAAACTCGAAGCTTTGTTGACTTTTATTTCTTTTGTTTGACTTCATAAAAATTGGCCACATCATCTTTTTAGACCTCACAATTTTACACATCATTATAATTTTTTTAAAACCTTTAATAACAATTTCAATTTAACAATACTACTACATTAAGATGAAAAAAAATGTAGATAAAGATTAAAAAAAAATATTAAGATGAAGATAACACCTAAACAGCTCATGATAAACACACATCTCTCTCTCATGGTAAACACACATCATTATAATTTTTTTAAAACCTTTAATAACAATTTCAATTTAACAATACTACTACATCTCTCTCCCGATAACACCTAAACAGTCCGATATATTCTTTTGTTTGACTTCATAAAAATTGGCCACATCATCTTTTTAGACCTCACAATTTTACACATCATTATAATTTTTTTTAAACCTTTAATAACAATTTCAATTTAACAATACTACTACATTAAGATGAAGATAAAGAAAAAACAAATGATGAAAATAAAGATTAAGAAAAAAATAAGATGAAGATAAAGATAAAAAATAAAATAAAATAAGATGTAGATAAAGATTAAAAAAAAAGATTAAGATGAAGATAACACCTAAACAGCTCACGATAAAGATTAAGAAAAAAATAAGATGAAAATAAAGATAAAAAAAATTCAGATGCAAATAAAGATTAAGATGAAAATAACACCTAAACAACTCACGATAAACACACATCTCTCTCTCATGGTAAACACACATCATTATAAAACTTTTTAAACCTTTAATAACAATTTCAATTTAACAATACTACTACATCTCTCTTCCGATAACACCTAAACAGTCCGGTATATATATGTATAAAAGCTATTTAGTTTGTCATAGCTTTAAGGTTTATTGTGAAGTTAAGCAAGGTATTCTTCCTTATACTTGATGCTAGGTATTGTTTCTATAATTATTATTATTATTTTTTTTTTGCTAAAACATATTTATTTTAATCTGAGCATGAATTTTATTGTTACTGATCAGTTGTAGTTTGGATTAGTTGTTAGTTTGTTTTAATCTTCTAAAGAATACCATATTGAATAGAGTTATTTGATAAATCATACTTTGTTAGAGTTTCTATGCTTATTTATATGGTCGGTATTTATTTTCTTTTTTGTCTCTACTTTTCTGTGAGATAATTTCTAGCTTGAATGTGGTGAACAATGTCGAAGATCAATATGCTTGATATTCCATCGGTTAGCACTTAATGGATACTTTTGGCTAGACCCATGTACACAGTAGTATGCTTGATTTTCAGCATTTGACCATTTATGTTATGTTATGGCCAAACTCAAATAAGATAAAGATAAAGATTAAGAAAAAAAATAAGATGAAGATAAAGATAAAAAAAAAAAAAAAAAATTAAGATGCAGATAAAGATTAAGATGAAGATTACACGGAAACAGCTCACGATAAAAGAAGTTTTAAGATCAGGTGATTAATAATTTTGTTTCTTTTGTGTAGCGATGATTTTAATTATTGTGGTCCTGATATAAGTTATAAGTCATAACCATCCAAGCAAACATTCGTGCTCATGCCCACAAGCACTAACTAGTAACTAGGAGAGACCGAGAGAGACACAAACATACAAGCTACTTTCAGCTGCATATACTTCAATGAGGAAAAATAAATTTCTTTATTTTGGCTGATTTTGATATTGAGTTTATCTTTTCTAGTCTGGACAAAAATAATTGAAATTGAAAACAAAAAATAGCATTTAAATTTTAGGCGAGAATTATGGGAGGGGGTGCACTGCTGATTGACAAAAGTCCACCAGAGATGAATAAGATTAAGGGAAGAATTAACAATCTGATTTTGAATTATCCAAGGACTTAGTTAAACAACTCCTACAAGCTTTACAATAAAACAAAAAACAAAAACAAAAAATCTTTGATCTTAGTGCTAAAATGCTTTGAAATTCAACACCAAAAACCAATTAACCATACGATGAAAATACAAAACTTAGATAAACCCTTTGCAATCAATCACAAAAGAGTGTAATTACTTGAGATTTTAAGCAACATATATATGTATAATATATACCAAGAGAAGACCATCAAAACCCAGAAGCAAGAAATGCAATTGAGTTAAAGATAGAGAAGCAAGAAAACAGGTTAATAAATGTTTTTACCTGCTTGCCCATTTTGACAATAACATAAGGGTCACTGCTTCTGACATCCCTGATTGCAAGGTTCACTCCTTTCTGGACATGAATCCTAAGCAGACCCAGCAGGCTCTCCATCTCAGAAAATTGTCAAATTTTTGTTTGGAAAAAGCAGTAGGATTACAAAGGAAACTTGGTGAGATAGACTTGTTGCCTTATTGGATTTGAATAGTGAACAACACCCTTTTAGAGTTTAGACTTTAGGTACAGTGGCGACTGGTGAACTAGTTGACGAAAAGTTTAGGTAGTATCGAAGCCTAACCAAGTTGTTCATATTTATAAACAAAGATGACCAAGAACCAATCAAGTCCTAGGTTTGGCAATTTGTAATATTTTTATACAAATCATAAATAATGGATTCTAGCTGTAGTAATTTAAGGGTAACTGTCACACCAGAAATACTGCTACGCCCTTACAGTAACAGAACACTCTCTCACACAGTCACACCCGGATCCGCTGCCTTCAAAGAAACTTATTAATTCATGTCCGCGCTTTGATTTGAATTGACTTGGGAAAATTGTGACTTTCTGGATGGGGCTGTGATTTTGTCTATGTACTTATTATGGTTTTGGGCCAGAATTGACTTGCGGGCCCAGCCCCCAAGCCGCCAGACACGCCTCTCTGCTTTAACATGTTACCTCCGACGGCGGGTATTTATTTGACTTTGCCTTCACTGATTTATACTTTGGACTTGGAGGCTTCTCTTCTCAATTTGTTACTTTAGTAAAGTTATGGACATAATATTTTATAGAATAGATCTCAAATTATAAATAATAAATAATAAAATGTAGTAAGTGATGAGTTTAAATGAAAACTTAATAAAAACTTGTTAACTCAGTATTATTGTGAAAATATAGTGTCTGAAGCATTACTCTAGTTAATTTTATGCAAATAAGTTTATTTTCATATTTTTTTATTTAAGTTCATTTTTAATGTTTTTGGGATATGATACTCATTTTGAAATTAGTTCAATGTAATGTAATGTGAGTTACTGATAAATGTGATAAAATTACTATCATATTTTACGTGTATACTATATTATTTATCCTTATCACATTCTATTGAGAAAAATTAAATTAGAGAACTATAAAGTTACTAATTGATGTAATAGTTACTAATTATTAATCCATGTATAACTTTATGACTAATAAAGGTACCATGCCCAAAAAAGAGGATATATTCGAATCGGTGTTACACTTCAATACAAAGGACTCTAAGAAAACATTTTATTGGTGATCAAAATTTTGTCAAGTCCATTGGTGGATTGTAAATCTTGAACACACTTAAAATTCATATCAAATTTGCTAATAACCTTATTACTTAATGACACTTATTTTCATAATGTTGTAACTATTTTAAATGAGAGAGTTCTCAATCTCCCATCCTTTTGATACCAATGATAGATATACAATAGTATTGAGTGATGTAATCACACTCTTTAAACTACAAAATATTTAATTGAACTTGACCTATTCTCTTCTCTATATATATATATATATATATATCTTATCTTATTTGTATCTCAAAGGCTGGGTCTAGTCTTAATTAAAAACTTGAAGAATGAGTATTTTATTTTGGCAGCTGAGACCAGCAGCTTAAATTAATAAATGTTTTTTATAAGCAAACTTACCATCAATTAATCCTGAACAAATTACTTGGCAATAAGACTCCCCAAGCATTATTTCCCCAATATAATTGTATCAAGGTCAAAGGGCCAATTAGGCATTTTGACTTAGTGGTGTACTCCTATTTCTCATCTAGTTGGGTGTGGGTTCGATTCTCATCTTAATAAATAATAAAAACTTATAGTGAATGCAGAGTGAATAGATACAGATTAATCAAGGCAGTGTATCACACTATGTCCTTAAGACAGATCTCGTCCCTCACACTATTATCTTAGTAGTGCTTTGAGACCCTTGGACGTCTGTCTCCCAAGATACAATGATCAACGGCACGCAGAAAAAGGATAAGCAATCTCTGTGCCTAACGAATGTACGTAATCGGTGTCTCTTTCTTTCTCTTGACTTATGTAAATGAAACTCTTAAAATCGTAGAAAATAACTAACTCAAAAAGCAACTTCAAAAAGTAAAAACTTAAATAAATGAGGGGACGCCTTATTTATAGACAAAGTCACACCTGTTTGAAAAATGTGTAAGATGAATAGTTGCAACTATTAAAAAAAGACACAACACTTTGTGGGGAAAATAATGTATTAATAAATATATAAATTGGATGAATTGGGCCTAACCCACATGGACCCACTTGGCTCACTCTTAGGAGGAAATTTCTCATTCACTGCTAACCATTTTTTCAACATGTGTTTAGACTTTAAAGTATGATATCTGCCTTAAAAAAAAAAAATGATTAATTTAATTGGTTTAACAAAATATCATTAAGAAACGTGCTTAAAGGATTGGCATCTACTAAACTGTTCATTAATGTAAGAAAGAGAGAATTGGACCACAAACAACAACAATAAAAAAATAAAATAAAAACCAATTTCATTTTTTATGCAAATCAAACCTATAGTATTACTATCATCCATGCATATACACGTTCAAATGCAAACTGCAGTGGACAAGCGTGCTGAATGAGAAAAGCATGCCTGGCTAGACTTGGCTAGAGTCCTAAACATTTGGTCCAATCTAGAATTTCATTCTTGAACGTAAAGACGAAGGGTTCAAATTATAAAACTAGTATATCATAAAGACGAAGGGTTCAAATAAAACTAGGGATAAAATCATTTGCATATATATATATATATCAAGTCCAGACTCCAGACCCATTTGGCTCAAAACTAGTTTATGAACTATTTTTCTAAAAATATATTGAGAATAATGTTGGTCAAATGAAATTGACCAAAATGAAAGTGAGGTAAAATGATTTTAATTTTGGTTGAATTTATTGGTTTATTTTTTTCGTCTTTAAAATTTGTAAGAATTCCATTTTTTATTCCTATTTTTACTTTCAAATTATTGAAAAAAAAAAAAAAATCTTTAAAAAGTTTAGAAATAAAAGTAAACTTTTTAGAGTTTAGGAACAAGAAACTAAATTGATGCAAATTTTAAAAATAATACTAATATTTTACTCTAAATTTAATTATGAAATAGGCTTTATTGAATTTGAATGGACAATGAGTCCCTAGTCAAAGTGGCATCAGCATTCCCAATGGTATAACTAAAATAATATCCAAATTTTAGTTTTAGGAACTACTTTTTCAATTTTGTCTAATCATTTTTTAAAACATCCACACTTGATTCTCTATTCTCAACTCTATTTTATTATAATATTATTTCTTTACTTATTTTTTATTATATCATTCAAAACATCCCAACACATAACCCAATAAAATGAGAGAGAGAGAGAGAAAACTAATTAAAAATAAAATATATAATAAAATATTGCTTTGACTAAGCTACATTGCTAAAGTATTTTTGCCTAAATACTATAATATAAAGTTATTTTGCTTAATACATTGCTCGTCCAATAAGAACAATTTTTAAGATTTATTAACCATATTTTAACTTAAATAGTATTTTGTTTAGGCGGTTGAGAATGTTGAATAAACAAAAAGATGCTCATGCCTAAGGTCAAGGCATTTCGGAAAGAGCTCAAAAAATAACACCGGGGATTACTGTCCAAAAAGGAAGGGGTGGAAGTAATATATATATATATATATATATATAATTTAAAGCGCGTAGGTTAAAAGGCCGAATTAAAAAAAAAATTGTGGAAACCAAATCAATTGCTTTATATGCAAGCATTGTGGAAACCTTTTGGAGCCATTGCATCTAAGATTTGAACCAATCAGTTGACCAAAGACCTTTTTTTATTTTTTTATTTATTTTTTTAATGCAGTTGGCCAAAGGCCTAAAACGAAGCCAAGTCAGTTGCTTCATATGCAAGCATTGTGGAAACCTTTTGGAGTCATTGCATTGGATCTAGATTTACGATGGATTTGTCAAAGTCTCAAGACTTTGGAGTCAACGGTGGAAGACCTAGTAATAATAGTTTTAGGGAAAATTATTAGGTACTCCGAGAGTACATTAAATGTATACTCTCTCCTCTCATAGAAGTGGTAGGTCTCATCATGAATTTAATTAGTGGGACCCACAATTTCTGTGAGATGAGGGAGTACGCATTTAATGTACTCCCGGAGTATAGTATAATTACCCTAGTTTTAGTGCAAACTTTATTTAAGCGTGGTTGGACGCACTGTGTGTATCTAATTAACCTAAAGCATATGGTTCTTTAATTTTTTTTTTTTTTTTTTTTTTTTTGTTTTTGTTTTTTTTAATCCGAAACCATACTAAATGATTTTACGTCAATATTCATAGAGTCATCACAATGGAAAATTATAGAATATTCCGGGAGTATATTAAATGCGTACTCCTTACTCTCACATAAGTGGTGGGTCTCACCATGTATTTAATTAGCGGGATTCACCACTAATTAAATATATGGTGAAACTCACCACTTATGTGAGAGGAGGAAATACACATTTAATGTACTCAGAGCATGACAATATGCTTGATCTTAGCCCGATTGTTTATTGTATTTAAAATATAAAATAAAAAATCGCAGCTAGTGAAAAGATCAAGAACTCAACGAGCCAACATAATTAATTGATTGAGGGTACTACATAAAGGTTGACCATTTGGTCTTATAATAATAGTTTCTTTACTCACCTCATATATGCTATAAAGAGCCGAGTCATTTATTATGTGAGAATCTTTACGGACCTGACAAATATTATATGTATATTTATTCAAGATTATATTTATATATGAGATTGATGTGTACACAAGAATGGCCTTTCCATTAAGTGAGATAAGCCTTCACTTAAGGCTTCAGCCAATATATATATAAAAAAGGTGCCTCATTTAAAAAAATAATAATAATTGAAAGGTTGCACAACCCCAACCCAATAAGACGGTTTCATGAAAAAAATAATAATATAATATATATATAATAAAGTAAGAACACATTAGGGTATTGTTCATTTGATCCCAACTTTTCATCTCATCTCATCTCAATCTCTCATCTTTGTCTCAGACTCTTACTCACGTTCTCATCTCACTCTCTAAAAAAAGGCTCCACACCTCATTTTTTTTTTAGAAGACTCTTTAAGTTAAAGTTCAAGTCCTACATTACTTAGATAAAAGAGTTGTTCTTCTAGACTCCTACTTTTTTGTATATATAAGAGTTTATGTTAGAGCCTCCGCATTACTTAAGAGTGGAGTTGTCTCTTCCCTTCATGTATAATATAACATCTTTATATACAATATTATAAAGAAATTATAGTTTCTATAGTAAAAATGTAGCCTATTTAAGCCTTTCCTCTAAAAGTGTTTTTTGTTTTTTTTAATCCGAAACCATACTAAATGATTTTACGTCAATATTCATAGAGTCATCACAATGGAAAATTATAGAATATTCCGGGAGTATATTAAATGCGTACTCCTTACTCTCACATAAGTGGTGGGTCTCACCATGTATTTAATTAGCGGGATTCACCACTAATTAAATATATGGTGAAACTCACCACTTATGTGAGAGGAGGAAATACACATTTAATGTACTCAGAGCATGACAATATGCTTGATCTTAGCCCGATTGTTTATTGTATTTAAAATATAAAATAAAAAATCGCAGCTAGTGAAAAGATCAAGAACTCAACGAGCCAACATAATTAATTGATTGAGGGTACTACATAAAGGTTGACCATTTGGTCTTATAATAATAGTTTCTTTACTCACCTCATATATGCTATAAAGAGCCGAGTCATTTATTATGTGAGAATCTTTACGGACCTGACAAATATTATATGTATATTTATTCAAGATTATATTTATATATGAGATTGATGTGTACACAAGAATGGCCTTTCCATTAAGTGAGATAAGCCTTCACTTAAGGCTTCAGCCAATATATATATATAAAAAAGGTGCCTCATTTAAAAAAATAATAATAATTGAAAGGTTGCACAACCCCAACCCAATAACAAGGTTTCAGTTTCATGAATATATCTATATAATAAATAAAGTAAGAACACATTAGGGTATTGTTCATTTGATCCCAACTTTTCATCTCATCTCATCTCAATCTCTCATCTTTGTCTCAGACTCTTACTCACGTTCTCATCTCACTCTCTAAAAAAAGGCTCCACACCTCATTTTTTTTTTAGAAGACTCTTTAAGTTAA
The DNA here is from genome assembly GCA_907173295.1 of Fagus sylvatica. Taxonomy (NCBI): domain Eukaryota; kingdom Viridiplantae; phylum Streptophyta; class Magnoliopsida; order Fagales; family Fagaceae; genus Fagus; species Fagus sylvatica. The sequence goes on from OU015762.1 coordinate 40,853,937, forward strand.
AGTTCAAGTCCTACATTACTTAGATAAAAGAGTTGTTCTTCTAGACTCCTACTTTTTTGTATATATAAGAGTTTATGTTAGAGCCTCCGCATTACTTAAGAGTGGAGTTGTCTCTTCCCTTCATGTATAATATAACATCTTTATATACAATATTATAAAGAAATTATAGTTTCTATAGTAAAAATGTAGCCTATTTAAGCTGTTAACTTTAGAGAGGGAAGCACAGAGAAACAGAGAGAATAATCTGTGTATTGAGTATTCTGAATAATCATGTACAAATAAAAGAATATATATAGGCCTAGTCTAGTGTACGGTATAGTAAATACAACGTAAACCCTAGGAAACCCTAGACTAGTACAATAACAAATGGTATACATATTAACATCCCCCCTCAAACTCAAGGTGGTTTGACAGAAGCCATCTTGAGTTTGGAAACAAGATCACGAAAACGACCAGGAGGAAAAGTCTTCGTAAAGATGTCAGCAGTCTGATCAGAAGAGCTAACTGGAAGAAGATGTAGGATGCCAGCAGACAGATGATGACGCACAAGATGACAATCAATCTCAATATGCTTGGTGCGCTCATGGAAAACATCATTATGCGCAATCTGAATAGCACTACGGTTGTCACAATGTATGACAGTCGGTGAAGAATGTGTAACACCCATATCTTCCAACAGCCAACGAAGAGCAAGAAGTTCAGAAGTAGTATCAGCCAGAGCACGGTACTCTGCCTCAGTGCTAGAGCGAGACACAATATGTTGTTTCTTACTGCGCCAAGAAATAAGAGAGTCTCCCAAAAAGAAACAAAATCCAGTAGTAGAGCGGCGGTCAGTAGGATCCCCAGCCCAATCAGCATCAGAATAAGCACAGAGGTCAAGGGTGGAGTGAGCAGAGAAGTGAAGTCCGTGAAACATAGTACCCTTGATATAGCGAAGAATGTGAAGCACTGCAGCATAGTGTGTAGAATGGGGAGCAGAGAGGAATTGACTCACCAAATGAACAGCATGAGCAATATCAGGGCGGGTTACAGTGAGATAAACTAAGCTGCCAACAAGCTGACGATAGAGAGTGGCATCACGGAGAGGTGTGCCATCCAAGGGAGTAAGGCGAGCATTCATCTCAAGGGGTGTAGAAACAACTTTAGTGTCAGTCAGGCCAGCACGAGATAACAAGTCAGAGGCATACTTAGCCTGAGAGAGATAATAACCAGTGGAATCAGAAGAGACCTCAAGGCCTAGGAAGTAGCTCAGATGACCAAGATCCTTCATCTCAAATTGTTGGTGGAGAAATAACTTGAAATCAGAAATGCCAGAGTGATCATCCCCAGTAATGATCATATCATCAACATATAAAAATTTGTTACCTGAGACAGCAGAGGAAACCTTACCAGAAGTAGACAGAATTTGTTTGACTATGGAAAAGACTAAGGATCTTAACTCACTAACCGAAACATATGAGAGAGAAGGAGCAGAGAATGATTCTGTAGTAGCAGCAACAACAGAGGGATTATCAGGCCTTGGAAGAGTTCTTGAGTGACTTGGCTTGGGAGGCCTGGTTGGGCAGTTGTAGACAATGTGACCAATCTTGTGACAATACCGACATTCGGACAGTAGGGCATTCAAATAGAAGATGTCCCTGTTGATAACAATTTTTGCAGTATTTCGAACCATTCCTGGATGAGGAAGAAGGATGAGCAGCAATAACAGTCTGAGGAAGTTTGGTGGTATCCATTAGAAATGAATAAGAAATATAGAAAAGATCTGCAAAAGAAAACAAAAAAATAATGGGTAAGCCTTTTTCCTTTTTTTTTTTTTTTTTTTTTTTTTTAGCTAGGCTGACGTCAGCAATAGGTAGGGCTGACGTCAGCAGTGAGGCACGGGTCACGCGCGGGTCGGGGCGCGGGTCGTGTCACGCGCGGGTCGGGTCACGCACGGGTCGGGGCGCGTGGGTCTGAGGACAAAAACACGCCGGAAGCTTCACCGGCGCGTGGAGGCGCGTGCGGCGTTTTCTGGCTTCGATATTTCTGGTGGAGATTCGTCTTGACGAGACGAAGCCTTGGATGTCTCTCAAAAGACAAACGGAGCAGCCTAGAGGCGGCGGCGGAGATCAGAACCGGCGGGTTTGCCGGAGACAGAACGGGGCGCGTGGCGGCGCGTGGAGAGGTTTCTGGCGATGAGATTTTTCAGGTTTTGGAAATCAAGCTCTGGCGTTTTGCAACTTTCAGGTTTTGGAAATCGAGCTCTGACGATCAGAGCGGTAGGCAGCACAGGATGAACGGAGGTCTCTGGAAGCAATTGCAGGAGAAGAGAGGCACGGCTGTTTTGTGGAGAAAATTTGTTTTCAGAAAAACCCTAGACTAGTTTTAAGAATCACAATGCCAAAAGATTAATTTGGCTCTGATACCATGTTAACTTTAGAGAGGGAAGCACAGAGAAACAGAGAGAATAATCTGTGTATTGAGTATTCTGAATAATCATGTACAAATAAAAGAATATATATAGGCCTAGTCTAGTGTACGGTATAGTAAATACAACGTAAACCCTAGGAAACCCTAGACTAGTACAATAACAAATGGTATATAGTATATACATATTAACATCCCCCTCAAAGTTTTTTTTTTTTTTTAATCTATTATTTTTTTTTAAGTATTTTTGGTCAAGAACTTTATGATTCAACGATATTATTTGATTTTTTTCACGGGATTTGAATATCCTCTCCAATTATTTGTGAGGTAAAAAGAAAAAATTATTGCTTTTGGTAGGTCAACAAGTTTAATAGTTAGGAGGCGAAGCCTATCACCATGCTACTCTTTTTTCTATTTCTATTTTATGCTACACTATGATTTACTAATCAATTAATTTTCTGACTCACCATCATCTTTATAGAATAGGCTGTTTATGGTCCAAATGCATTTAGTTTTTAGTACTTTTTATCTTTTATTTTTTGGGAAGAGAGTATATCACATTTCATAGATTATATAAGTCGGTAATTATTTTTAAGGCTGTATGAATTATAAGCATTAAGTGCAAACTATTGTAGGATGAAAAATCAACATTTTCTTTTGTAACTTCCAAAGAATTTGATTGAAGAGAAGGCCCACGAAAAAGAAAAAAGTCACCAGAGTACGGCTGGGTTTGTCAACTTGTTGGCTAAAGGCACTTCTTTGCCTTTAGCACTTTTGGAAATTGACGCAATAGCTCCAGCAGAAAAACACGTTTTTTAAGGCCAAATCTCAACTTCATTCTGAGATTTTTCCATTTACCAAACACGGTGGGAAGCTCCTTTTGGCTTGGAAACGCGCTTTTTGGTTCCCTCACTGAGTTTCCAAACATGCACTACGTCTCTCACTCTCCTTGGGGCTTTTTCAAATTGTTATCAATGCAGGAGGTTCTCAATTGAACAACAAATCAAGCTGATAATGATCTTCTTTAAATAAAGAAAAAAAGTGAAGTGCAGATAGTAAACCAAGTTTAGGTCAAACAACTTAATTTATAGGAATTAAATTGCAAGATAAATTAATGTGCCTCAATTACCAATAAAGAAGATTGATTGGTGTATAATTTTGGTTACCCGAAGATTGTAAATAAGTACGATTTTACTTAAAGAGGATATGTTGTATAATTTTCACAATAATGCTGAGTTTATAAGTTTTATTTAGCTCTCATCTAGACTCATCATTTACATCATTTGATTATTAATCATTTACATCTTGACCACTCTACATTGTTATGAAAATATTGTATTTATAACTTTATTGGCTTGTATATTTGTGCTCTTTAGTTCCAAGGAGACAAATTACAAAGAACCTAAGTATGGCGGATGGTGGATGAACAAGGGCCTTGTGGTTTTGAGTAACTATTTCCTGATCATCACCCAAATGAGTATATTATCCATATATAATTAGAATAAGATTTTTTTTAATTCCACTTTTGTATATCAAAAGTGATTTAATATAAAATCAAAATAATAAGGAAATAAAAGTAAACTGAATAATTTAAAATCACCTAAAAATATGACTTTTTAGTTTAAAAAATAACTCTATTACCTAATTCTAAGGGATTTAATAAAAGTTCAAACTGATGAAGATATACAAGTAAATTGAATAATTCAAAATCACCCCAAAAATCATGATATTATCTATCACTCTTCCTCTAACTTCACTTCTCCTTATTTTTAACTTCTAATTGAGGGATAAATCATTTAAAATTGAGAAAGAGAATCTTTGAACACATGTCTATAACGCTTGTGAGGAGGCTAAAATGAGGTTTTCTCATAAAGATTGAGAGGGCTCATAAGTTGTCAAAGGTTTTTATTTGAAATTTTGAATACCTTATTTTTATAACTCATATCTTATTCCCTTATTCATTACATCAAGTTAGCCGGGCCAATAAGGTGTTGAGTTGTTGCAATGGAAACCACGTCAATATATCTTTCTTAGCCAGCTTAATTTGAATCTTTCGTTTTTGATAGGACTTAATTTTAAATTTGAAATGATTAAATTAAGCTGTGAATAATGTTCCTTTGCCATCCTCATGTGGACCTTCCCCGGATACTCTTTAAAAGTATATTTTTAATTTTTTGGATAATTTTTATAATGAGAATGAGACTGAATGACTACTCCTTTATTATTTTTTATTATTATTATTTTGTTTTGGGTAAGTAATGAAAGCAACTAATCACTTGCACTTATCTCTAGTCTCGTTTTTCAATAAATAAATAAATAAATTCTTTCATGCTAGTCAATCAACCACAAAGTACTTTTGTCTTCTGGCTAGGTTAAGGTTACTGTCTGCCCCGTATTACGATAAGAAATAAAGTTCAAATTCTCATTCCTCATTATGGTAATCAGTAAGATTTAATATATATATTAAACTTTTTTTTTTTTTGGAGTAAAACGGTAGAGATTACGTTTACATTTTTACAATTAGACATATAGTACGCTATGTAAATCAAAAGTTAGCTATCTCCCCCAACAAATTCCTCTATACCTACCTATAAGTTGTTTTATTTAGGATAAATTATATTGATACCCCCGATGTTTTGTGAAACTAAACTCGTTACACTCTATTTTCAATAGATGACACTCCGTTCCAAAATTTCCAAAATAATTGACATTTCGCTCCAAAATAATTGACACTTAACTCCAAAATAATTCACACTCTACTCCGTTTCTGGAGCGGAGTGTGAATTAGTTTGGAAATTTTAGAACGAAGTGTCATTTATTGAAAATAGGGTGTAACGAGTTTAATTTCACTAAACATCGGGAGTATTAAAGTAATTTACCCTTTTATTTATCTCCCCCAACAAATTCCTCTATACCTATAAGTTTTTTAAATAAAACAATTTGACTTAGTGAATTCAATTCAAAGGAGATTGAATTGAATAACTGTGTTTGGATCCTCTACTTAAAAGTGATTTCATAGATTTTTATGCATAGAATACATTCTGCAAAAAATCTGAGATGTTTGGTTGGAATTTTGGAAAA
>OU015762.1:40859523-40902986 GCA_907173295.1 Fagus sylvatica
ATATTATATGTATATTTATTCAAGATTATATTTATATATGAGATTGATGTGTACACAAGAATGGCCTTTCCATTAAGTGAGATAAGCCTTCACTTAAGGCTTCAGCCAATATATATATAAAAAAGGTGCCTCATTTAAAAAAATAATAATAATTGAAAGGTTGCACAACCCCAACCCATAAGACGGTTTCATGAAAAAAATAATAATAAATATATATATATAAAGTAAGAACACATTAGGGTATTGTTCATTTGATCCCAACTTTTCATCTCATCTCATCTCAATCTCTCATCTTTGTCTCAGACTCTTACTCACGTTCTCATCTCACTCTCTAAAAAAAGGCTCCACACCTCATTTTTTTTTTAGAAGACTCTTTAAGTTAAAGTTCAAGTCCTACATTACTTAGATAAAAGAGTTGTTCTTCTAGACTCCTACTTTTTTGTATATATAAGAGTTTATGTTAGAGCCTCCGCATTACTTAAGAGTGGAGTTGTCTCTTCCCTTCATGTATAATATAACATCTTTATATACAATATTATAAAGAAATTATATATACAATATTATGTTTCTATAGTAAAAATGTAGCCTATTTAAGCCTTTCCTCTAAAAGTGTTTTTTGTTTTTTTTAATCCGAAACCATACTAAATGATTTTACGTCAATATTCATAGAGTCATCACAATGGAAAATTATAGAATATTCCGGGAGTATATTAAATGCGTACTCCTTACTCTCACATAAGTGGTGGGTCTCACCATGTATTTAATTAGCGGGATTCACCACTAATTAAATATATGGTGAAACTCACCACTTATGTGAGAGGAGGAAATACACATTTAATGTACTCAGAGCATGACAATATGCTTGATCTTAGCCCGATTGTTTATTGTATTTAAAATATAAAATAAAAAATCGCAGCTAGTGAAAAGATCAAGAACTCAACGAGCCAACATAATTAATTGATTGAGGGTACTACATAAAGGTTGACCATTTGGTCTTATAATAATAGTTTCTTTACTCACCTCATATATGCTATAAAGAGCCGAGTCATTTATTATGTGAGAATCTTTACGGACCTGACAAATATTATATGTATATTTATTCAAGATTATATTTATATATGAGATTGATGTGTACACAAGAATGGCCTTTCCATTAAGTGAGATAAGCCTTCACTTAAGGCTTCAGCCAATATATATATAAAAAAGGTGCCTCATTTAAAAAAATAATAATAATTGAAAGGTTGCACAACCCCAACCAATAACAAGGTTTCAGTTTCATGAATATATCTATATAATAAATAAAGTAAGAACACATTAGGGTATTGTTCATTTGATCCCAACTTTTCATCTCATCTCATCTCAATCTCTCATCTTTGTCTCAGACTCTTACTCACGTTCTCATCTCACTCTCTAAAAAAAGGCTCCACACCTCATTTTTTTTTTAGAAGACTCTTTAAGTTAAAGTTCAAGTCCTACATTACTTAGATAAAAGAGTTGTTCTTCTAGACTCCTACTTTTTTGTATATATAAGAGTTTATGTTAGAGCCTCCGCATTACTTAAGAGTGGAGTTGTCTCTTCCCTTCATGTATAATATAACATCTTTATATACAATATTATAAAGAAATTATAGTTTCTATAGTAAAAATGTAGCCTATTTAAGCTGTTAACTTTAGAGAGGGAAGCACAGAGAAACAGAGAGAATAATCTGTGTATTGAGTATTCTGAATAATCATGTACAAATAAAAGAATATATATAGGCCTAGTCTAGTGTACGGTATAGTAAATACAACGTAAACCCTAGGAAACCCTAGACTAGTACAATAACAAATGGTATACATATTAACATCCCCCCTCAAACTCAAGGTGGTTTGACAGAAGCCATCTTGAGTTTGGAAACAAGATCACGAAAACGACCAGGAGGAAAAGTCTTCGTAAAGATGTCAGCAGTCTGATCAGAAGAGCTAACTGGAAGAAGATGTAGGATGCCAGCAGACAGATGATGACGCACAAGATGACAATCAATCTCAATATGCTTGGTGCGCTCATGGAAAACATCATTATGCGCAATCTGAATAGCACTACGGTTGTCACAATGTATGACAGTCGGTGAAGAATGTGTAACACCCATATCTTCCAACAGCCAACGAAGAGCAAGAAGTTCAGAAGTAGTATCAGCCAGAGCACGGTACTCTGCCTCAGTGCTAGAGCGAGACACAATATGTTGTTTCTTACTGCGCCAAGAAATAAGAGAGTCTCCCAAAAAGAAACAAAATCCAGTAGTAGAGCGGCGGTCAGTAGGATCCCCAGCCCAATCAGCATCAGAATAAGCACAGAGGTCAAGGGTGGAGTGAGCAGAGAAGTGAAGTCCGTGAAACATAGTACCCTTGATATAGCGAAGAATGTGAAGCACTGCAGCATAGTGTGTAGAATGGGGAGCAGAGAGGAATTGACTCACCAAATGAACAGCATGAGCAATATCAGGGCGGGTTACAGTGAGATAAACTAAGCTGCCAACAAGCTGACGATAGAGAGTGGCATCACGGAGAGGTGTGCCATCCAAGGGAGTAAGGCGAGCATTCATCTCAAGGGGTGTAGAAACAACTTTAGTGTCAGTCAGGCCAGCACGAGATAACAAGTCAGAGGCATACTTAGCCTGAGAGAGATAATAACCAGTGGAATCAGAAGAGACCTCAAGGCCTAGGAAGTAGCTCAGATGACCAAGATCCTTCATCTCAAATTGTTGGTGGAGAAATAACTTGAAATCAGAAATGCCAGAGTGATCATCCCCAGTAATGATCATATCAACTTGAAATCAGAAATCAGAAATGTTAATATGTATACCATTTGTTACCTGAGACAGCAGAGGAAACCTTACCAGAAGTAGACAGAATTTGTTTGACTATGGAAAAGACTAAGGATCTTAACTCACTAACCGAAACATATGAGAGAGAAGGAGCAGAGAATGATTCTGTAGTAGCAGCAACAACAGAGGGATTATCAGGCCTTGGAAGAGTTCTTGAGTGACTTGGCTTGGGAGGCCTGGTTGGGCAGTTGTAGACAATGTGACCAATCTTGTGACAATACCGACATTCGACAGTAGGGCATTCAAATAGAAGATGTCCCTGTTGATAACAATTTTTGCAGTATTTCGAACCATTCCTAGATGAGGAAGAAGGATGAGCAGCAATAACAGTCTGAGGAAGTTTGGTGGTATCCATTAGAAATGAATAAGAAATATAGAAAAGATCTGCAAAAGAAAACAAAAAAAATAATGGGTAAGCCTTTTCCTTTTTTTTTTTTTTTTTTTTTTTTTTTTTTTAGGGCTGACGTCAGCAATAGGTAGGGCTGACGTCAGCAGTGAGCACGGGTCACGCGCGGGTCAGGGGGGCGCGGGTCGTGTCACGCGCGGGTCGGGTCACGCACGGGTCGGGGCGCGTGGTTCAGAGGACAAAAAACACGCCGGAAGCTTCACCGGCGCGTGGAGGCGCGTGCGGAGTTTTCCGGCTTCGATTTTTCTGGTGGAAATTCGTCTTGACGAGACGAAGCCTTTTATGTCTCTCAAAAGATAAACGGAGCAGCCTAGAGGCGGCGGCGGAGATCAGAACCTGCGGGTTTGCCGGAGACAGATGAGGCGCGTGGCGGCGCGTGGAGAGGCTTCTGGCGATGAGATTTTGCAGGTTTGGAAATCAAGCTCTGACGATCAGAGTGGTAGGCAGCACAGGATGAACGGAGGTCTCTGGAAGCAGTTGCAGGAGAAGAGAGGCACGGCTGTTTTGTGGAGAAAATTTGTTTTAAGAAAAACCCTAGACTAGTTTTAAGAATCACAATGCCAAAAGATTAATTTGGCTCTGATACCATGTTAACTTTAGAGAGGGAAGCACAGAGAAACAGAGAGAATAATCTGTGTATTGAGTATTCTGAATAATCATGTACAAATAAAAGAATATATATAGGCCTAGTCTAGTGTACGGTATAGTAAATACAACGTAAACCCTAGGAAACCCTAGACTAGTACAATAACAAATGGTATACATATTAACATAAGCCCCCCCTCAAACTCAAGTGGTTTTTTTTTTTTTTTTAAGTCTATTTTATATTTTGTTTTTAAGTATTTTTGGTCAAGAACTTTATGATTCAACGATATTATTTGATTTTTTTTTTTCACGGGATTTGAATATCCTCTCCAATTATTTGTGAGGTAAAAAGAAAAAAATTATTGCTTTTGGTAGGTCAACAAGTTTAATAGTTAGGAGGCGAAGCCTATCACCATGCTACTCTTTTTTCTATTTCTATTTTATGCTACACTATGATTTACTAATCAATTAATTTTCTGACTCACCATCATCTTTATAGAATAGGCTGTTTATGGTCCAAATGCATTTAGTTTTTAGTACTTTTTATCTTTTATTTTTTGGGAAGAGAGTATATCACATTTCATAGATTATATAAGTCGGTAATTATTTTTAAGGCTGTATGAATTATAAGCATTAAGTGCAAACTATTGTAGGATGAAAAATCAACATTTTCTTTTGTAACTTCCAAAGAATTTGATTGAAGAGAAGGCCCACGAAAAAGAAAAAAGTCACCAGAGTACGGCTGGGTTTGTCAACTTGTTGGCTAAAGGCACTTCTTTGCCTTTAGCACTTTTGGAAATTGACGCAATAGCTCCAGCAGAAAAACACGTTTTTTAAGGCCAAATCTCAACTTCATTCTGAGATTTTTCCATTTACCAAACACGGTGGGAAGCTCCTTTTGGCTTGGAAACGCGCTTTTTGGTTCCCTCACTGAGTTTCCAAACATGCACTACGTCTCTCACTCTCCTTGGGGCTTTTTCAAATTGTTATCAATGCAGGAGGTTCTCAATTGAACAACAAATCAAGCTGATAATGATCTTCTTTAAATAAAGAAAAAAAGTGAAGTGCAGATAGTAAACCAAGTTTAGGTCAAACAACTTAATTTATAGGAATTAAATTGCAAGATAAATTAATGTGCCTCAATTACCAATAAAGAAGATTGATTGGTGTATAATTTTGGTTACCCGAAGATTGTAAATAAGTACGATTTTACTTAAAGAGGATATGTTGTATAATTTTCACAATAATGCTGAGTTTATAAGTTTTATTTAGCTCTCATCTAGACTCATCATTTACATCATTTGATTATTAATCATTTACATCTTGACCACTCTACATTGTTATGAAAATATTGTATTTATAACTTTATTGGCTTGTATATTTGTGCTCTTTAGTTCCAAGGAGACAAATTACAAAGAACCTAAGTATGGCGGATGGTGGATGAACAAGGGCCTTGTGGTTAGATCTTGAGTAACTATTTCCTGATCATCACCCAAATGAGTATATTATCCATATATAATTAGAATAAGATTTTTTTTAATTCCACTTTTGTATATCAAAAGTGATTTAATATAAAATCAAAATAATAAGGAAATAAAAGTAAACTGAATAATTTAAAATCACCTAAAAATATGACTTTTTAGTTTAAAAAATAACTCTATTACCTAATTCTAAGGGATTTAATAAAAGTTCAAACTGATGAAGATATACAAGTAAATTGAATAATTCAAAATCACCCCAAAAATCATGATATTATCTATCACTCTTCCTCTAACTTCACTTCTCCTTATTTTTAACTTCTAATTGAGGGATAAATCATTTAAAATTGAGAAAGAGAATCTTTGAACACATGTCTATAACGCTTGTGAGGAGGCTAAAATGAGGTTTTCTCATAAAGATTGAGAGGGCTCATAAGTTGTCAAAGGTTTTTATTTGAAATTTTGAATACCTTATTTTTATAACTCATATCTTATTCCCTTATTCATTACATCAAGTTAGCCGGGCCAATAAGGTGTTGAGTTGTTGCAATGGAAACCACGTCAATATATCTTTCTTAGCCAGCTTAATTTGAATCTTTCGTTTTTGATAGGACTTAATTTTAAATTTGAAATGATTAAATTAAGCTGTGAATAATGTTCCTTTGCCATCCCCATGTGGACCTTCCCCGGATACTCTTTAAAAGTATATTTTTAATTTTTTGGATAATTTTTATAATGAGAATGAGACTGAATGACTACTCCTTTATTATTTTTTATTATTATTATTTTGTTTTGGGTAAGTAATGAAAGCAACTAATCACTTGCACTTATCTCTAGTCTCGTTTTTCAATAAATAAATAAATAAATTCTTTCATGCTAGTCAATCAATTCTTATGTAGAGAGATAGCACAAAATTAATTTTCCTAGTAATTAGTGAAGTATTTTTTAATATCTTTTGTCTTGGAGTTTTTATGAATGATGAGAGGAGTACTGTTTTTTAATCCGCTAGACAAAGTTAACAATTTAACATAATTTGCCTATATGTTAATTATAATATGATAGTTCTGTAAAGTCTTTTATTGCTAAAAAAGACTATAAAAAAAAAAAATTATGATTTGATAACATGCCCGCAATAAGGGTTTGACTTTCTTGATAAGTTTTCAAATAACTGTGAGTTCTTTGGAAAAAGAGTGCACAACCACAAAGTCTTTTGTCTTCTGGCTATTAAGGTTACCTCTCTGCATTATAGTAATCAAATTCTCATTCCTCATTATAGTAAGATTTAATATATATATTAAACTTTTTTTTTTTTTGGAGTAAAACGGTAGAGATTACGTTTACATTTTTACAATTAGACATATAGTACGCTATGTAAATCAAAAGTTAGCTATCTCCCCCAACAAATTCTTCTATACCTATAAGTTGTTTTATTTAGGGTAAATTACATTGATACCCCCGATGTTTTGTGAAACTAAACTCGTTACACTCTATTTTCAATAGATGACACTCCGTTCCAAAATTTCCAAAATAATTGACATTTCGCTCCAAAATAATTGACACTTAACTCCAAAATAATTCACACTCTACTCCGTTTCTGGAGCGGAGTGTGAATTAGTTTGGAAATTTTAGAACGAAGTGTCATTTATTGAAAATAGGGTGTAACGAGTTTAATTTCACTAAACATCGGGAGTATTAAAGTAATTTACCCTTTTATTTATCTCCCCCAACAAATTCCTCTATACCTATAAGTTTTTTAAATAAAACAATTTGACTTAGTGAATTCAATTCAAAGGAGATTGAATTGAATAACTGTGTTTGGATCCTCTACTTAAAAGTGATTTCATAGATTTTTATGCATAGAATACATTCTGCAAAAAATCTGAGATGTTTGGTTGGAATTTTGGAAAATGCAAAATGCATTCTCAGAATGCATTTTGCAAATTCTCATTTCTAGAGTAGAAGTCAGAATCCAAAATATTTTGGATTCTGATTCTAGCTTCTACTTTTAATTTTTGCTAAAGTAAATGGGACCCACTTTCAACAGTTTATTACTCGAACAACTCTTTTTTCCCTGTTTAATTTTTCTCTTTCTTTCTTTTATTTTCCTTCTCTTTCTTTTGTTCCCTACTTTTTCTCTTTTTTTGATGTGTTTCCTATTTTTTTTTTCTTTCTTTTATTTTTGAAAAAGTATTCTCATTTTCTCATTTTGCATCAAAGAACTAGGGATGATTTGGAATGATCGTTTGGAATGTTTTTTTCTTTGTTTGATGTAAACTTGTTATGATGTGCTTTTTCAGCACTTTATTTGTAATGTTTGAATTTTATGTCATATTATGTTTTTTCTTTATTTCCTTTTATTTTATTCGTAATGTTTGTAATGTTTGGATGTTAAAAAAAAACTGAGAAATTGGGGGAGGGGTGTGAACTGTGAGGAGGAAATGAGTGAAAAAAATGAGATGGATGGAGGGATGTATGTGTGTGGTGGGGGAGAAGAAAAAAGAAAGGCAGGGGGTACATGGGTGGTGGGAAAAAAAAAAGGAAATAAAAAGGAAAAAAGAAATGAGGAGTGGGGTTTACGTGTATGGTGGGAAAAAAGGGGGTGGAAAAGAAAGAAGAAAAAAATTTTGAAAGGAAAAAAACTAAATTGGTTTTATTTGTATGTTCACTTTGTTTGGTGCAAAGTGTAGAATTGTGAAAATTTATTTATAGGATGTCTATGATATTTTTTTATTATAAATGGTTTGTGTATATCTCTATTGCACACACAATACACATTTCTCTATATTTTTTTATTACATTGTTCAAATTTTATAAAAATGTGTGCAAGGAGATATGCACAAATCATGAGCTATTTTTTTTATTAGTAGACATTAATTTAAATCACAACGTAATACTTTATTTCTTTATTACATTGTTAATTTTGTATTGGTAGTAAATGTATTTTTAGCCTTGTATTGAGATATTTAAAAAAAAAAATGTTAATTACATAATGTATACTAATAATATATTATTTAATAGGAAGAATGCATTCTTTAAAATACCAACCAAACACAATTTCATTCAACATAATCATTTCTTATAAATAATTTCAATATTTTACCAAACGTACTATTTTTAGCAAAATGCATTCTAGAGAATGCATTTTCGAGAATGCATTTTAGCAGGAATGCATTCTCTAAAATGCATTCCCAAAATAGAGGATCCAAACATAGGCTAAGCCTGTGTTTGGATCCTCTACTAAAAAGTGATTTCATGGATTTTTATGCATAGAATGCATTCTGCAAAAAATCTGAGGTGTTTGGTTGGGATTTTGAAAAATGCAAAATGCATTCTGCCTAGAATGCATTTTGCAAATTCTCATTTCTAGAGCAGAAGTCAAAATCCAAAATATTTTGGATTTTGATTCTAGCTTCTACTTTTAATTTTTGCTAAAGTAAATGGGACCCACTTACAACAGTTTATTACTCGAATGACTCTTTTTTCTCTCGTTTAATTTTTCTCTTTCTTTCTTTTATTTTCCTTCCCTCTCTTTTATTCCCTACTTTTTCTCTTTTCTTGATGTGTTCCCTACTTTTTCTCTTTATTTCTTTTATCATAAATGGTTTGTGTATATCTTGATTGCACACACAATACATATTTTTCTATATTTTTTTATTACATTGTTCAAATTTTATAAAAATGTGTGCAAGGAGATGTGCACAAATCATGACCTATTTTTTTTTTTATAGACATTAATTTAAATCACAATGTAATACTTTATTTCTTTATTACGTGCATTGTTAATTTTGTATTGGTAGTAAATGTATTTTTAGCCTTGTATTGAGATATTTAAAAAAAAAAATGTTAATTACATAATGTATACTAATAATATATTATTTAATAAGAAGAATGCATTCTTTAAAATACCAACCAAACACATTTCCTTTCAGCATAATCACTTCTTATAAATAATTTTAATATTTTACCAAACGCACTATTTTCAGCAAAATGCATTCTAGAGAATGTATTCTCGAGAATGCATTTTAGTAGGAATGCATTCTCTAGAATGCATTCCCAAAATAGAGGATCCAAACGCAGCCTAAGTCTGTGTCTGAATCCTCTACTTAAAAGTGATTTTACAGATTTTTATGCATAAAATGTATTCTACAAAAAATCTGAGATGTTTGGTTGGGATTTTGGAAAATGCAAAATGCATTCTAGGTAGAATGCATTTTGCAAATTTTCATTTCTAGAGCAGAAGTCAGAATCCAAAATATTTTGGATTCTGATTATAGCTTCTACTTTTAATTTTTCTTAAAGTAAATGAGACTCACTTACAACAGTTTATTACTCGAACAACTCTTTTTTTCCTACTTGATTTTTCTCTTTCTTTCTTTTATTTCCCTTCCCTCTCTTTTATTCTCTTTTTTTGATGTGTTCCCTATTTTTTCTCTTTCTTTCTTTTATCTTTGAATAGTATTCTCATTTTCTTATTTTGTATCAAAGAACTAGTGATGATTTGGAATGATTGTTAGTAATGTTTTTTTTCTTTGTTTAATGTAAACTTGTTATGATGTACTTTTTCTAGTACTTTATTTGTAATGTTTGGATTTTATGTCACACTATGTTCTTTCTTTTATTTCCTTTTCTTTTATTTGTAATGTTTGGATATTATATAAAAGAGGGGAAAAAAAACACTTGAGAAATGGGGGAGGGGTGTGAACTATGAGGAGGAAATAAGAGAAAAAAAATGAGATGGGTGAGGGGAGATGTATGTGTGTAGTGGGGGAGAAGAAAAAAGAGAGAAAAAAATGAGATAGGTGAGGGGGGATGTATATGTGTAGTGGGGGAGAAGAAAAAAGAAAGGTAGGGGGGTACATAAGTGGTGGGGGAAAAAAAAAGGAAAAAAGAAATGAGGAGTGGAATTTACGTGTATGGTGGGAAAAAAGGGGGAGTGGAAAAGAAAAAAAAAAATTGAAAGGGAAAAAACTAAATTGGTTTTATTTGTATGTTCACTTTGTTTGGTGCAAAGTGTAGAATTGTGAAAATTTATTTAGAAGATGTCTTTGATATTTTTTATCATAAATGATTTGTGTATATCTCTATTGCACACACAATACACATTTCTCTATATTTTTTTATTACATTATTCAAATTTTATAAAAATGTGTGTAAGGAGATGTGCACAAATCATGACCCATTTTTTTTATTAGTAGACATTAATTTAAATCACAACGTAATACTTTATTTCTTTATTACATTGTTAATTTTGTATTGGTAGTAAATGTATTTTTAGCCTTGTATTGAGATATTTAAAAAAAAAATGTTAATTACATAATGTATACTAATAATATATTATTTAATAGGAAGAATGCATTTTTTAAAATACCAACCAAATACAATTTCTTTCAACATAATCACTTCTTATAAATAATTTCAATATTTTACCAAACGCACTATTTTTAGCAGAATGCATTATAGAGAATGCATTCTAGCAGGAATGCATTCTCTAAAATGCATTCCCAAAATAGAGGATCTAAACACAGGCTAAAACAATACCAAAGTATAATTATGGAGAGAGATGCTAAAATTTGTTTTGATGCCTTGAATGGAGATGAGGACTGCAATCACAAGAATATTGAATCAATTTGTTCTGATTCTTAGATGCTTAGTTTTTTGTTTACATCCTGGTGTTCTTTTGGGTGAGGAGAGAAGCTAATAATGTTGCCCATGTGTTGGCTAAGTTTACTTCTGTCTAAAACCGTACTTTCTGTTGTAATAAGACATCTTTCCCTCCCTCTATTTTTTAGGCTTGGCTAAGAGAGTCTTTAACTTGTTCCCTTGCTTAATGATATTTATATGTTCAGCCAAAAAAAAAAAAAAAAAAAAAGGAATTCAATCAAAGGAGCTATCAACTTGAATATACTGCAATTGCAATTGGGGGGAAGGAGTTTCCTCCTTCCAAATAACGTTTAGGTGTTCCAACTAGTGCTAGGTAGCTTTGTTACTGCTTTTTATTACATGCTCAAGGCCTACACGAAGGAAGAAACGAAGCATATATGGTGCATGTTTTGCACCTTACATCTAACGAAGGAAGAAACAAAGAATATATGGTGCATGTTTTACACCCTACATCTAACGGCCTAAGCTCGAAAGCTTGTAGGAGTCCGAGTAGGGTCGTAGCTAGAATTTTACACAAGTAGGGGTCGGTGCATGAACCAAATTTTTCTCATGAAAACTCTAAGGGTAAATTATACTGACACCCCATTTTTCTGAGAAAACTAAACTCGTTACACCCTAGTTTGGAAAATGACACTCCGCTTCAAATTTGTTCCGTTCCAAATTTGCAAAATAATTAACACTCAATTTGCAATTAAAGCTCTCTTTTTCCCAATTTTTAAAGGAATATTCTCCACCTAAACTTAAAATAATTAGAATATAATTTTTCTTTTTAACTTTGATTAGTTAGGCATTGGTTAAAAAAATTAATAAAAAATAAACAAAAAAATGAAAAAGGGAGCGGAATGTTAATTATTTTTCAAATTTAGAAGTGGAGTGTCATTTCCCCAAACTAGGGTGTAGCGAGTCTAGTTTTCCAAAAGAAATGGATGTCAGTATAATTTACCCATATTCTAATTAGTATCCATTTAGTATTAACAAAATATCAACAACTGAAACTTTCCTCTCTTTATATATACTCGATTGTTGGTAATTATAAATATTTAGTGTTTTAATAGAACAAATCAAATTTGTTTTATTTGTTTTTAAGTTTTTTTATTTGCTGAAAAAAAGTGGTTGATTTAAATTTTATTTTTATTTTTATTTTTTGTCGTAATTTGGGATGATTTTTCATTGACATATTGTAATTTGGGTGATTTGATGTGGTTGTAATTTTGGGTTCTATATTTTTTTGCTTAAATATTGTTTTCGTCCTTAATATTTTTTTTTTTTTTGCATAAAGTTCTTAAAAGTTTTTATCCCTAAACTTTAAAATATTATTTTTTTCGTCTCTAAATTTTTTAAGGGATGTTTTTTTCAAGGGGAAAATAGAGACGAAAAATGAACTTTTATCAATAGTTTAAAGATTTAAAGATGAAATAAGTTTTTTTTTTTTTTTTTTTTTTTTTTTTTTAATAACAATGTAATACAATTCAAGAATATTAGTATATACTTTCAAAAATTTAGGGATAAATTTATAATTAAGATATATATATATATATATATATATATATTTATATAAAGTTTAAGGACAAAATGTGTAACACTTTTAATATTTAGGAATAGAAAACAAATTTTTTAAATTTTAAGGACAAAAAATGAAATTCATGCAAATTTTAATGGCGAAAAAAATATTAAAAAAAAAAAAACCAATATATACAATCTAGCTACCACTGGTAATGGTATAACTACTTTCGAGCTAGATTTAATGGAAACTAATCACCATGCCAATAAACTCCGCCAACAAGGTTTGGAGTTTGGGTTCATAACTTCATGTTTCTAGTCCATCCTGTCTCATTGCCTGGTTGGCATTTCAAATCCTAACGTCCTTTGGCAATAATTGGCATAGGTCACAGGTACAAAGAATTTTTGGATGAATTGGGTTATTATTTTATTGACCCAGATATGTTCACAAACCACAATGCCATGCATTCTAGAATTGTGGAAAAGTGGACGCAGTTCTCTTTTTAACGCTCTGACCATGTGTTTCTTATTTGTTTCGACTTTCAAGGATATGTTCAAAATGTGGAGTACAAATTATGATTCAAGAAGTCTAACATGGACAATTCTAGAATCCCCATGCTTGTGGTTATTTCGTCATACATTTCCTCGTATTAGACTGCCTAATTCCTAGAAAACGATTTAGGATTTTTCATCCTTTTATTCTTTTTAAAATCGAATGGGAGAAGAATTTGAAAACTTTTAATATTTGTCATAAGTTACTGTAGTTGTACGAGCAGAGTTGAGGTTTTGTTTTTCTTTTCTTTTGTAATTTTGTCACCGAATTGAATTATACCCCACGCTGTTGCTACTGGCATTTGAGCAAATATATATATATTTTCTGGATTGTGGTGTCCTTTGTGTTGTATATAGAAACTTTAACTTTACTATAGTATCAATGAGTGATTATTAGCTCAACAGGTAAAATCTATTTTGAGTTGAGTTATTGTTTGTTAAAATATCATGACTAAATTATATTTTCAAATAATTCAAACTTTTGAAACTGATTAGTTATTTGGCATGATATTAGCATAAGTGATTTTAAATTTAAACACTCGTATATATACTAATATGCCCACGCTCAAACATACATGCTTACACCTTTCGTGGGAAGATGGTCTCACTCACCCAACCATTGCATAGAAAATTTGAGGATAAGTATTAGAATATTGCTTTAACAATCATACACTAATATACAATAAAAAAATATATTAAAATTTAAAATCCACCATAATAATAAACACTCTTAACACCACCATTTTTGCAAAATCTCAATCAGAAGGTTTATAAAATCCAATTACATAACTAAAACACACAAAATGAAGAAAATATAGAATTTTTTTTTTACTACAAAAACCCCAAGGTATAGCAAAATTACACTCACTACACCTTATTTTTCGATAATAACACTCTACCCTCAAATTAGCAAAATCATTAACACTTCATCCCCTTTCCTACCTTACTAACTAATGGTGACAAATTAAGCACACAAATATTTATTTCTAAAAATGAATATTCTCCACTGAAAATTAGAATAATGACGGGTACTTCCCATTCAAGTGTACTTGGTTATGTGTTGGGTTAAAAAAGATAAGAAAAAAAATAGAGGAAACCCAAATGCTTCATCTCTCTAGATTGACACCCTTCCCTTTGATTGTCTCCATTTGGTGGTTAGTGTAATTTACCATTAATATAAAAATAAGGATCCAAGTCATAGAAGAAGATGAGAAGAGAAAGAAAGAAAGAGAAAGGGGGAAAAATAATGGTGAGTGAACTTGTATTAGCCAAAATTTAAATACCATTCAACTTCAAAACAAGTTGAAATAGACTAAAATTTAAGTTGAGGTGGAATAGAGGATTTAAGACCCATTTAATGGCTGGAATAAAATATGTGGTCAGACATAAGAGTGACTATTTCATAGTCTAGGACTATAAATAAATATGTAGTTTCCCTCTCACATGAATAATGGATTCCACTCCCACTACATGAATGGAAGTCCTACTAATTAAATTCTTGATAGAACCCATCACTGTGAAATGAGTGATTATTCAGTAATTCAAGACTACAAATAAATGCGTAGTTCCCCTCTCACATGAATGGTGGGTCCCACCACATAAATATGGATCCCACTAATTAATTCATGGTAGGACCCACCATTCATGTGAGAGATGAGATTACGTATTTATTTGTAGACTACTAGACTACTGAATAATTTTTCTTGTGAGAGAGGGGATAACACATTTATTTATAGTCTGAAACTACTGAATAATTTTCCCATAATGAAACATCATTGAAAACATTGCTTTTATTATGCTTGCCTTTATTACTTTTTTATTTTCAAAAATTTTGTTCACAATGGACCCAAAAAAAAAAAAAGAAGGTAAAAGGACCGTGCTAATTTAAATTAGGTTCACAAGGACAATTGCTTTAGGAAAAAGCAAGAAATAGAATTTGTTTGGTTGCATTTTAGTTTTCGGTAATTCTGATAATTGGGGGAGGTGAGATTAAAATCTTGGATATCTTTTTTGGAAAACACCATGAGATATTAAGTGATATCAGTTGATATAGAACTCTTGAACTTACCATAATTTAGATAACTTGTAATAAAGATGATACTATCATTACTTATTTTTTAAGTGATGCCAGTTGACATTTAACAATTCCATAAAATTTCCTACATAATGTCATCATTGTATCATGTTGTACCATATTGTGAAATACAAATTCAACATTCTATTAGTGTCATCACCGAACAAATTAATAAGAATAATAATTCTATTCCAACTTATCGTATTTAGAGTAATATTTATTCCTATTTACACACCATTCCACTCTACTAAACTGTGTTCTTATTATTTGAAATTGGGATTGTTTGGCGTTGTTTATACTGGGATTTTCTTTTTCTTTTTCTTTTTCTTATTAAATATGAAAAAGAAATGATTTCACCAATGATTTCTCTCCCTCTTTTTGAGGCCCAACCCAAAAACAAATGGGGCGAAAAAAGTTGTACCCATGGCCTTGACCCATGACCCATCCCATTCCCACAACATTTATCACGTGTTCTCCCCCATTCTCCAATCTTGTGAATCCCAAAACTCAGCCTCTTGCATCTCGCCACGTGGCTGGACAACCTCCTTAAACGTGTCACTTTGCAGAAAGGTCACCACCTCTCTCTCTGCCACACAAACTCCACTCCACTCTACTCTGCTTCAACCCGCTTCAAACTAAATAGTCTTCCTCAAAGTGCAAACTTTGTACATTGTAAGTCATCTAAAATGTTCTCTGCATTGAATAATTGTTATTATAAGGCATGCACACACCATTTTATTTATAGTTTGTGTTCTGTTCTGTTTTGGTGGTATTTCTGTTGAATTTATTGGAATATGATTGAAGTTTGATACTTCTATCTTAGATGGATATATGACAACTTTTTTGGGTTTTGCTTCTTTTGGGTAATTAATGAATTTAAGTGAAGATCAAAGTTAAGGCTTAATTTCAAAGATTTTCTTTTTGCACGTATTTGGGGAGAGAAAAGTCCCATTGTAATGTCAAAAAAACTCGGGTAGCTAAGGGATACGTACGGAACCTCTTTAACAGCGAGTTTGGACACGATGGGAGCTCGATTGAGTGACTTAATCCAACGAGACACAAGCTTGAGGGAGAGAAAACACGACAATAAACACAATATTTGACGTGGTTCGGCCAACAATGCCTACATCCACGGGGAGAGGGTTTTTCACTAGATAAATGGGGAGAAATACACATAAATGGCGTAATAGCTGATACAAAATGATAAACAAAGGGGGGCCGGAGCCCCCATTCTCTTCTTCCCCTCTTTTCTTTCTTCTCCGTGTGTCTGCCGTCCCCCTCCCTTCTCCCCTTTCTCTTTCTTTTATTCCATTGTTCTTTCTCTTCATGGGCCCATCTGGGCTTCTTCCAATGGGCTTGTGTGGGCTTAGTGTATTGGGCTTAGCCTATTATTTTTTGGCATCACAATAGCCCCTCAGTCTTCGCTTTCCCGAATGAGGTGAGGGAAGTGGAGGCTGAAACCATTTAGGAATAAAGTAGACTTAATCCCTCCATCGATAGGTGAGACTATAGTAGTCTGGATAGTTTGTGAGACATGCTGGTTCAAATTAATGTGATTGGAACGAGGCCTGGATGGCCATGGTGAGATCATAGAGGTCAAGCTTCGGTCGCTGAGACCTACGGAGGTTGTGGAGGTCGAGATAAGGTCATTGAGACCGACGCAATGAGGCCACATGGGCCGAGAATAAAGTCAGTGGAACCGTAGTGACGCCGGGAAGGCCAAGGATGAGGTCGCTGAGACCGTAAGGAGGCCGTGGAGGCCAGTAAGACCGGCGAGATCAAGGCGAGGTCGTGCGGACCGGAGAAAGGTCACGCTAATCGAAGTGTGGCCGTAGAGGCCGGATGAGGTCACGAAGACCAAAGTGAGGGAGTAGAGGCCGGATTGGGGCCGTAGAGGCCGGGTTGAGACCGTAATGTGACCGTAAAGGTCAAACGAGGCCGTTGAGGTCGGGATAAGGCCGTAGAGGCCGAGGGTGGCCTTGGAGGCCGAGATAAGACCGTTGAGGTCAAACGAGGCCCTTGAGGTCGGGATAAGACCGTAAAGGCCAAGAAGAGACCGTTGAGGTCAAACGAGGCCCTGGAGACCAGGATAAGGCCGTAGAGACCGTACGTGGCCGTGGAGGCCGGGATAAGGCCGTAGAGGCCACTCGAGGCCATGATGGCCGATACGAGACCGTTGAGGTCAAATGAGGCCCTAGAGGCCGTGCTAAGGCTGTTAAGGCCGAACGTGGCCCTGTAGGCCGGGATAAGGCCGTAGAGGCCGAGACGAGACCGTTGAGGTCAAACGAGGCCCTAGAGGCCGTGCTAAGGCCGTTAAGGCCGAACGTGGCCCCGTAGGCCGGAATAAGGCCGTATAGGCCGAGACGAGACCGTTGAGGTCAAACGAGGCCGTTGAGGCCGGGATAAGGCCATAGAGGCCGGACGTGGCCGTGGAGGCCGGAATAAGGCCATAGAGGCCACTCGAGGCCATGATGGCCGATACAAGACCGTTGAGGTCAAATGAGGCCCTAGAGGCCGTGCTAAGGCCGTTAAGGCCGAACGTGGCCCTGTAGGCCGGGATAAGGCCGTAGAGGCCGAGACGAGACTGTTGAGGTCAAACGAGGCCGTTGAGGCCGGGATAAGGTCATAGAGGCCGGACATGGCCGTGGAGGCCGGAATAAGGCCATAGAGGCCATGATGGCCGATACGAGACCGTTGAGGTCAAATGAGGCCCTAGACGCCGTGCTAAGGCCGTTAAGGCCGAACGTGGCCCTGTAGGCCGGGATAAGGCCGTAGAGGCCGAGACGAGACCGTTGAGGTCAAATGAGGCCCTAGAGGCCGTGCTAAGGCCGTTAAGGCCGAACGTGGCCCTGTAGGCCGGGATAAGGCCGTAGAGGCCGAGACGAGACCGTTGAGGTCAAACGAGGCCCTAGAGGCCATGCTAAGGCCATTGAGGCCGTGTTAAGGCCATTGAGGCCGTAATGTGACCATAGAGGTCAAATGAGGCCATTGAGGGCGTACTTAGGCCATGAAGGCCGTAAGGTGACCATAGAGGTCAAATGAGGCCATTGGGGCCATGCTAAGGCCATTGAGGCCGTGCTAAGGCCATGGAGGTCGTAATGTGACCCTTGAGGTCAAATGAGGCCGTGCTAAGGCCATGCAGGCCGTGTTAAGGCCATTGAGGCCGTAATGTGACCATTGAGGTCAAATGAGGCCGTGCTAAGGCCATGGAGGCCGTAATGTGACCTTTGAGGTCAAATGAGGCTGTGGAGGCCGTGCTAAGGCCATGCAGGCCGTGTTAAGGCCATTGAGGCCGTAATGTGACCATTGAGGTCAAATGAGGCCCTAGAGGCCGTGCTAAGGCCATGGAGGCCATAATGTGACCCTTGTGGTCAAATGAGGCCGTGAAGGCCGTGCTGAGGCCGTGAAGGCCGTGCTGAGGCCATGGAGGCCATAATGTGACCGTGGAAGCCGTGCTAAGGTCATGCAGGCCGTGTTAAGGCCATTGAGGCCGTAATGTGACCATAGAGGTCAAATAAGGCCATTGAGGCCGTACTTAGGCCATGGAGGCCATAAGGTGACCATAGAGGTCAAATGAGGCCATTGGGGCCGTGCTAAGGCCATGCAGGCCGTGTTAAGGCCATTGAGGCCGTAATGTGACCATTGAGGTCAAATGAGGCCGTGGAGGCCGTGCTAAGGCCATGGAGGCCGTGCTAAGGCCATGGAGGCCGTAATGTGACCCTTGAGGTCAAATGAGGCCGTGGAGGCCGTGCTAAGGCCATGCAGGCCGTGTTAAGGCCATTGAGGCCGCAATGTGACCATTGAGGTCAAATGAGGCCCTAGAGGCCGTGCTAAGGCTATGGAGGCCATAATGTGACCCTTGTGGTCAAATGAGGCCGTGAAGGCCGTGCTGAGGCCATGGAGGCCATAATGTGACCGTGGAGGACGTGCTAAGGCCATGCAGGCCGTGTTAAGGCCATTGAGGCCGTACTTAGGCCATGGAGGCCGTAAGGTGACCATAGAGGTCAAATGAGGCCATTGGGGCCGTGCTAAGGCCATGGAGGCCGTAATGTGACCCTTGTGGTCGAATGAGGCCGTGAAGGATGTGCTGAGGCCATGGAGGCCGTGTTAAGGCCATTGAGGCCGTAATGTGACCATTGAGGTCAAATGAGGCCGTGGAGGCCGTGCTAACGCCATGGAGGCCGTAATGTGACCATAGAGGTCAAATGAGGCCATTGAGGCCGTACTTAGGCCATTGAGGCCGTGCTAAGGCCATTGAGGCCGTAATGTGACCATAGAGGTCAAATGAGGCCATTGAGGCCGTGGACGATTCGCAATCCAAATTAAGTAAATGAACCTAGGCCAGGAATCAGATTCCTTTGCTAGGGTTTTAGTGCCGTTCTACCACACCATTAGAGGGTTTACAGGCAGAACATTTGTTTGAAGTACCTGGCATGGCCAGGATTTTAGTGACTTTCTACCACACCATTAGAGGGTTTACAGGCAGAAAATAAATAAAAATCACGTACCTGTCACAATCAAGGATGAATGTCGCTCTGCCATGCCATAAAAGGCTCATAGTCAGGAGATTCTGAATACCTGGTATGGCCAGGGTTTTGATGCCGTTCCGCCACACCATTTGAGGATTTACAGGCGAAACACCTAATATGGCTAGGGTTTTGATACCACTCTACCAGACCACTTGGGGATTCACAGGCAGAGGACCTGGACGTGGCCAGGATTTTGATGCCGTTCCGCCGCACCATTTGAGGATTTACAGGCGAAACACCTAGCATGGCTAGGGTTTTGATACCACTCTACCAGACCACTTGGGGATTCACAGGCAGAGGACCTGGACGTGGCCAGGATTTTGATGCCGTTCCGCCACACCATTTGAGGATTTACAGGCGAAACACCTAGCATGGCTAGGGTTTTGATACCACTCTACCAAACCACTTGGGGATTCACAGGCAGAGGACCTAGCATCGCTAGGCTTTGTGTCTTCAAGCTTTCTGAGTATCCATAACAGTCTTGACTTTACTATCTTCAAGCTTTATGAGCATCCATAACAGTCTTGACTTTACTGTCTTCAAGCTTTGTGAGCATCCATAACAGTCTTGACTTTATTGTCTTCAAGCTTTGTGAGCATCCATAACAGTCTTGACTTTACTGTCTTCAAGCTTTGTGAGCATCCATAACAGTTTTGAATTCACAGTCTTCAAGCTTTTCGAGCATCCATAACAGTCTTGACTGCGTTGTCTTCAAGCTTTGTGTGCATCCATGACAGCGGCTGTCTTGAAGCTTTATGGAACTCTGTGAGTGGAAGTCTGAGTTTCTTTGGCCTCTGGTACTTCCATAATTATTTTAGCATTATGAAGCTGTTTTAGAGAAGATGATACAGCATCTACGAAGCACAGTTGGATAGACACTGATGTTTGCATTTAATAGCGAAACGGTGCACTTCTCGAGACATGAAGGACGCTAAGTCTGTGCATCTCTCATGGTGAAAACCTGTACCTGCTTGAAGGCTCATAGAGCCGTATGGCAAGAGTTTTGAAACACTTATAAGTACGCGGCAATGTTTCAAATAGATGGGAAACATCGAATCATGCATTTGCAATATATGATTATTGACCAAAATTATAGTAAAAGTGAGTGTGAGATATCATGATATCATAATTTAAGGCGAGATCTTTGTATGTGCCTTTACAATATACAAATTATCTTGATTCGTACTTATAAATCATGTGTAAAAAGTTAGCCCCCAGGGGCTTATCATGATGAATGCACTCGCAGATGGGCGGTACACCACAAATCAGGACTCAAGAATAAGCAAGGCCCACCGCACACAATCAGTGTATGGACATTTGTGATAAACGTGCACATTGTCTCAGAGACGTGAGACCAAAAAATGCAAGCATATGCTAAAGCGAACGTAAGTAGAATGTCTCGGGGGACACTAATCAGTATTGCCAAGAGCAACCAATAGAAAATTTGAAAACCAAGAACATGTTAAACAAAGGCGCGCAGAGACGAGTCTCTCGATTGGCCGTGGAAGTAGATTCTAATTGGTCACACCCCTCAAAGATAGAGCGGATGCCCAAAAGCATATATATGTAATCAAGATCATATAAAGATGACGCGTACGTTTGTGGTCATATAGAAAAGTCATTCCTAGGAAAGGCTAACGTGTCAGTAAAATGATTGATTTCGTGGACGATCTCGAAATGGATACCGTAGCCATCCGTTATGGTTAAACAGACAGTCATAATCATCATAAAATGATCAACGATGATTCTAGAGACTACTATGTAAAGCCCGGGTTATTATCTCTAATTTCTCAAAATCATAATTAATAACATCCTAGGAATCTGAATTCTAGTCGTCATATTTGTTATGCAAGCAGCACAACAGAAGATAATTATGAATGGCAACATGCACTGAATTAATTAAACAGTATGCCATATTATATAAAAAATGGCATGTTTAATTAAAATTGACAATATGCATTGGATTGATTAACTAATCACAATCAAATCTTTGTAATTAAAAAAGTTTAAGAGTGAAGAGAGCTTCCCTGAATTCTCCCGGAAATTCTGTATTTTTCTGCTATTTTTCTGCATTTTTTTTTTTTTTTTTGCAGCCGGTTCGGGTCTGGTCCGGTTCGGGTTCAGTCCGGTTTGGGTCTGGTCCGGTTCGGGTTCGGTCCGGTCTGGGTCTGGTCCGGTTCGGGTTCGGTTTGGTCTGGGTCTGGTTCGGATCGGCTGATGTGGCGGGTCAGGAGTGTGCCTAGCGCGCGCTGGCGTGTGCCTCGCGCGTGCCGGCGTATGTCTGGCATGTGCTGGCATGTGCTAGCGCGTGGGAGGAGCTGCCGGAACTTCCACCGGCGCGTGGAGGCGCGTGGCGGCTCCGGTGAGACTGTTCTTCACGCCATTCTTCAGATCGGATGATGAGGATCCCGATGGTGGTGTCAACTGCTCGATTTGATGCCGGAAGGGGCGGGTTTTTGAGACCGTTGGGACGGCTGCGCGTGGAGCTTCTTTGCCGGAGCTTTGACCGGCGCGTGGCGGCGCGTGCAATCTCCGATGATGGTGATTTTTCTGGGGTTTGATAGATCGTGCGACGCTCTATCCAACGGTAGCCCCCACTCAAACTGAAACTCGCTGTATCGGTTCCCACAGACGGCGCCAATTGTAACGTCAAAAAAACTCGGGTAGCTAAGGGATACGTACGAAACCTCTTTAACAGCGAGTTTGGACACGATGGGAGCCCGATTGAGTGGCTTAATCCGACGAGACACAAGCTTGAGGGAGAGAAAACACGACAATAAACACAATATTTGACGTGGTTCGGCCAACAATGCCTACATCCACGGGGAGGGGGTTTTTCACTAGATAAATGGGGAGAAATACACATAAATGGCGTAATAGCCGATACAAAATGATGAACAAAGGGGGGCCGGAGCCCCCATTCTCTTCTTCCCCTCTTTTCTTTCTTCTTCGTGTGTCTGCCGTCCCCCTCCCTTCTCCCCTTTCTCTTTCTTTTATTCCATTGTTTTTTCTCTTCATGGGCCCATCTGGGCTTCTTCCAATGGGCTTGTGTGGGCTTAGTGTATTGGGCTTAGCCTATTATTTTTTGGCATCACACCCATGAATGCTGGAATTTTTTAATTCTTTTGATAAAGTATGAGAAATGATATTTCGGTGTTGAAATTCTGAGCAACTTTCAAGAAATAGGGAGATGGAGATGGAGATGGGTTAGTTACTACATTTACTGTGGGACTGATTTCTTGATTTCTTGAATTTTTTAAGTTTCTTTTTTAATGGTTGCTACTTCATTTGGAAATCTTGGACTTCGAGTTATTTGGTGACAGTCAAAAAAATGGGGCCAGGCTCTGTAGATGCTTATTTGTCAAATGATTTTATTTTAGATATATTGTTTCGGGAAACTCAAGATAAGTACTAGTAGGAAGAATGTTTCATAAGATTAATATGTGTTTTAGATTATAGGTGAAGGTGGAGGTTGTGTTTGTCTTTTTAAATGTTTTAGGTCAATGGCCTCCTGGGCATGAGGATAAACTGATTAGCCTCTCAGGGGTGAATGCCCTTGAATTACCTAACAATTGGTTCTGGTGGGTGGGCTTACTTGTTCGTATGAGTTTGATAGCAGTGAGGATTGTTGAACAGTATGCTTTGTAATGATGTACAACTCTCTGAGTGAATCTCCTGTGTTATTAAAAAAAAAAAAAGTTTTAGGACAATGTTGGGAGTTAGGAGATGAGAATGAGTCTTTTACCATGCAATATTGGGGTTGGGGAGGTTCAATTGGATGATTTACGGTGCAATTATGAAGGTCACAATTTGGTGCCATCATTCCCATCACCAAAGAAGGAAGAAATTGAGTATAATGGAAAGACTTTTGTGCCAGGTTGTATTGTGAAATATGCTTCCAATACAATAATGCATTTTAGCCCCCCCCCCCCCCCAAAAAAAAACTGGGAGCTTATTCATATTGTAAGCGAGGTTGTACTCGTTTGGTGCCCTCCCTCACTTGCGTATCAGGTTGTATTCTTGATATCAAACTATTTCAGATTGTTGTATTGATTTCAGGAAGTAAAAATTGGACTTGTTTTCAAGACTAGGCCTATCATTGAATATTTTTACTTGCGTTCTGTTTGTTTCACTAGAAAAAATTTTCTTGAGGAAGATGGAAAACATTTGTAGGAAATGCTATGAGTAATACAGTATGAGTGATAGGGGTAATTAAGTCAAAAGTGTATAGTTGTGCTTAACCTATAAATATTACATATGTGTATGTTGGGGTCTTTTTGTGGCTGGTACATGTGTCGCGCTTTGATATGTCGGTGGTTAGACCTAGAGTTGTTAGGGGAGTTGGGTCTATATTTCCTGCCAATGGGTCACCCGTTGGCCATTATCGTTGTGTTTTTCCTAGGCAATGAAATAGTATAATGAGTTTTTTAAAATGCGATAATGAATGGTGTGGAAATAAGCAAGCAACAAATATTTGTAAATTGAATATAAAAAAAATAATGTTCATGATGTAAAAGAGAGCTGAAATAATAATGCACAAGACTTATCTTGTAGTTGTTTGGGTTGCTTGATATTAAAATGAGTTGTATGACTCCTGGTGAAAATGATATTACAAGCGTGAGATACTCGGCGTTGGTGGAAAGTATTCAGCGGTAACATGCTGAGGTATTCTGCAGTGGTGGAAGGCATTTAGCATTTAGTAGTGCCACCTTGAGGTAGTTAGTAGAGAATAATATGAAACATTTGGTGGTGGCACAATGAAGTAGTTAGCAGTGCACAGATATTCAGCAGCGCACTGTGAGACATTCAACAACGTACCAGAATAGGCCATGTAGCCTTTGTTACGGGAAGGTATCTAGCTCTTAAGAACTTCGTCTGCAGACTAATGCTTAATTATTAAATCAGTCGGTGGGAGATGGTGGTGTGGTGGCGGCATAGGTGAGTTGGAGGTGGTGTAGTAGTCGTGGCAGTTCCAACGACAGTGGTGTGGTGGTAGCAAGGTGATGGTGGTCTCGGACATAATGTAGTTCTGGTGGTAGTGGCGGGCAGCTTTAGCGATTGCGGTAGTGGTGGCACAAACGAATGAAGGGGGTGAAAGCACAAAGGAATGGCAGAAAACATTTTCCACAATGGAAAATGCAGACACCGAAACAAACTGAGCATTGATCATTATATTGAAGTCCTAAAGAATGTTAATGAATTTTGAATGCAGTCATCTTTAACCTGGTTGCACAAGGATTTATGTGTTTCAAGTCTAAATGAGTCTCATATTAGGTGTTTCGAGTTTTTTGCAATTTTAGCATGTTTGAGAATTACTTGTTCAGCTAAGAAGTATGGTGCAATCTGTTGTATGTTCCAAGTAATGGTTCCTTGTTAGACCATTTGATACCTGTCCATGGTCTGTCAGATTAGAAGGTGGATCTTTTATGATATGTATTGCACTAGGAGAAGAAGATAGACTTATCACTGACAGTCTTACATTGTGCTGCCTCACAAGGTTTTATGCATTTAAAGAAAATAATCTCTTATTCTATGAATGAAAATCTGTGGTACTAATACAGTAATACTCAAGCATAGGTTTGATTTCAAATGCCTACTTTTAGAGGTACTCTCTTTTTCAAAAGAATGGGGTTCTCTACCACAATGGCATCATATTCTTGTTGGTTATTATTAACTCAGAATTTGGCATAGTTGCTGCATTGAATGAGGGTCCTGACCATTATCTTCTTGTTGCATCTTCTTTCAGGAGGAACTCTTCAAGATGGAGATAGGTACTGCAAGGTAAGCGTCCTTGAAATTCATTATATAGATGAATCAGTCATGTCACTGTTTTGCTTATTTTAATTCTTTTGTAATCCTTACTTGATATTATGACTTTTTCCAGTAGTTCTTTCACCATTTGTTTTACTTGTCCTTTAGTTTTGTTTTGTGCTTGTTAATCAAAGTGTTAATAGTTTATAATATGCTCCGTATCTTCCTTTAAATCATTTATCTTAATTGCTTGGCACTTCAAATTGTAATTTTCACTTTCTTTATGATATGCATAGGTGTTTCCTTGACAAACAAGTGTCCTGGTTCTCAAGGAATATAAGAACATTAGGTTGGGAAAATATTGACAAACTTCAATATAATGTGGCTGCTTGGAATTTAAGGATGGGCTATCAAAGGTTGACTTATTTGCATCAATCTTCTACTGGAAAGCATCCCATGGCCCATGTGATCTGGAGAAGATATTCAATGCCTGTTTGTTTGGTGGAATCATCATCACTAAAGTCGGAAGATTATTCTAGTAATGATCATGCAACTGAGTCGCCAAAGGAGCTTCTTGCTCAACCACTAAGCAGGGATGAGGTAAAATCACATTTTCACTGTATAGTTTCTTAATTTATGATGAGTAAGAAACTTAAATTCTTTCCTTATTTCCCCCAGTCGCATGTATTCTGATATTGAAGGAATCTATCTACATTTTTCTCATGTCTGCTTTAACTTTCTCTTTTTAATGGGAAAAGCTAGAGGCCTTTTTTCTTTTCCTACCATCTTTGTTCTTTTCTTTTCCTGCTATCTGGAAGTACGAAGTCTTATTTTTTGGGATATTGCAGCACCCCATTTATTTCCAAAAGTCCTAGCTTATCTTGATCTCTCCAAGGTTACATTGTTAGACAATCCTCTAGCAACATCGCAAGCTCCTATTTGACACTATGGCAAGTTTTGAGATGGAAATTAAATGATAGATTGATTTATTTTTCTTCTTTATGATGCAACTTTTATTCTTTATTACGTAGATGTATAGATTTTATGATTTATTACCTATGAGAAAAGACTTTATAGATTTTTTGAAATTTAGATTTGTATTCTTTAAGTGAACCTGTTGTTTACTTCTGGTGGGCAGTTGGTTCCTCTCTCTTTTAATAAAAAATTTCTGTTGCTTATCAAAAAATTATTTGACAAGTTAGATTAGTTTATCTACATAGATAAATTAAAGTAGGAACAAACATGGAACCCTTTGTTTGCTACACTGTTCATGACACCACATTCCTTTATCGGTTATCACCCCTCTATCAGTATCAGTGCTGTGTCATCAAGAGTGGGCAGTAGGCTAGTTTTAGCTCCTTGAGCTTGAAATTATGGGACTGTAAGCTGGCATTTCCTTTAGGGTGGAGAACTGAAGAATACTGGATCTCAAATCAGGATTGAAACCACACAAGCTAAAATTTATTGTGCAGTAAACCCAGTCAACTTAACTTCGACACTTGATTATTATTGCTGACATTGGTATTGTGACTAACGTACTTATTACTGCTTTTAGATCTTTAGAGCTAATATGTATGTGGTAATTTTATATCAGTTGAATTTACTGCTGGCTGATTCTGAAAGAGCAAGACTCATTAAAAAACTAAGTGAAGCCAATCAACCAAAACCGCTTCCTCAAACGACAGGTTTGTACATATTTTCACGGCATATCCCTTATGACTATTCCTAAATAAAGATCTAATGCATTTCCAAATTTGTAAATACTATAGCAGAACACAGCACATATTGTTGCCAGCTTTGTCAATATCGTAACTAGTTTGGTGGGATCATGTTCTGCTGTAAGAACAATTGCAGAATGGACTCTATGTTATTGTTGGTAACCTAAATGGAAAGCACCATATAATATTCTTTTTGATTTGTCTCCTTGGTCTATTTTTTTGGCCCGATGAGGAAATGTTGCAGCAATGCCTTTGATTTGTGATGGCAGAAGAAATCAATTAAAAGAATAATTAACATGACTACACAAATCACAAAAGCAACTTACATGATATACTAAAATTATTGTTGCCCCAGAATTTTGATATAATCAACATGCCTTTTTTCTTTAAATTTTATGAATTTTTAAAGATATATGCGTGAGACATATATACTAATTAATCCAGTTTATCCTATTCACATTTTATTCAAACTATATTAGAATTAGAGCCTCATTTTTATTATACTTTTAATACTTAAAGTGCTAATGAAACTATTTTAGTGAAATTTAACTGTCAACTCCCATGTGTTATGGCTTTTGGCCTTTGTGCTCTGGTGAACATGACAAAAGAATTACAAAATAATTGAGAATGTCTCTATGAGATGGCTCTGTTAATAACCATAACCCCACTACCCCAGTATGCCCAACCCTAGATCAATACCACACCTCAGCCCCAACCATAGGCAACATAGGGGGGCTCTATAGCAATCCTCCATCAGGACCCTTATACTTTTGGGTCAATACAAGAGAAAGCAAACTGGCTTGGATGCTGTATTTCAGATTTGCTTCTTTATCCTGAACCCCTCAACCCCCTTCATAGGCTTGCTAACTTGGAGGCATCTATAATGTGTGGTGTCAATACAAAAGGGTACAGTTCAGGACACTAAAACCATAGAACATTTAAGATTGTGACTTAACAATCCAATGCTTTTAGCTAATGCTTCATTGAGTAGCAATATGTAAACAAATAACTTCATGATGTGGGGAAAGTTCAAGGCTTCTTTCCATTGATATGAGTGGTGAAGCATTTTTAAGTTGGTAAGTCAAAATGTATAATGTAAGTCAAAATTTATAAATGTTATACTTGCCCCTACTCAGATGTCTGGTTCATGCTTATAGTTTGACCCTTTATTTAGGTTGTGATGCTTATGGTTTACCTTGCCAATTTAAATATTATGTTCATTCCTGATTGTTTTTCAAACAAAATATACAGATAGGTTGGTGTGGACAGCAATTATTTCAGATTTTTCTTATTTGAGATACCTAATTTAATTTTTGCATTTTGAACCAGATTTATTTTTGTGAATTTTTAATTTGGGCTTTATTGTTATTGGGGATTTTATGGGATGTAATTGTGGCTTGATTTTGACTCTCCATACTGATGTAATCCTTGAAGCCTCAGCTCCAACAATAGTTTGAATAGTACAATTTGAATAAGATTTTTTTTTTTTTTTTTTTAATTAGAGATTGCTCTACAGCTTGGTTGAGGATCCATAGCTGACCCCAAAATTTTGGGATTAAGGCTTGGTCTTTGTTGTTGTTGTGGCCACTCAGCTTGGTGGTGATTCCAAGCACCCCTTGGTGGTGAAGCCTAGGGTCTTGTGACCCATTCCCTATTTTCCTCGTTATTTCTAATTTCTACCCTACCCGTTCTGCATCATAGGAACTTTAAGCTAAATGAAAAATGATACATTCTCCAGTTTGGAAGGGTGCAGTTGTTGGTTTCTGACATAGAAGTTTACTTAGATAATTGTTAATAGAAGGGCCTTTAGACTGACATCTTTTGTTAATCTCTGATCTCTGCAGTTACACATAAAGGAGGATGCATTGGTTAATTTCAAAAGCGAACTTGCTGTATTGGAACTTGAAGTTCAGGTTCAAAAATGTTTTTGATCTATTAGGTCTTTCATTAGTGTATTGCTATTATATGTGACTAATCCAAGTTTTAAGAAGATCAACATTCTAGATTCCATATTTGTCTTTTTCAATCATAATCTGTATGGTATATAATCTTTTTCTGCCACACACACGCATTCTTCATTATACAATAATGCTTCAATTGAGCTCTCTTGACTTTAGAAGAGCCACAAACTCCTTGTTTTGATTCTTATTTAATACTAGAATGGTAATTATTATATCAAGCACATTCAGATTAAAAAAGTGAGAGTGCTCAATTGTGAGAGCCTTCTTGCTCTGTTTTTGGCAATGACAGTTTTGTGTCTGACGCAAATCTTTGATGTTAGAAAAGTCCAATATTTGTTGAATGAGGAAATATGATATGGAACTGCGTACTAGTAGGCCTGTCCAGCCAATAACTTTTGCTTTTTGGTTGGATTCGTGACGCCCAATGTCTGGTGATGGCTGTTTTGCAGAAGAAAGAGGTGGCGTGTGACAGTATATTACAAATGCAAGCTGTGGCAGTCTTATCAGCTGTCCAATTTGCTTTTGATATGGGTTAGGCGGTTGGAAGTGGATATTCCTCTAAAAAGCTTCTCCTTTTACTGCAAGCTCCAATTGGGCACAACCAAAAAAAAAGCAGACTAGCACAACAGCCACACAGGAAATATCAAAATCGTTGGGAATATAACATGTATCATGGGATCTCATTGTGCTCCCTCAGATGTGGGTGAGCCCAGGGAGGATAAAGATAATGGGCACATACCCTCTGCGGTGACAGGATGCCTACAGTTCGGCGAAGACGCAACGTCAATGACCCGAAGACTGGGCGCTGAAGCACCTAAGAAAAAATTGGTTTATCAAAAAAAAAAAAAAAAAAATCATGGGATCTCATTGAGTACCTAAAGCCCCACATACCAAAATCAAGGCTATGGTTATTTTTATATTTATATTTTTCTGCGTATTTTTCTTTTTTAGATGTTGATAATGGTATTATTGGTGGAGAAGAAAAAGTAACCCTAAATCTACAGAGTTACATGTCAAAAGACAATTCTGTGCCTATTAAGTTGTGGTAAAGTTGGAAATGCCAAAGGATATTTTTGGAATTTTCACAACCTTAATTAAGAGGGAGTGCCCCTATAATAAAAAGAAAGATTAGGTAGTAAGGAGAAATTGACTGTATTAATTATCAGACGTGTCATTTAATTATTAGAATGGTGGACGGATGAATTACGTCACCCGGTGGACTGAATAATTTCTCGATAGGTGTTCAAATCAAAAACCCATTAATATATATATATATATATATATATATATATATGGTAAGAGTAATATATAAGGGATTATGAAATTCATTAGAGGTAGAGTAATGGAGGTGGGTGAAAAGGTAATGTTTGGATTAGCAAAAACGTGTTAATTGTTATATTGACTTCCCGTTTGAAACGGCGCAATCTCTAATAATAAGTCTAAGGACCAACCAAAGCATAAAGGGATAACAACCAAAAATAAGATGGGGGATGGGATACGAGTGCCGTAACAGCAGCACCTTCGTAATTTAATACCAACCCAATTATAATGCTTTCTTTAAACACTACAGATTCACAATTAGTAATTATAATAATGAGTCTCGTTAAGCAAATTTAGATTTAATTATATATTTATTTATGTGTCAAAATGATTATCAATGTCTTAAACATATCAGATTAATCCTTAAAATCAGGGGCGGAGCCAGGAATTATTTTATGGGGGGGCTAAAAGAGAGCACCAAAGAGTAGTGATTTTTTCTGCTCAAATCTGATCCGGTTGAAGCTATTTTTAAGGGCGGCAAGACTAAGCTTCCAAAGGAAGCTTAGCAAGCTCAAACGGGTTCAAGGAGACAAAATATTAAATTTTTGTGGCTGATGGGATTGGCATGAGGACCATAGGAGACTTTCTTTTGTTTTATTCTTCTTCCCAATGCTGACACAACTTTCTCTCTCTTTGTTTTGTTTTTCAAGACCACTTACAAAGGTAAGAAAAGGCATGGGCATAAAAGGAACACAGGGTCCATTTGGGAAAGTTGTTTGAAAAATAACGTTTTTAAAAATAGCGATTTCAAAATGAACGTTTTGGAATCATGATTTTGAAAATCACATTTAAACGTTTGGTAAAATTGTGAAAAAGTGCGGTTTCTGTTAATTGAGCGTTTGGATAATTTTAGTTTAAAACTGCTGTTTATGGTACAAATGACTAAAAATGACTTAACTATACTGTTAAGGTTACCTTACCATTTTGTTTTTATTAAAAAAAAAAAATACAATCAAAATTTCAAAGTGTTTCAATAAAATTATAATGAAGTTAGTTATAAAGTCATACACATCAATACATTAAATAAATTAAAAAAAATGCATTAAAAATGTTCACAACCAATAATATCCATATGTTTCATCAAAAAATAATATCTATATGAATTAATACGTTAAACCCAAAAAATTCCAACCAATAGATAAGAAAATAGTCCTCAGTGTGTTGAGATCTTTTGATTTATTAAATGGTTCTCAGTGTATTGCTGAGCTTTGTAACAGGGACTGGGGTTTGGGTTCTACATCTGCTCCCTTAGTTTATCTTCTTTAATGATATTGCCAATTATTTATATATGTATATACATATTTTTAATTCCTCTTACCTCCACTACACTACCACACGTGCACCACTCCTCACAACTTGATTTTTTTCTTTTTTATTCGGTCCCATCATCCAGAACCTTCCCCCCCTCCCCTACTTTACTTTTCTTCTTTTTCTTTTTTTCATTGTCCCATCATCCAGAACCTCCCCTCCCTCCCCCACTTTACTTTCTTCTTTTTCTTATTTTCATTGTTTGTCATTGAACAGAAACTTCTCCCAACCCAGATCTGAACTGCCGCAACAACCCAACCCAACGCAGTAAAGAAGAACAAGGATGCACAATGAAGGAGGGGGGGCTGGTTATTATTTTTTGGGGGGGCTGATATTTAATTGTCATATACTCTATTAAGGAAAATTAAAATTTTGGGGGGGCTTTAGCCCCCCCAAGGAGTAACGTAGCTCCGCCCCTGCTTAAAATTAATGGGCTACTTGGCCATTCCCAACATCAAATAAAATTAATGGGCTATGTCTTGCTATTAGATCTGTGTTCGGTGATCATCGTTGAAATACTTCATTGAAGAAATGGCCAATGGAAATTCATTAAGTTTTAATTTTTTGTTTTAATTTCTGATGTGGTATGTTGACACATCAGTGTCATGTCAGTTTATAAATAAATAGTTGTAAAAAATTTTGTATTTCTAGCATTACTCTAAATTAAAATAAAAGATGTTATTTCTCTGCTATTTAGCAAGTATGAGAGCGTCTGATAATTTAATTGGACAAATTATACAAAATGAAAAAAAATGTCAGACATCTTTATAAGCCTGTAAACCAAACACTGTTTTCTAATATTTAATAAACAAAAAATAATAGAAAATTTAGTGCATATAAAGAGAACATTAAGATAGAGAATCACCACGACACATTTTTTGTCTTTTGCATCGGGCACTCGTGCTTAGTCTCATAAGCTAACCCACATTTTTCACAAATATTCGGCATATCTGCATGAGTCTCCTGAGAGTGGACTATCATCTGTTGATTAGAGTAAACACGATATGAGTCTGGACAATTAGTGCACCTGTATCGTCTGTCCGAATAATTTACATCTTTATTATAGATGGTGCGTCCGTTCTGCTTTACTATGTGATTCTTATGGACTCTGTTTGTTGCACAAATTTCCTTCAGCATCTTCTTCTCTTCGGTTGTTGGTTGGTGTTTCTTTTTGTGACGACCTCCTCCACTGCTGAAGAGGGCTATTACACGATCCATTATGCCTTGTCTAGTCCTCCTGGTACGGGATGTGAGGGAATGAGTGAGGGTATGAGGGGGTGATGTGAGGGAATGAGGGAATGAGGGGCCTCAACCTCCTCTATTTGAGGGGCCATGTGAGGGACTGAGGGGGCTCAACCTCCTCTATTTGAGTTGGCTGCCATGTGAGGTAATGAGGGGCCTCAACCTCCTTTATTTGAGTTGGCTGCCATGTGAGGGACTGAGGGGGCTCAACCTCCTCTATTTGAGTTGGCTGCCATGTGAGGGAATGAGGGGGCTCAACCTCCTCTATTTCGGTTGGCTGCCAACCCGGCAGCCATAGTAAGGGGTAGTAAGGGACTGAGGGGGCTCAACCTCCTCTATCTGATATTGGCTGCCAACCCGAGCTATAGTTCTCGATATATCTTGAACTAAGGGAGTGACGAGGTGGCTGCTGTGTGCCATGATCCTCGATATAATATCTGGTAGATCGGGTTCTTCTAAAGGCTGCGAGTGGATTTCTCAATGGATTTCCCCTCATCTTGAGTTATGTGGTTCTTAAAATCTGCAACTAACGTGTCTATATATACACAAGAAAAAATTTCTATAATTGTTCGATTCTCTCAATCGTTGTGTGATAAATTTTAAATCTGTTTATGGAAATTTTTTTTTATTTTATTTTTTTTTGAGAAAGAAGAAAATCCATCTTCATTAAGAATAATAAGTAGGAACATCCCACTCTAAACAACGTTGTAGGAAAGGAGGAGGGCACTCCAACTGGAGATTGAAGATGCTGCTAAATACTCCTTTAATTGGAAATTTGAGAATGGGCCATTGGAAGTTATATCGCTTGCATTTATAAAGCTCTTTATGATACTTCTGGTCAACTGAAAAATTCCCAGACTATAAAAACATGACTAATCCCATTTGTAATAAAGTCACAAAGTTCCATACCAATCCGCCCATTTTGAGCTAATCACAAAAAAAATAAATAAATAAAAAGACTTTCATTAGACTTTAAACACTATTGTTTCAAAAGGATTTTCTTGGACACATGCAAGAGACACCGATAATGCAGAAATATGACTAATTACTAGGGAAATATCATTGTAAAAAAGAAAAAAACTACTTACGTTTATCAAACGTCGCTTCTCTGTGGATCACTACAGCTGGTTCACGTGGATCAAAAAATTTAACAATCCAATTAAAGTCAGTCAACCAAACACTGTTTTCTAATATTTAATAAGCAAAAAATAATACAAAGTTAAGTGCACATAAAGAGAACAGTAAGACAGAGAATCAAAACTTACCTTTTGTCCTTAGCATGGGACATACATGCTTAGTTCCATTATATGCTAAGCCACATTTCTCACATATTCTCCTCATATCTGCGTGAGCGGCCTTAGAGTGAAGTAGCATTTGTCTATTATTGTAAACCAGATCTGAGTCTGGACAGTTGGGGCAGCTGAAGAGTCTGTCCCGAAAACTGACGTCTTCGTTCCAATGATTACGCCCGTTTGGCTCAACAATGTGCCTCTCATTGACCGATATTCTTTCACCTTGTGGTCCTAGCCCCACCATTTTTTTCAACTTCTTGTACTCTTGGTATGTTGGTGCGTTTTTTGTTTTACCACTGCTGAAGAAGGCTTTTATACGATCCCAACCCCATATGTGCGGTCCAGTCCTCCTGGGACGGGTGATTGGGGAATGAGGGGGTGATGTGAGTGAATGAACGAGCGGCTCAACCTCCTGAAACTCCGGAATGCCATAGTTCAGGGCTGGCTCAACCTCCTAAAACTCTGGAAAACCATATCCTGAACTGAGGGAATAAGGGGGTTGCTCCTGTATCTCATTTGGGTCAACCTTTTGAAACTCTGGAAAGCCATAGTTCAGGACTGGCTCAACCTCCTGAAACTCCAGAAAGCCATATCCTGAACTGAGGGAATAAGGGGGTTGCTCCTGTATCTCTGTCTCATTTGGCTGCGGTAAGCCAAAGTTTTCGATATGATAACCTGAACCAAGGGAATGTCGTGCTGGTTCTATTTGATATGGCTGCCAACCCGGTATACCGTGATTCTCGATTTGATATCGAGAAGATTGGGATCTACCGGATCTTGTGATCTTAGCCAAATGATTTCTCAATTTCATCTTGAGTTTTGGTTTATTCAATTCTTCCAATAACTGTGTCCATTTATACAAAAAATACTTTCCATATTTGCTCCGTTTCTCAATCCTTCTTTGATAAATGTTTTGACTGTTTTTAGAAATTTTTTTAACAACTGGAGATTGAAGATGCTGCTAAATAACTCAATTGATTTTTTGACTTTTTGAATTTTTAACATTGTCATTGTTAACATAATTATTTGTATACGTTGTGATATTGTTTACAAACTTCTGGTCAACTGAAAAATTCCCAGACTATAAAAACATGACTAATCCCATTTGTAATAAAGTCACAAAGTTCCATACCAATCCGCCCATTTTGAGCTAATCACAAAATAAAAAAAATAATAAATAATAAATAAATAAAAAGACTTTCATTAGACTTTAAACACTATTGTTTCAAAAGGATTTTCTTGGACACATGCAAGAGACACCGATAATGCAGAAATATGACTAATTACTAGGGAAATATCATTGTAAAAAAGAAAAAAACTACTTACGTTTATCAAACGTCGCTTCTCTGTGGATCACTACAGCTGGTTCACGTGGATAAAAAATTTAACAATCCAATTAAAGTCAGTCAACCAAACACTGTTTTCTAATATTTAATAAGCAAAAAATAATACAAAGTTAAGTGCACATAAAGAGAACAGTAAGACAGAGAATCAAAACTTACCTTTTGTCCTTAGCATGGGACATACATGCTTAGTTCCATTATATGCTAAGCCACATTTCTCACATATTCTCCTCATATCTGCGTGAGCAGCCTTAGAGTGAAGTAGCATTTGTCTATTATTGTAAACCAGATCTGAGTCTGGACAGTTGGGGCAGCTGAAGAGTCTGTCCCGAAAACTGACGTCTTCGTTCCAATGATTACGCCCGTTTGGCTCAACAATGTGCCTCTCATTGACCGATATTCTTTCACCTTGTGGTCCTAGCCCCACCATTTTTTTCAACTTCTTGTACTCTTGGTATGTTGGTGCGTTTTTTGTTTTACCACTGCTGAAGAAGGCTTTTATACGATCCCAACCCCATATGCGCGGTCCAGTCCTCCTGGGACGGGTGATTGGGGAATGAGGGGGTGATGTGAGTGAATGAACGAGCGGCTCAACCTCCTGAAACTCCGGAAAGCCATAGTTCGGGGCTGGCTCAACCTCCTAAAACTCTGAAAACCATATCCTGAACTGGGGAATAAGAGGGGTTGCTCCTGTATCTCATTTGGGTCAACCTTTTGAAACTCCGGAAAGCCATAGTTCAGGGCTGGCTCAACCTCCTGAAACTCCGGAAAGCCATATCCTGAACTGAGGGAATAAGGGGGTTGCTCCTGTATCTCTGTCTCATTTGGCTGCGGTAAGCCAAAGTTTTCGATATGATAACCTGAACCAAGGGAATGTCGTGCTGGTTCTATTTGATATGGCTGCCAACCCGGTATACCGTGATTCTCGATTTGATATCGAGAAGATTGGGATCTACCGGATCTTGTGATCTTAGCCAA
Organism: Fagus sylvatica; assembly: GCA_907173295.1. NCBI lineage: Eukaryota > Viridiplantae > Streptophyta > Magnoliopsida > Fagales > Fagaceae > Fagus > Fagus sylvatica. The sequence goes on from OU015762.1 coordinate 40,896,086, forward strand.
ATGATTTCTCAATTTCATCTTGAGTTTTGGTTTATTCAATTCTTCCAATAACTGTGTCCATTTATACAAAAAATAATTTCCATATTTGCTCCGTTTCTCAATCCTTCTTTGATAAATGTTTTGACTGTTTTTAGAAATTTTTTTAACAACTGGAGATTGAAGATGCTGCTAAATAACTCAATTGATTTTTTGACTTTTTGAATTTTTAACATTGTCATTGTTAACATAATTATTTGTATACGTTGTGATATTGTTTACAAACTTCTGGTCAACTGAAAAATTCCTAGACTATAAAAACATGACTAATCCCATTTGTAATAAAGTCACAAAGTTCCATACCATTAATATAAAAATAAGGATCCAAGTCATAGAAGAAGATGAGAAGAGAAAGAAAGAAAGAGAAAGGGGGAAAAAAAATAATGGTGAGTGAACTTGTATCAGCCAAAATTTAAATACCATTCAAAACAAGTTGAAATAGACAAAAATTTAGTTGAGGTGGAATAGAGGATTTAAGACCCATTTAATGGCTGGAATAAAATATGTGGTCAGACATAAGAGTGACTATTTCATAGTCTAGGACTATGAATAAATATATAGTTCTTCTCTCACATGAATGATGGCTTCCACTCCCACTACATGAATGGTAAGTCTTACTAATTAAATTCTTGATAAAACCCACCACTCTGTGAAAGGAGTGATTATTCAGTAGTCCAGGATTACAAATAAATGCGTAGTTCCCCTCTCACATGAATAGTGGGTCCCACTACATAAATGTGGATCCCACTAATTAATTTATGGTAGGACCCACCATTCATGTAAAAGGTGGGACTACGCATTTATTTGTAGTACTGGACTACTGAATAATTTTTCTTGTGAGAGGGGGGATAACACATTTATTTGTAGTTCAAAACTACTGAATAATTTTCCCAAAATGAAACATCATTGAAAACATTGCTTTTATTATGCTTGCCTTTATTACTTTTTTATTTTCAAAAATTTTGTTCACAATGGACCAAAAAAAAAAAAGGTAAAAGGACCGTGCTAATTTAAATTAGGTTCACAAGGACAAATTCTTTAGGAAAAAGCAAGAAATAGAATTTGTTTGGTTGCATTTTATTTTCTAATTTGATAATTGAGGGAGGTGAGATTAAAATCTTGGATATCTTTTTTGGAAAACACCTGAGATATTTTTTGATTGTTTTTTTTTTTTTTTTTTTTTTTTTTTTTTTTTTTTTTTATATGATAGAAATTCTAATCTAAACTCACACACACGTATATTTTGAAGATCCCAGGGATCGAACCCACACTCTTATAGAGGAGTGAGGTTTCTTTGGGGAGGGGGATTACCACTGGGCCGAATACTCAAGTGGCAAGTGATATTAGTTGATATAGAACTCTTGAACTTACCATAATTTAGATAACTTGTAATAAAGATGATACTATCATTACTTATTTTTTAAGTGATGCCAGTTGACATTTAACAATTCCATAAAATTTCCTACATAATGTCATCATTTTATCATGTTGTACTATATTGTGAAATACAAATTCAACATTCTATTAGTGTCATCACCGAACAAATTAATAAGAATAATAATTCTATTCCAACTTATCGTATTTAGAGTAATATTTATTCCTATTTACACACCATTCCACTCTACTAAACTGTGTTCTTATTATTTGAAATTGGGATTGTTTGGCGTTGTTTATACTGGGATTTTCTTTTTCTTTTTCTTTTTCTTATTAAATATGAAAAAGAAATGATTTCACCAATGATTTCTCTCCCTCTTTTTGAGGCCCAACCCAAAAACAAATGGGGCGAAAAAAGTTGTACCTATGGCCTTGACCCATGACCCATCCTATTCCCACAACATTTATCACGTGTTCTCCCCCATTCTCCAATCTTGTGAATCCCAAAACTCAGCCTCTTGCATCTCGCCACGTGGCTGGACAACCTCCTTAAACGTGTCACTTTGCAGAAAGGTCACCACCTCTCTCTCTGCCTCTTGCTATGGTTATTTTTATATTTATATTTTTCTCTATTTTTCTGCGTATTTTTCTTTTTAAGATGTTGATAATGGTATTATTGGTGGAGAAGAAAAAGTAACCCTAAATCTACAGAGTTACATGTCAAAAGACAATTCTGTGCCTATTAAGTTGTGGTAAAGTTGGAAATGCCAAAGGATATTTTTGGAATTTCCACACCCTTAATTAAGAAAATATTAAAAAAAAAAAAACCAATATATACAATGTAGCTACCACTGGTAATGGTATAACTACTTTCGAGCTAGATTTAATAGAAACTAATCACCATGCCAATAAACTCCGCCAACAAGGCTTGGAGTTTGGGTTCATAACTTCATGTTTCTAGTCCATCCTGTCTCAATGCCTAGTTGGCATTTCAAATCCTAACGTCCTTTGGCAATAATTGGCATAGGTCACAGGTACAAAGAATTTTTGGATGAATTGGGTTATTATTTTATTGACCCAGATATGTTCACAAACCACAATGCCATGCATTCTAGAATTGTGGAAAAGTGGACGCAGTTCTCTTTTTAACGCTCTGACCATGTGTTTCTTATTTGTTTCGACTTTCAAGGATATGTTCAAAATGTGGAGTACAAATTATGATTCAAGAAGTCTAACATGGACAATTCTAGAATCCCCATGCTTGTGGTTATTTCGTCATACATTTCCTCGTATTAGACTGCCTAATTCCTAGAAAACGATTTAGGATTTTTCATCCTTTTATTCTTTTTAAAATCGAATGGGAGAAGAATTTGAAAACTTTTAATATTTGTCATAAGTTACTGTTGTTGTACGAGCAGAGTTGAGGTTTTGTTTTTCTTTTCTTTTGTAATTTTGTCACCGAATTGAATTATACCCCACGCTGTTGCTACTGGCATTTGAGCAAATATATATATATTTTCTGGATTGTGGTGTCCTTTGTGTTGTATATAGAAACTTTTAACTTTATTATAGTATCAATGAGTGATTATTAGCTCAACAGGTAAAATCTATTTTGAGTTGAGTTATTGTTTGTTAAAATATCATGACTAAATTATATTTTCAAATAATTCAAACTTTTGAAACTGATTAGTTATTTGGCATGAAATTAGCATAAGTGATTTTAAATTTAAACACTCGTATATATACTAATATGCCCTGTGCGATGCACAGGAAAATTATTGAAAATAAAATCTAAATTAATTTTGATTCTTTTACTTCTTTTGATGAATATATATATATATATATATATATATTTTTTCTTTTTTTGTATTCAAAATGTTGTAGGCAAGATGATAAAGAGACTTACAATCGAATTTAGGATAGATCTACTTTTTTGTTTAAAAAAATAACTAAGAAATTATTTACCATAGGATAATTAAAATTTAATATAATGAATTTTTCTTTTAGATAAGTTGAATATAGTCCAATTTTTATAAAACACTTCATGTTTATATTTATTATATGGATTATGTTTCTGTCCAAAAATAAAATAAATGATACTTAAAATAAGAAGAATGACAAATAAATACATAAACACATGATTATATGATCAAACCTAAATAATTTTTATAACTCATTTCAAACTCACATGATTTCATTATAATAAATCCATTCATCTTTCTCCATTGCCAACAATAAAATTAAATGAAATACATAAGAAAAAAAAAAAGAACTCTAAAAATCTTGATGAAAATTGATAATTATGATTATTATTAAAAGATATTTATATTGTGTTTATATATGGAATATATTTTAGTATTAGACATTAATTATGATTGTGTTTTATATATGGAATAATATATTCTTATATTAAAGAAAATATGATGTGTCAAAATTTAATGGAAGGTTTAATAATAGAATAAAATTTAAATTCAATTAGATTATATATATTAAAATAATGAGGTGTAAAATTGTGAGATTTCATTTATGTGGCGCAATATGATGAGGTCAACCAAAAGTCAAAAAGTTTCGGTTTTATATTATATATAGATATGCCCACGGTCAAACATACATGCTTACACCTTTCGTGGGAAGATGGTCTCACTCACCCAACCATTGCATAGAAAATTTGAGGATAAGTATTAGAATATTGCTTTAAAAATCATACACTAATATACAATAAAAAATATTAAAATTTAAAATCCACCATAATAATAAACACTCTTAACACCACCATTTTTGCAAAATCTCAATCAGAAGGTTTATAAAATCCAATTACATAACTAAAACACACAAAATGAAGAAAATATAGAATTTTTTTTTTACTACAAAAACCCCAAGGTATAGCAAAATTACACTCACTACACCTTATTTTTCGATAATAACACTCTACCCTCAAATTAGCAAAATCATTAACACTTCATCCCCTTTCCTACCTTACTAACTAATGGTGACAAATTAAGCACACAAATATTTATTTCTAAAAATGATTATTCTCCACTGAAAATTAGAGAATAATGACGGGTACTTCCCATTCAAGTGTACTTGGTTATGTGTTGGGTTAAAAAAGATAAGAAAAAAAATAGAGGAAACCCAAATGCTTCATCTCTCTAGATTGACACCCTTCCCTTTGATTGTCTCCATTTGGTGGTTAGTGTAATTTACCATTAATATAAAAATAAGGATCCAAGTCATAGAAGAAGATGAGAAGAGAAAGAAAGAAAGAGAAAGGGGGAAAAAATAATGGTGAGTGAACTTGTATCAGCCAAAATTTAAATACCATTCAAAACAAGTTGGAATAGACTAGAATTTAAGTTGAGGTGGAATAGAGGATTTAAGAGTTAAGACCCATTTAATGGCTGGAATAAAATATGTGGTCAGACATAAGAGTAATTATTTCGTAGTTTAGGATTATGAATAAATGCGTAATCCATCTTTTACATGAATGATGGGTCCCACTCTCACCACATGGATTCCACTCCCACTACATGAATGGAAGTCCTACTAATTAAATTCATTGATAGAACTTACCATCTTTGTGAGAATGAGTGATTATTCAGTAATTCAAGACTACAAATAAATGCGTAGTTCCCCTCTCACATGAATGGTGGGTCCCATCACATAAATATGGATCCCACTAATTAATTCATGGTAGGACCCACCATTCATGTGAGAGGTGAGATTACGTATTTATTTGTAGTACTAGACTACTGAATAATTTTTCTTGTGAGAGAGGGGATAACACATTTATTTATAGTCTGAAACTACTGAATAATTTTCCCATAATGAAACATCATTGAAAACATTGCTTTTATTATGCTTGCCTTTATTACTTTTTTATTTTCAAAAATTTTGTTCACAATGGACCCAAAAAAAAAAAAAGAAGGTAAAAGGACCGTGCTAATTTAAATTAGGTTCACAAGGACAATTGCTTTAGGAAAAAGCAAGAAATAGAATTTGTTTGGTTGCATTTTAGTTTTCGGTAATTCTGATAATTGGGGGAGGTGAGATTAAAATCTTGGATATCTTTTTTGGAAAACACCATGAGATATTAAGTGATATCAGTTGATATAGAACTCTTGAACTTACCATAATTTAGATAACTTGTAATAAAGATGATACTATCATTACTTATTTTTTAAGTGATGCCAGTTGACATTTAACAATTCCATAAAATTTCCTACATAATGTCATCATTGTATCATGTTGTACCATATTGTGAAATACAAATTCAACATTCTATTAGTGTCATCACCGAACAAATTAATAAGAATAATAATTCTATTCCAACTTATCGTATTTAGAGTAATATTTATTCCTATTTACACACCATTCCACTCTACTAAACTGTGTTCTTATTATTTGAAATTGGGATTGTTTGGCGTTGTTTATACTGGGATTTTCTTTTTCTTTTTCTTTTTCTTATTAAATATGAAAAAGAAATGATTTCACCAATGATTTCTCTCCCTCTTTTTGAGGCCCAACCCAAAAACAAATGGGGCGAAAAAAGTTGTACCCATGGCCTTGACCCATGACCCATCCCATTCCCACAACATTTATCACGTGTTCTCCCCCATTCTCCAATCTTGTGAATCCCAAAACTCAGCCTCTTGCATCTCGCCACGTGGCTGGACAACCTCCTTAAACGTGTCACTTTGCAGAAAGGTCACCACCTCTCTCTCTGCCACACAAACTCCACTCCACTCTACTCTGCTTCAACCCGCTTCAAACTAAATAGTCTTCCTCAAAGTGCAAACTTTGTACATTGTAAGTCATCTAAAATGTTCTCTGCATTGAATAATTGTTATTATAAGGCATGCACACACCATTTTATTTATAGTTTGTGTTCTGTTCTGTTTTGGTGGTATTTCTGTTGAATTTATTGGAATATGATTGAAGTTTGATACTTCTATCTTAGATGGATATATGACAACTTTTTTGGGTTTTGCTTCTTTTGGTTAATTAGTGAATTTAAGTGAAGATCAAAGTTAACGCTTAATTTCAAAGATTTTCTTTTTGCACGTATTTGGGGAGAGAAAAGTCCCAGGTGTTTGAGTAAATGCTACACCCATGAATGCTGGAATTTTTTATTCTTTTGATAAAGTATGAGAAATGATATTTCGGTGTTGAAATTCTGAGCAACTTTCAAGAAATAGGGAGATGGAGATGGGTTAGTTACTACATTTACTGTGGGACTGATTTCTTGATTTCTTGAATTTTTTAAGTTTCTTTTTTAATGGTTGCTACTTCATTTGGAAATCTTGGACTTCGAGTTATTTGGTGACAGTCAAAAAAATGGGGCCAGGCTCTGTAGATGCTTATTTGTCAAATGATTTTATTTTAGATATATTGTTTCGGGAAACTCAAGATAAGTACTAGTAGGAAGAATGTTTCATAAGATTAATATGTGTTTTAGATTATAGGTGAAGGTGGAGGTTGTGTTTGTCTTTTT
>OU015762.1:40903086-40936231 GCA_907173295.1 Fagus sylvatica
AAATAAGACAAATTAAATAGAAAATATAACAAATACTAATAGTGCTGTAAATAGTTTTGACACAAAATTTTAAAATTGTAAATTGATTTTTGGGCCTATAGAAAGAGAAAAATATAATTATTGTTTAGTCCAAACCATAAAAAAAATGTAGATCAGCAACTCATAAGACAGCATGCAAAGTATGTGTACACGTATGTCTTCTTTTATTTTTATTTTGTGGAGAACTAATATACTTTCCTTTTCCTTTGATTAAAGAAAAAAAACTATATGTCAAAAATCATTCACCTTCATTGCGGTGACATACCAGATGTGACCTTCAAATGATGAATCTGTTTATCAAATTAAAAAATATATATATTTAAAATCAATTAGCATACTATTTATTTGTTTGGTAAAAATTATATTATTTATAATTGCTGCAGTTCAATGGCATGCTAAACCGATTATAAACTTTGCAGCCAATAGGAAAAACAAAACAAGCTGCCCTCATTGTAGGGTTTTGTGTCGCCCTGATTGTAAGGTTTTGTGTCAAGATGTATATCTTTTTTACCACTCTCTATAGAGTTTGTGGCTTCGTTGTATATTAATATTGGATTTTTTCTCACTCGTTTGAGTGGAAGTTTTTCACTGGTTTAATTTCAATGAAACTAGTTTTATTCATTTAAAAAATGAAAAACAAAACAAACACAGAAGTAGTAAGAGGAAGCCCCTCTTTGTTGAGAATGATGCTCGCTGTTTATTAGAAGTTAATTATAGATACATATTCTCATTAATCCAACCAGAAAAAGAAAATAAAGAAGTTAAGAAAAATAATATTAAAAAATTAAAAACACTAAGAGAGGTAAAAAGTGGGAATTACACACTTAGATTGGGTTTTTTTTTTTTTTTTTTTTAACTCTGCCTACTCACTCACTCACTTTACTCACTCGTCTAAACTCAGCTAAGCATTTAGAAATTCTCCATCTATTTGGCTACTAAACTCACTGAAACTGAGTTGACTCATTGTGAATCGGTGACAGAAAGTTGCCAAGCAGAGGTGGCAATTAGAGGCCTAGTGTGCCATCCAAGCATGAGAGACCCATTATTCTCTTCCACCCTGTACCCATCTCCTCCTGCAAACAAGGCCAACAACATGCTAGCCTGCTTGAACGCGTTTGACCCGAGGTGAACCGGTTCAAACCCGGAAGATTCCATCCGAGCACGCCACTGAGTCAACGTCTCGTGCCGCTCAACTCGGTCAATACCTTCACAAGCCACCACGTTACATATCTGTTTCCCGAGATATATCTCAGACATAACCAGATCCTCACTCGGAGAAGACCCTTCCAAAGAGTCAAACAAACTCGAGTAATAATGCAAAGACTCCGTGAACCTGTCCATGAAATGGGGGCTATTGTGGTTAGCTTCTTGCTCAACCAGAGTCACAATTTTGGGCTTCATGGCTTTGATGGTAGACAAAACCTTCTCAATAGCGTCGGGTGGAGCTAACATGCTGTGAAGCTCGAAGACAGAGTTCACAGCAACCGCCTCGACCTCGGCGGGACGGATATCGAGCATTGAAGGCTCGATATCTGCCAAACTATTGGCGACCAATCCTTGAAATTGGAATTGGACGCCAATAGTTTCGGCCAATTGCTTTAACTTCCAACCCACTTGCTGTAAAGCATCTGTGTTGTTTGGTTGGGGCGGGCCAATTCCGGTTAATCGAAAGACCGGTGGCCCGCCCGGCCTTAATGCAAGGGCTTGTAATAGTGCAGGCCATTGCATCCCTTGCTTTAACCCAAAATCAACAACGTGGACTCTAGTAGCAGTAGCGAATGCTTCTAGTATCGCTTGGTTCGCCGTGAAATGAGCGAATTTGAGGTACGGACAGGTCTCGTAGAAGTGCATCTGCAAGATATCTGAGTAAGAAGAATCGAGACAATCTTTTGGGTAAATTCTGTAAATTCGACGAGCTAGAGCTTCGGCGAAATAAGTAGCGACTTTTCTCATAGCACCAGACTGTGCCGCCGCGAGCAAACCGATGTGCTTAACCAGAGCATCCGCGAGCTTCAAATTGTCTTGTTGAACTGCTTCTGCACAAGCCATGAGTGTGTGAACGAGTCGAACACCTGTCTCTTGTGAGTCAACAAGAACCACCGGCCGAGTCGGCTCGCACACAGACACAGTCCCAATTGTTTGAGTCGAAGAAGGAGAAGAACAAGACAACCCAGTTTCAGTTTTGAAACGCTTGGTTTGTGGGTAGGCAGCAGAACCAGGAATAGCGCTCAGATCGTACTCGGAGTCATCGTTGTAAACTCGAGAAGACTGGGTCTCAATCTGTTGTTGTTGTCGCTGACAACCAACGGTGGTAATAGACGATGATTCAGTCTGAACAGAACTAAGAACAGGTCGTTCTTCAAGAATTGGTTGTTGGGGATTTGGGTTATTGAGCTCAGAAAGCATACTCTGAACCCATCCAGAGAGATCGGAAGGATTGTAATGAACAGTATCACAAGAAAGATTAGGGGTTGTACCCATAGCCATCTCAAGTTGCTCAAGCTTCTCCGCCACGTCAGCCATCTCAGATGACTTAACCTTATAACCCAACATCGCCAGTAACTCATCCATACCTCCACCTGAATCTTGCTCTTCCTCCCACATCTTAGCCTTACCACTTGCCGATGAACATTCCCCTTGATGACTCCTCTTGTTCATCTTAATTTTCTTCGAATCACACAATAAATTTCATTACCCAAATGGTTTTTTTTTTTAATTTTGTTAAGGAGGGGCTGAGAATTGAGATGGGTGAGGGGTCCAATGAAGAAACAGGAAGAGTTGGGAGTGAAAGGGATAAGGAACAAGGAAGGCCATAATAATGGATTTTTTTATTTAATTTTATTTTTAGATAATTGAAATTATTCTTTTATTTATTAATTTTCCCTTAGGGAGGTACGATTGGATTTGGATTGTCTAAAATTGTTGCCCGGCAGCAAAGTACTTAAAAGAATCAAAGAGCCGTGGATGCACCGCAATGCTAAAAAAGTAAGAGACGCTGATGGTAGACACTGATAGCGTACATCTCGTGTAAACTAATGACCATGCACTAGGAAAATCAGGTGGCCGTACGCTTAATCAATTAGGGTTTTTGGGACCCACAATGAAAATGTATGGTCCAGCTATGAACGGGGAGATTTGCTTAGGACTGCATCGTATTTAAAACCCACGGACTATCATGGGCGCGTCTTTTAAACGCTCCTCTAGATACACAGAAAAGACTATTTCACTATTTAGCTTTAAAAAAATTGTTTTTCAAATGACTCAATTGGCGATTTTTGTTATCCAAAAGAAAGATAGAAAAGTAAAAACTTAGCGTATTGTTAAGCTAAAAGGTTAAGACCAAAAAGTTACCATCTTTAGATTAGTGGTTTTATTTCATTTTTTTAACTCCTCAGCAAAGGTGTAGAATTAGAATAGTCCACGCGTCGTGTTGGGTCAGGTCGGGTCGGGTGGATTTGGGTTTGACTCAGTCGAGTATAGTTCGAACTAAGTTTGAATTAGAAATTTATCGGATTAAAACGTATTAGAAAGTCTTTGACGTGTTAGATCAATCCAGTATGACCCGTCTTTTTTTCTCATACAAATAAATAAATAAACTTGAACAATAAATCTCATAGAAATAATTAATACTAAAAACATGTTACTCAAATTTTATAAAAATAACTTTCTCATATTTGATTTTTTTATAAAAAATGTTTTTTATAAAACATAGATTATTAAAGATAAATCGATAAAAAAAATTGAAAACAAATAAAATAAATGTGTAATTGAAGCATCTTAATATTGTTTCTTTAAACGTAATTTTTATTCTTTTGTTAGCAAGTTAAAAAAATAAAATAATTTTTTTAAATACAATAAATAATGATTTTGTTTTCTTCCTAAAAATGGGGTCAACACGCCTTGACCCACAGGTCAACCCGACCCAACCCACTATTTTAGCCGGTCAAGTTCGAGTTTACCCATTTTTTTCATGGATCTGAAAAACTTTTCCCATGCCCATTTTTTATCCTCCAAATACAGGTAGGTTAACAGGTCCTTGTCCATTTATGTTAAATCTACCCAAACTAACCACTCCCTCCCCTCTACCCAAAAAAGTCACTAAGGGCATTCACACTAGGCTCCCCAAACCGTATAAAACACCCGAATATAGCAAAAATTTCGGAAAATCGCACCACACCAACCTCCCCAAACGAGTGAAATACGGTTGACGATGAACAGTCACTCCATGAGTTGGAGGAGCAACTGTTCATCCTCAAAGTATTAAATTAATCCTTTTTTCTCTCTCTTCCACTCTATCTCCCGCTTTTACTCCCTCGAGTTGGCGCCAAGAATATCGGTGCTCACCAGTTGGGGTTTCACAGAATTTAATTTTCCTGGTAAAATTTTCTCAGGAACCAAACAATACAATTTACAAAATAAAAAGAAAAAGTAAAAGAACATGAAAACCCACTGGGAGCGGTGGCACTCGCGTTTGTCCGTGGAACGGTGGCCTCAACCGGGTTTGGAGATTCAGTGGGTTTCGCCTAGGGAACTGGTGTGTGGGTCCCAGTCCGACTGTGATGATGGGCGGAATTGTGGGTGTAGAAGCAGGCGTAGTGACTTGACAGAGGACTTGTGAAGGAGATGTAAAAACGGAAAGAAAAAGAAAGGGGACGACTTGTGCAGGAGAAGTAAAAAAGGAAAGAAAAAACAAAGGGGAGGGGGGTACGTGGGTGGTGGGAAAAAAAGGAAAGAAAAGGGAGGTGGTGTACGTGGGTGGTGGGGGAAAAAAGGAAAGAAAAAAGAAAAAAAAAAATGAGGGGATATACAACGGTGGGAGAGGGAAGAAAAAAAATGAGAAAGGAAGGTATTTTGGGAGTTGTGAAAAAAATAAATAAATAAAAATATATTAAAAAATGGAATAGTAAAGTTCAAATAGGGAGTCTGATGTAGTTGTGCTTTAGCTAAATGAAAAAATGTGGGTTTTTTAGAACCCATTTGGCAAAAAAATTGAGAAGACTAGTGTGAATGCCCTAATAGTATTTTGTACAAGTTTAGTAAAATCAAATCCTAATGTCATATATCTCGAGTTAAGTTTGATGGGGTTCGTAACTTGACTATACCGTGGAGTTCTTAAATAATATCCATTTATTAGGAAATAAATGTAATTTAGATGTTATAATAGTACTAGTCAATATTTGTTTATATAACATAATAAAATGCATTCCATTCATTTAAAAAAAATGGTGATCACATACCCATGAAACTTGATCCTACCACTCGACTTGATTCGACTCATACCTTTATTGTCGATTTCGCCAACATTGTTAGCCATCATAGGATTTCGTAACATGAAACCCAATCCTCGTCGGTTATATATTGAGTAGAGGGGGGGATTAACCAACAAATTCAAATGATTGCACTCTCTCTCTCTCTCTCTCTCTCTCTCTCTCTCTCTCTCTCTCTCTCTCTCTCTCTTTCTCTCTCTCTCCATATATATACACGCTGAATATATATATTGTGAGTGGTCATCATCATTGTTGCACAACAAAATCTACCAATTGTCATTGTGGAAGGGCACTCCGACATTCGTAAGGCCAAGATATGGTGATAGGAGGCTGCAATTTATCGACGAAGAACACCCTTCCTCCCTCCTTTGCCATCAGTGGCCTACTCCTTGACATCAACATGCCACACCAATTAAATTCCTTTTGTGGGTCATTTATTTTATCATGGCATGTCCCAAAATTTCGTACTCTTTAAAAACTCAACAGATATAATGTTAATAGCTTTATTACAATATCCTCTCTTTTTTAAAGCCAATTCTCTTTTTTCATTGTTTTATTTAGGTTTAAATTAAATATGATAATTTAAAATTTTCTATTTACTATTTGAAAAATAATGCATTCAAACCTTTTAAAAAGTTAGATTTTCTAAACATGACAAAAGAAAATTAGAGGGAGTATTCTACTTTCTTTCCTCTATCTTTTGGTTTAGTAATAGTAATTAGATGTTTGGATACGGAAGGAGTCATGAAAGTTGATGGGATTGGGGAGTCATGCACTCATGCTATTGAAGTAGAGACTAGAGAGTATAACTAATCCAACCTTACCGTCATGAAAGTTGATGGGACTGGGGAGTTATGCACTCATGCATGAGAAATTGAGAATAAGAAATGCATGACGGATGCATATTCTACCAAAATGGCAAAATCTTCTAAAAGGAATATGTTAATTGAATATTTTTCAAAGGTTTATTTTTACATCTGTATCTATGTTCAAGACAATCAGTCGGCAGAACATTTGAGAAAGTTCGAGAAAATTAAAAGTCAGAGAATCTTGGGGAGAGTGGAGGGGTTCGTACTAGTTCTAGTTAAGTTAGACCAGAGATAAATTAATAAACAAGCATGCACCTTATCTTTTAGAGATGGTAAATAGGCTAAATCATGTGAAGCAAATTATATTCCTTTGACTAATACTGATATTTTACTAGCAAAAAAAAAATACTGATATTTTATCAATTTATTTCCGGAGTTCCATATTTATATTGTCAAAGGTCAAATTAAATATATTGTTAGTATCTAAAGTTTAGAGCATGTTTGGTGACAGAATTCAAACATAGTTTTCTGTGTTTGAATCCAAAAAATGGTGGGCCCGATTCCAATATTGTTTGTTTGGCACTTGTTTTCACATTTTGGATTCAAATAAAAACACTGTTCAAATGATACTCAAATGACCCAAATTGAAAACAACTTAAAGATGTTTTCACTTTTCAACTAAATTGAGACACTGTTTAAATGACCGGTGGCATTTTTGCAAATTTTTGCACTAATGACCAGTGGCATTATTGTAATAAAATCCATCTTTTTTTTTCTTTTCCTGGGACTCTTATCAACCTCTCTCTCTCTCTCTCTCTCTCTCTCTCTCTCTCTCTCTCTCTCTCTCTCTCTCTCTCTCTCTCTCTCTCTCTCTCTCTATAGCAGCTCCTCCTCCTCCTCACACTCCTCCCTCTCACTCTTGCTGGCTTGGCTTTTCTTCTCCAATGGCGTTGTGGCATCACCGACCCCTCCACCCGCTGCTTTTTGTTCTCCAATGGTTTTTGTTCTCACCCACGATAATTTCTCTCTCTCTTTCGTCGTTCTCCTCTCTATCTCGCTGCACGATTTGTGCTTGATTTTTGTGAATTTGTTGTTGTATTTGTTGGATTTCTTGTGATTTGTGTTGATCGGTGTGGGTTTGTTGGATTTGCTGTTGTTGAAGTGGAGTTTGCTGGTTTTGGGTTTTTTTTTTTTTTTTTAGATTTGTCTGATCTGCCGTGGTGGCTCTTGGTTTTACTGATTCTGGCTTTGTAAGGTTGCCGGTGATGGTTTTAGGTGTCGCCGGTGGGTTGGTTTGGTTGATTCCGTCCTTGGTTGTGGGTTTTGTGTAGTGGGTCTCAGTGGGTTACGAGGTGGGTTATGGTGGGTTTCTGTGGGGGGTTTGGCTCGCAGTGGGTCGGGGTGGGTTGCGGGGTGTTTCTTGGTGGATTTGTGGGGTGGCTCACGGTGGTGGAGCAACTCACGGTCTGCCTTAGGTGGCTCTAAAATGTCTGTGTGTGGGTGTGGTTCTGTTTTTGGAGAGAAGGAAATATGTGTTAGTTATTTGTGAAAACACTTATGTGAAAACAATTGCCAAAAAAAAAAGATTAAAAACAGTATAAAACTTGAATTTGGATTCATTAATTGAAAACAGTACAAATACAATTTTTGAAAACAAAAACAGAATTCAATCACCAAACATACCCTTACTCATTTAGCAATTTTTGTTCTTGAAATTTGAAATGAGAGCTATTAATCTCTAAAATTTCAAAAATGAGTGTTATTGGGAGCAGAGTATAATTTCCCCAAAATAAGGTGTAGCGAGTCTAGTTTCCCTAAAAGAAGGGACTGTCAGTGTAATTTACCCTAAAAAATTTCACATCCTCCATTAGTCACGTAAGCGATCAAACTAACGAAATTGAATGAAATGACTAATAACGCTCATTTTGCAAACTTTAGGAACCAATAACGCTCATTTTAAACTTTATGAAATAAAAACGCTGAATGAGTAAACTTAGTGACCAACAACACATTTTGGCCTATATTAAAGAAGATGTTGAACAAGAATTTAGTAAATTAATTTAATTTAAACTTAAAATTCACACTAAGTTTCTAGCAATCATCTCTCTAATTTAAAATTTACGAAATATTTTTAACTCATTTAAAACTAATTTAAGTCCATTTAAATTCCAACTTATTTGAAAACTACTTCAAACATATTTAAAACTATTTCTAATCCATTTGAAATAAAATGATATATCAAACCAAAGAATTTTGACTTGGGTTGACCTCCTAAAACATCGCCATATTAGATTTTGAAACCTCACAAATTTACACATCATCATTATTTTATTTTATTTATTTACTAAATTTCTTTAACTTTAATCTCGATTCTCTTTCTGTAAACCAAATAGCCAAAGACGATTCCTTTCTTTTGGGTTTTCATCGTAACTCCTGTCAGGATATTGA
Organism: Fagus sylvatica; assembly: GCA_907173295.1. Classification (NCBI taxonomy): domain Eukaryota; kingdom Viridiplantae; phylum Streptophyta; class Magnoliopsida; order Fagales; family Fagaceae; genus Fagus; species Fagus sylvatica. The sequence continues at coordinate 40,911,650 of OU015762.1, forward strand.
TGAGCAGGTCTTTTTCAAAGGGTTGCATCAATTTTTTTTTGATGTCTCACTTTGAATATATCCTCGTTGCCTTCTTCTTCTATACTAGCCTAAAAGTACCCATTTATATAAAATTTTGAAATTCATAATCTGATCCTTCAATATATGTTTTGGTGGTGGAATGCGAAGAGAGACTAACCCCATCCCCCTCAAAGTGTTCAACAAAATACTCGAGGCAAACTGAAAAGGGCTAGGGGCTTGGGCTTGAAAAGAATATATTAACCAACATTGTCCCTCTTCCATTGCTACAATTGTGCTATAACTCACATTTTTTGGCATTTTTGGGGCATTTTCTGCAATGGGAAGATTAAAGTGATTAGAGAGCAGCTGCCTTTTTTATAAGTCAAACGTTGTAAGTATAAAAGAGCTACTTACTTTTTTACTCATGCATTGTTTTTTTAGATTTAACACTATTGTAATGTATTGCTTAATCACAAGTTTGATTCTGTTTTAATTTTGATAGAGAGAGGAAGGAAGAGTTTGTTCACCTTTGATGGTGTGCAACATTAGAAGAGAGAGGATAACATTTTGGCCTCAATTAAAAATCAGTGTAAATTACACTGACACTCCTTTTTTTTTAGGAAACAAGATTTACTACACCCTAGTTTGGGAAAATAACACTTCACTCCCAAATTTGCAAAATAATTAACATTCTGCCCCTTTTTTTTTGTTTATTTTTTATTAATTTTTTTAACCAACGCCTAATTGACCAAAGTTAAAAAGAAAAATTATAATCCAATTATTTTAAGTTTAAGTGGAGAATATTCTTTTAAAAATGGGGGAAAAGGGGGCTGAGTGTTAATTATTTTGCAAATTTGGGAGCGGAGTGTTATTTCCCCAAATTATAATATAGCAAGTCTAGTTTCCCCAAAAGAACGGGGTGTCAATGTAATTTACCCTAAAAATTATGGTGTGAAATAGATACATAAAGCATTCTTTTCTTTCTTTTTTTTAATAACAACATAAAGCATTCTATTGGTCCATAGAAAGGCCTTAATTTTATTTTAATTTTTCTAGGTGAGACTGTTAGGGGGATTAATTTGTTTATAGTACAAAAATGCCTACACTGTAAGATAGATAAATAATATATCCTTCTTCTTCTTTTTTTTTGTTGAATAATAATATATTATATTGATTAATATGGGGGCCTTCTTCCATTTGGAGCCCTAGATGATTGCCTAAGTGGCCTAAAAGAACAAGAGTATGGAAAAAGAGGATGAAAGACTTTAATTGAATCTTGGTGGCAACTTGAATTTTGTTGGGGAGCCTATCTTTTTTTTTTTAAATGTAAATTGGCGGTGGGGTGTGAGGGGGGAGTGGGAATCTAAACCCTAGCGCTCTAGCACGTACTAGAGTCACAAGTCCATAGTTACACTTAATTGAATTAGAAGTTGGTGTTTATGTCCCCTTATAAACCTACATAAGACTTTGTATATTTTTAATGTGAAACAAATCTACAAACCTTTAACCCATTTTTATATCACTACCCAAATAATAAAATTTACAATAACCTATGTTGAGCCAAACAAAAGGGGCTAAGTCTATATCTCCTTAATAATTATCCAATGTGTTGTTAGGTTAATAATTGTAAGGAGGATCTATCAAATGTCAAAGACTATCATGTTATTGAGCCTAAGCTAGAGCTCAATTTCGAGGTTGGCTCATTTAATTAAGGTAACGAACTACCAAGCATGAAAGAAATATATAACGTTGTTGCCTTGCAAACTTGAGCTTAGATATACATGAGAACAACTAAGTCAAGCAATTTTAAATGCAAATGCAGATGCAATGTTTTGATTTTTTTTGTTTTTTTTTCTAAGCAATGCATATGTAATGGCCTAAAACAGTTTAATTCTCGGATTATTTATAAACCTCAGAAATTGAACAACTAATTTAATTAACAAAATTTTAAAATAATAATTGAACCATCAAAATCGTGGCAAAAAAAAGATCAAAAGATGAAATAAAAAAATTTCAAAATATATAATTCAATTCTAAGGGGGAGGAACTAGGAAGTGTTGCACACCCGCTTTAGTTCGAGTGAAAGAACGGTTTCCTTCATACACGACCCCCATAAGGGAAGATCCGGGGAGTCAACTTTTAATTCCAACGCAAAATCACGGCACGTAAGCAACCATACACCAATTAGAGAGCTTAGTGTCACTTACAAGGCCACGCGGTTTCACCTTCTCCGGAGTGTAACACACGCGTCAAATGTGCAAATGGTAATAGCTAAATGAAATCAAACACATTAGTATAATTTCTTTTGTGGGACCCACATTGAGGTGAGAGGGGATTCACTCGTCGGCATCGATTTTAGGACCAACACAACCAATGGGACCCACTCAAAATTAATATATATCAATTTATGTGTTAACGGCGTTAAAAAAAAAAAAAAAAAAAAAAAAAAAAACGGTTTTTCTCTCCCTCTCTCTCTTTCATTAGTTTCATTGCCTTTTGTGCAAGAGGGTGTCCCTATCTGGATGTGACGCTAGGAACCAATGGGGCATCCCTCTTTATTTTATTCTTTTTTTGTTGTTGTATTTATTTTTATTTTACAGTGAAACCCAGGCAAGCTCGCACTGAGTCACTGACACTTCCGTCCGATATTGGTCCATCACCATGTGATTCTGCCACGTTTCCTAGATTCCTTTTTAAGGTGGTCCCCATGGGGTCCATCTCTCTTTCCAATGTTTCTCCTCCTTTTTATTTTAGAATTTTTTGATTTATCGTAATGCTATATTGCTGTATTAAGAAAGTTACAACTGGATCAGAGCAAAATAAATAGGTATCTTATTGGTTATGGATACAAAGGAATCACTATTGGCTTTGATTTGTTGTTCTATAATCCAATCATGATTCTCTTATCCTAATTAGGACTTAGGAAGAGGTTTGAATTCCATTCATGGTAGGTATAGAATTCATGAAATTTTATGTAAAGATAATTATATAAAAAAAATGTTTTCTATTTGGACTTTGGAGTAATAATTTCAAAATTGATATGAGGAATATTTATAAATTTTATTTCAATTTACTTAAAAAAAATGAGGTGTTTATTTATAATTATGTTCAGTTTAATGTGCTTCATCAACTAGTTTCATCCTTTGCGTGTCAAAATCACAAGGAAGTGAATAAGTGTGATATACATGACTTGACAATTCAATAGTTATGTCATTTATATCTCTTTGGTAAAAAATTGTAGTGCTCCAAGTATTTCTAATTTCAGTATTAAAATAGTTGTCAAACTTCTACCTGATATCCGCCCCAAATTATGTAACTTATCCATCAAATTATTGTAATACCACATACTGCATACCAAAAGGACTAAAGATATAAAATTTTAACTTTTGTTTAATAATTATAAATGGATAAATGTATTTTAAGGAGCTTAGTGGACTCTAGAAATTTTTTTTTTAATCTTTTTGTATAATAATTATAAATAGATAAATATATTTTAAGGAGCTTGGTGGACTATAGAAATTTTGGATCTTTTTGCTTAATAATTATGAATAGATAATTTTTATTATTTTTTTTTATTTTTTATCCTGAAAAGATAAATGCATTTAAGTAGCAGCTTAGAGTATTCCCAGTGGATGAGCTAAACTCAAAATTTTGCTAAAATATCCCAAAAAATGCTCCCAACGGATGAGCAACTGATTAGGAAAAATAGATTTTTGCTACAGTAATGAGGCATTTTTGCCACGGTATTGTTCATTTGGCATTTATTATTTTATCATTTCTCTGCCAATCTCTCTCCTCTCCCTCTCTCTCTCTCTCCCATTTTTCCATCCCGTTTCTCTACCAAAACATTTGGACTGGGCCGCCAGTGAGGGCCATTTGGGAACGCTGGATCGCTGTCACCGGATCGCTGTCGCCGTGATTGTTGGAGAAGAACCCGCCTCGTGGCTGAGCTAGTCGTGATCGCTGGAGAAGAACCCGCCTCGTGAATACCTCCGGCAGTATAGGCAGTGTAGAAAGCCAAAAAGTACATCTCGATCTTCCTGCCAGGCTCGTTCGGTGTCGGAATGACATCGTTTCTCGACGGAGACGAGAGGCGGTTGTTTGAGCTTGCGCCGAGCATGGGTTTGGGATCAGATGAAAAGGGGGTGGCGGTGGAAGGAGAGTGGGTTTGATTTTGTTGTTTCAATGTGGTGGAAGGAGAGTGGGGGGTGGCGGTGGCAGATGAAAAGGGTTGAATTGGTTCCAGGCTGGCATTTAGGTGTTTTAGAGAATATAATAAAAAATAATTGAAAAAATAATATTATAATAAAATAGAGTAGAGTATAAAGAATCAGATGTGAGTGTTTTATAAAGTGGTTTGGCAAAATAGAAAAAGTAGCTCCATAAGCTAAAATTTGCAAATAAAAATGGCTTAACCGTTGGGAATGCTCTCGGAGCATCTCCAGTAATGGTTCATTTGGCTCTCTATCTCTACATGTGGAGAGCCAAAATGAAGAAATTGTGCTCCAACAGCTCTCCATTTAACTTTTCAAATTGTCAAAGTGCTACAGTAGCTCTTCACAAATGAAAAGCTACTGTAACTCTTCATTGAATAAAAAAATCATTTAACTGGCCCACATGTAGGATAAAAGAATCATTGAATAAAAAAATATCATATTTAAATGAGATAAAAGAATAAATAAAGTATATTTAAATAGAGTAGAGAAAGAATGGAGAGTCTGCCAGAGAATGTATCTGAAAAAATGAATAGAGAGTGGCTGAAATCTCCACATGTCGATATAAAAATGAAGAGTCTCCTGGAGATGCTCTTAGTGGACATAGAAATTTTGGATTCAGGGGTACAACCATCCAAGGCATTTCTATTTGGCAGAAGGAGTAGGCCCGTTTGCAATAGCTTCTACAATTGCTCAAAACTGATAAGAGATTGCATATCTCAAAATTGCCCAAAAATTATGTACTAGAATTAGTAGGTCATACGAAAGAGGCTCTATATCTAACCACAAACTTTCACTTTTGATGATGATAAACATATAAACATATCTCAATGAAATGCTAAGAAAATGTTATAATGGGAAGATCGTATTTGTTACATATGAATTCTTCTTTCAATTAGAATTTTTTTTTTTAATAGTATTAAAGATTCCTGGGTCTCTGCGTTACAAAGAAATGAAATTAGGTATGAGTGAAGTCTTAAGTTCAAATTTTATTTTTAAAAACAAAAGTTTCTTGTACATGCTTAAGCAATTTTTTTTTTCCTTTTCGTTATTGTTTCCGAAATCTAGAAGAAACAATTAGAGTCACTGTGCTGGTCTCACTTACAAAATTTTATATTCTAATGCTACATCCTTTTTATGTTGGAAAAAGGTTTAGTTGGTCTCACTCACTTACCTGGTTTAAAATGATGAAAGTGTGGAAAACCTAAATCTAATGACAATGGAATATAAAAGAGTTTGAGAAAGAGAGGAAGAGAATGGAGGTTAGGGTTTTTCAAGTGGTTCGGCTATGTGAGCCTACATCCACAGTGTTAGAGTAATGCAGAATGTAAACAAGAGTAAAGAAGAGAGAGTTGAGAAGGAGAGAATTTAGAATAGGAATGAAATATATTCTGCTTGATTATAATGAGGAAGACTATTCCTCTATTTATACAAGATGATGATCATCAGAATGTACCTAACTAACTATAACATAATGAATTTTTATCAACAGACTCTGTAACCAATTGTAACAGATATAGTTTAACTAATATAACTGAACAACTATATATTACTCTATCATCCCCCTTCAAATTGATGGTCAGTAGAACAGACCATAAGTTTGGAACACAACTGAAGAAATCGAGTAGACGGGAAAGCCTTTGTAAAGATATCAGCAAGCTGATCATGAGTAGAGATGAACTGAAGTAAGAGGTCGCCACGGACTACTTTTTCACGAACAAAGGGGTAGTCTACCTCAATATGTTTCGTACGCCCATGGAATATAGGATTAGAAGCCAACGCTAGAGCATTGGTGTTATCACACCAAATCAAAGGAGCAGAAGGTAAAAACAGCTTAAGATCACAAAGAACCTGACGAAGCCAAGCAAGCTCAGCAGCACCAGTGGCAAGGGAGCAATACTCAGCTTCTGTAGAAGAGCGAGAAACAGTGTGTTGTTTCTTAGCAAGCCAAGTAATCGGATTATGACCAAGGAAGACAATAACTCCAGAAGTAGAACGCCTATCAGATGGGTCACCAGCCCAATCAACATTTGTAAAGGCAGTAAGAGCAAGAGGGCCTAGTTGAAATAAGACACTGTTATGCAGTGTACCCTTGAGATAACGAAGAATCCGTTTTGCTGCAACAAAATGAACAGTGGAGGGCTTGTGCATAAACTGGCAGACACGATTGACAGGGAAGGCAATATCAGGGCGAGTGAAGGTAGCATACTGAAGGGCACTAACTAGGCTGCGAAAAGGTGTAGGATCACTGAGAGCATCATTGTTGGCAGTAGAAAGTGGTGGAGTAGTGGCAATAGGAGTAGGAGCAGCCTTACAATCAGTCATCTGAAACTTGTGAAGAAGATCAGTGATGTATTTGTGTTGATGAACAAACAACCTAACTTTCTTGTAATCAATCTGAAGACCCAAAAAATAACGCAATGGGCCTAAATCCTTTATCTCAAAAGCAGCAGACAATTGAGAAATAATATCTGAGATCGCAGTAGAATTATTGTCCTTGATGATTATATCATCTACATAGAGTAATAGGTACACAGTAGTGGAACCATGATGTAGGACAAACAAAGAGGCATCAGCAAGAGAAGCAGTAAATCCCAAAGTTAACAAGTGAGAGGTAAACCGTTCAAACCAGGCACAGGGGGCCTGTTTTAAGCCATACAAAGACTTATGTAACTTACAAACATGAAATGGTTGTGCCGAATCAATAAACCCAAGAGGTTGAGCCATGAACACACTTTCTTTGAGCAAACCATGAAGAAAGACGTTACTTACATCAAGTTGTTGAAGAGGCCATTGATTCAGAGCAGCCAAGGACAAGATGATGCGTACCGTGGGTGGTTTAACTACAGGGCTGAAAGTCTCGTCGAAATCAACCCCAGCTTTCTGATGAAACCCCTTGGCGACGAGTCAAGCTTTCTATCGAGACACGGAGCCATCAGTGTTGCGTTTGATTTTGTAAACCCAACGACACCCAACAAGGTTTTGATCAGAGCATGGAGGAATGAGGGACCAGGTGTGTTGCCGTTGAAGAGCATCAAACTCAGAAGCCATGGCCGCACGCCATCCAGGGATTTTGGAAGCAATAGTGAAGCTTGGTGGTTCGGTTTGAAGATAGTTAATGGTGGTTGAAGTGGCAAAAGACTTCTTTTTGACAATTCCAGACTTAGAACGTGTTTGCATAGGGTGAGAAGGTAAAGCTGGAAAGAGAGGTACAGGGGCGGTTTGAATTGGTAAAAGAGAAGAGGTTGGGGAAATAACATTTGGGTTCGGTGGATAATTTGGTGGATCGGGTTAGGTAGGTAAAAGAGGGGCAGAGATGGGCTCAGGGATAATATTGGGTTCGGGTAGTAGAGGCATAGAGCCCAAAAGAGATGGAAGTGGATGGATTAAATGAGATAAGGAAACTGGGCTTAGGGAAACCAGATGAGTAGGGGCAGGGCCTAAGACTGAAGGTGTTGGGCTTGGAGAAAAAATATTAGTAGGTGCAGGGCCCAAGACTAAAGGTGTTTGGCATGAATGAAAAAATAAAAGAGAGTTGAGCCAAGAATTTGAGTAAGAAGAGGAGGAAAGTGGAGGACAAGGTAAAGTAGTTGAGGAAAAGGGATAATGAGCCTCATTGAAAACAACATTTCGAGAGATGTAAGTGCGAGAAGTAAGAGGATCCAAACAAAGATATCTTTTTGAATTAGAGGCATAACCAAGAAAAACACATTCTTTGGAATGAAGACTAAATTTGTGTTTGGAGTAAGGACGTAATAAAACAAGCACAACCAAAGCTTTTAAAAAGTGAGAAATTTGGAGACGTACCAAAAAGTGTTTCCCAAGGTGAAATTGAACCACGACTTAAAGACGGAAGACGATTTATAAGAAAAATTGCAGTGGAGAAAGCGTAGGTCCAATATTCAATTGGAAGAGAAGAGTGGGAAATCAAGGTGAGAGCCATATCAACAATATGACGATGTTTACGCTCGGCAACACCGTTTTGTTGAGACGTGTGAGGACAAGTAAATTGATGAATAATACCGGATTGAGAACAAAATTGACAAAATTCATTGTTGGTGTACTCACCACCACAATCGGTTCTCAATGTTTTAATAGAAGTGCCAAGATGATTTTCCATAGTATTTTTGAAGTGTTGAAACGATGCAAGAACTTGAGATTTGTGTTTCAACGGAAAAAACCATGTGAACCTAGTAAAATCATCCACGAATATGACATAATAACGATGACCATTTATTGAATTAATTGGAGCGGGACCCCATACATCACTGTGTACAAGTTGTAATGGAAATTGAGTACAAGAAGTGGAAGTGGAAAAAGGCAGTTGTGTCATTTTACCCATTACACAATGCTTACAGAATGTATTAGAAAGGAGTAATTGATGATTAAAATGATGACTTAATACATGAGACAAAACACGGGATTGAGGGTGACCAAGGCGCATGTGCCAAAGACTAGCTTCAGAGACTTTAGAACAAACAAATGGACGGCATGCTGTGTATGAGACATGAGGAGCAGAAAAAGAAGACGGGACAGCAGTGCTAGAGTGACTGGAAGCAGGAGAGAGATGAGATTTCAGTGAAGGGAGTGAGAGACCGTGTATGGGGTAAAGTCCATCTTTACTGAAACCCTTGTAAAGAGGCTTCCCCATAAGATGATCTTGGATCTGAAAATGATTGGCATTAAAGTAGAATGAGCAGTGATTATCACGGCAAAAACGTTGAACAGAAAGAAGATTGGATTTCATAGAAGGGACATGCAAGACTTTACGAAGATTAAAGAGATAAACAGAGGTTCTGAGTTGAGAATTACTAATGTGGGAGATGGAAAGCTGATTACCATTGCCAACGGAGACAAGTTGTGAATCTGTGTAGGCGTGGTTGTCAGGTATGTTGTGAAGGTCAGGGGTGAAGTGATCGATGGCACTGGTGTTAGAGATCCAAGTAGTTTGGTTAGAATCAGGTGGTGCGGCGGTGGCCATGGCAGCAAGCTTTGCTGGAGGATGCCGGCCCTGGTAGGCGTAATTCATGCGTTGATAACAATCAATCGCTGTATGTCCAGGCTTGTAGCAGATCTGGCAGGTAGGACGAGAACTAGGGCTTGGATTCCAAGATTGGGAATTTTGTGGATTCGGACTGAAATTGGAGAAGGCATTCCCATTATTGAAATTACCCTGAGAACCACCACGGGTATGGTAATTTTGGAACCGCCCATTACCTCTACCACGATTGTTGAAACTCTGATTTCAGCCTCGACCTCGGTTTCCATTGAATGGAGCAGTTGAAAGAGTATGAAAGCTCGGCTGAGAACTCTTGTTGGCTACCATAGCCATATGAGCGATCTCTTTGGAGTTATCCATGGCACTCTTGAGAAGATCTTCTTCAGTTTTCATTAAGGTATGCAATTCTTCAAATCGCACTGCCTCATTCTTAGTTAACATGGCAGATGTGAAAGAGTGAAAATCTGAGGGCAGACCTTGAAGAACTATATGGGGAATTTCTTCATCATCAATGAAAACACCTACACTCACCAGTTTGTCTCTTGCTTCTTTGATCTTTTGCAGGTATTGAGTGACAGAATCAGAATTCTTCTTGATGCTATGGAGTTCACGCTTAAGATTCACAATACTGGAGCGAGAGATTGAGGTGTACCTATTAAGAATGACTCTCCAGATTCCAGAAGCAGTGGTCTGGCCCATTACCAGAGATATGGCTGAAGGTGAAAGCGTGGAACTGATCAATGAGAAGAGCGTTTTATCCTTTGTTTTCCATTGCAGATGGAGAGGATTAACTTCTTGTATCTCTAGGCCATGGTGACCGAGAACAAACTGGGAAGGGCAAGAAGTTGGATCTTTAAGATGATCAAGGAGGGAGTAAGCATCAAGAATTCTTGTAATTTGGAATTTCCACATCAGGTAATTCGTGTGATCAAGCTTTACTGTGACATAGTTGGAAATGTTGGAGAGAAGAAAAAAAGGTGTTTGTGTTTGAGTATTAGAAACAACAGCAGTCATGATGGTCAAGGACCTTACTGCTCTGATACCATGTTAGATTAATGCAGAATGTAAACAAGAGTAAAGAAGAGAGAGTTGAGAAGGAGAGAATTTAGAATAGGAATGAAATATATTCTGCTTGATTATAATGAGGAAGATTATTCCTTTATTTATACAAGATGAAGATCATCAGAATGTACCTAACTAACTATAATAGAATGAATCTTTATCAACAGACTCTGTAACCAATTGTAACAGATATAGTTTAACCAATATAACTGAACAACTATATATTACTCTATCACACAGGATGTAGTCAATGGACTACATCTTTATTAATTCATTATGTACAATATATTTTGGATGATTACAATGTGTTGTGAGATGTCCTATTTATACATAAAACTACTAACACAACTATGATATCTAACCAATGTGGGATTCTTCAACATTCCCCCTCAAACTCAAGGTGTAATTTTTTATGAAACCTTTGAGTTTAGTAACAAAAGAATAGCACAAATATCTTGGCTCAACTCGGCTTAACTCGTATCTTGGCTCGATGGCTTGAATCTCAGCTCAGAGGCTCGGTGGCTTGGATTTTGGCTTGGGGACTTCGATCTCGGCTTGGCTTGGTCGGATCATGGCTCGATGGCTCGGATCGTGAAATGGTCTTAGCTTGGGATCTCAGCTCAGTGGCTCAATGGCTTAGCTCGATCTCGGCTCATGAAGATAGAATCAAAATATATCCCACAATTTTTTTTTCTCTCTCTTACTGGCCAATGCCAGTTTTCTTTTTCTTTCTTTCCCTTTTTTTTTTTTTTGAATTTTGAATTTTGAATTTTGAATTTTCGAAATTCAATTTGAAATTTGAAATTTGATTTTTTTTTTTTTTTTGAATATTTTGCAAACAAAAATAAATAAAATACAAGCAAAACATAAAATAAAATGATTTTTTTTTTTTTTTTCTACTTTCACTTTTTCTTTTTTCTTTTTTTCACAAGTCACACCCACCATCTTCTTTCTTCTTTAGGCCGTAGTCAACTAAACAATTGAAGCAGCAAAACTAAATGATAAGATAGAGATCTCAGATCACCTTTGAATGAACAGATCTGGGGATCTGGCGTGTTGCCATTGATGGTGGTGCAGTGGTGTGGAGCGGTGCCAGTGAAGGCTACAAACAGTGAGAGAAGAGCTCGGCGGCGCTGGGAGTTGGCGTCGTGGTGGACCTTGCAGCAGCGGCGGTGGCACACTTGACCCTTTGGAATTATTTTTTTTATTTTTATTTTTATTTTTATTTTTATTTTTGAAAATGCGGAAAAGGATGATGGTCGCTGTTGCTTGGGTTTGCACTGTACAAAGCAGATCTCTGAAGGTTTTGGAAAAGGAATTTTTGGTGATGATGAAAAAGATTGATATGGCGGAAGCAATGTCATAGGATGGAACTAACTCGTGTGAGCTCTAGGGCTCTGATACCATGTGGAAAACCTAAATTTAATGACAATGGAATATAAAAGAGTTTGAGAAAGAGAGGAAGAGAATGGAGGTTAGGGTTTTTCAAGTGGTTCGGATATGTGAGCCTACATCCACAAGATGTAGCCAATGGACTACATCTTTATTAATTCACTGTGTACAATATATTTTGGATGATTACAATGTGTTGTGAGATGTCCTATTTATACATAGAACTACTAACACAATTATGATATCTAACCAATGTGGGATTCTTTAACAGAAAGCCAAATACTTGAGAACTAGGTCCTTTATGTCTATTACAACTCAAGAAGGAGATCGTGGGTATGGAGATCAATCCTAAAAAGCATAGGGGTAATCAAGAAGGGAGCATGTTGAAAGGTAGAGGGTTGGAATGACTTTATAACTTTGGAATTCTTCATCGATCCCCTCCATTCCTAACTTCAAACTAAGACCAACACTCTATTTTGCAGCTGTCGTTTAACCTCACACCAAGGGTAAAAACATCATGTTAGGAAAAAATCATCATTTTGACCATAAATGAAAATTTTCTTAATTAAAAAGAAATCAATAAATCTCAACATTCAAAGCAAAACTTTATTTGCTTAAATCAGACAATTAGAACTCAAGATCGAGTCATGACAATTTGTAACAGATGAAATACATTCTTGAAATTATAATTTAACAACATGTGATTACTTGTAATTAACTATGGCATGTTTTTATAACGAATTAAATATAATTAATTCATGTTGATGTCCATTTTTGCGGGCTTAATCCCTTTGGATTTGAGCGCCCAACCCAAACTAGGTAAAGGCCCACTCGGACATCAAGAAGGAGGCCAAGGCCTAAGAGCCATAAAAAAACCTTAAAGAGAAGCCCTTACCCCCACAAAGTAAAAGACGACACGGTGAGTCCTTTCATTGGATCTAGTGGCCACAAAAGACCCATAAAAAATAACAAAGATCCAACGAAAATGGAAAGGATGAGATGAAATGGTTCAATTGAATCCATGTCTGCTCTACTGAACCAATATTTGCTCCATTTGCTCCACCGAACTCAGTTTGTTCAACTGAGCTAGTCTAAGAACAACCTAAGAAATAAAGGACAATGCTCAAAAGAGGTAAGGTTTGGATGTGTTAAAGTCCAATGGGCCTAACTCAATCTCAAAAGACGCCTTCTGAGATGAGGGTTACCAATGGCTTATATACCTATTACTCACTCCAACTTTTTCCAATGTGGGATTATATGTGATAATCTCTAACATCCCCCCTCAAACTCAAGGAGATTGAAGCTTGAGTTTGGAATGGTAGTGGAACCGGATTACGGCTTTTTTTGTGTGATACCGGATGGTTACGGCTTGAACTACCGAAGTGTGTGGAGGAGTTGAATGATTGGGAGTTGGAGTGGGTAACCTAGCTCTGATACCATGTTAAAGTCCAATGGGCCTAACTCAATCTCAAAAGAAGCCTTCTGAGATGAGGGTTCAATGGCTTAATGCTTATTACTCACTCCAACTCTTTCCAATGTGGGATTATATGTGATAATCTCTAACAGGATGGTTTGGAGTATGAGGAGCTTTTTCATTAATGCATGCTTTCCCTTTTAGGCTGAGTGTTAGCAGGACTTCAAGCCCAAAGCGAAGGATAGGTCAACAGGTGCATGTAGATCCTACAATTGAACCACTTTATTCTTCTCATTTTTCTTCTTAGCCAAAAGATGGTGGGCATTTAATATCTAGCTGCTCTGCGTAATACTTAAGAAGACTTTCTTTGGCTGACCACCGAGGGTGGTGGTCTAGCAGTAAAGAGTGTAGTCCCAAGTGGTTTGGGATGTGGAGGTCCCAAGTTCGAATCCCGCAATGGGAAGCGCCTGGGATTAAACCCCACAATCCTCACTCTGGACCCGCTAGTGCCCTCGTGGAGCTGGGATAACAGCTATGGCTCACCAGTTCCCTCTGGACCCAACGGGTAGGGTGCTACTATGGTCACGCCCAGGTAGGGAAGCCACTCTGGTCGCCCCCTCCTACCTGATTTTTTTTATCAAAAAAAAAAAAAAAAAGACTTTCTTTGGCTGGCCCACTGACAAGACAAAGACTGGTCCAATGGGGGGTGCTAGCTCCTTCCCTTTTTGGGGAAAAACCAAACCAAACGGCTAAATGGTCTTGCCAAATTCATATAAGAGAGTCATCCTTTTCGACCTTTTCCTTACCCTTATGTGTGGACACTACCTGTCCCTACGAAGCAATGCACAACTCAACATAACGCATTGGGCATGATGCTAACTGATCAATAATTTTAGTATTTAATGTTATATAGCGCTTTGATTCGAGCACTTGCATCCAAACTTGTTGCAGGGGGTGCTGTTAAGTGCCACCTAAGCTCAAAACATCAGTTTTTCTATTCAAAACTACGTTGTTTTGTGCTCTATTCAATCCACATCAACATTTTTTATTAATCCATATAATGCATTTTAATTTTAATTCTATTTTTTGGGGATAATTTCCTTTAGTGTCTCTCTCTCTCTCTGAATCACCAATTTTCGTCACAAGGAGTAGCAACCTACTCCTTGCTGAGCAGTGTGCTACCATAGTCGAGCACCTGAAGTGAGCTGTTCACCAAGTTAGACTTCAACAGAGGTAGTGTGAACAAGATCTGAGCCTCTAAGCCAAGATCCAAGTCACCGAGCCGAGATTCGAGTCACTGAGCCTTTGAACCAAGATTTGAGCCATCGAGTGGCAATCCGAGCCTAACCGAACCTGAGATTCAAGCTTTCTGGACTTCGTAGCCGCCTTCCTCTCGTTTTCTACCCACACTCAAAGTTTTCGTCAAGCTACTCATTGAGTTTGAGGGGGAATGTTAAGGAATCTCACATTGTTTAGATGCGTTGATTAATTGTTTACTCCTATTTATAAATAGGACCCTTTATAACACATTCTAAATCACCAAAATATATAATAAAAATGTAGTCGTCTAAGGCTTTCACCGGTAGATATAGGCCATTGTGCCGAATCACGTAACCCTCTAGTCTCTTCTCTTTTTATATCTTCATGTTTCTATATGTTTGTTATAATTTTACAGGAGATGAGAGTACGGGTGGCAGCTAAAGAGAGAAAAAATGGTAAAGTGAAAAAAAGTAATAAGAAACAAAGGAAAAACAAATATTTTGATAAGAAAATAAATAAATATTTTTTCTGATGTGACTTTTATTTATTTATAATTCGATAGTTCGAGGGGAGTGAAAATTTGAACCCTAAATGTTTCCATTGGAAACACCAAAAAATGCCAATTGAGTTACAAGACTCTTTGACTTTTTGACGTGATCAAGAAGATATGGTTTTGTATAGAAAAACTATGTCATTTTGAGCTTTGGTGATACTTAACGGCCACCTCAACAAGATTTGTTATGATGCTTTAAACAGTAGGGATTCAGAAGCAGCCTGATGTGTATCTAATGTTCTTTTTAATATTCTTGAATGTAGGAAATCATTTTCTTCTTGCACTTTTGTTTGGATTAGTAGGGAAGCAAATGAAGTGGCTCATTCAATGGCCAAATTTGCTTCCCAATCCAGAACTTGTTTTAATTGTAATATGTCCTTTTTGCCCAAGCCTCAAGCCTGTATGGGTATCATGGAGACATGATGTTCTTTGTTCGGTTTCTTAATGAAGTTGCAATCTTTATTACCAAAAACCAGCCACCTCAACAACGGGTATGATGTACGAACAAAAGGACTCTAATTAAAACGTTATATGACATAAGGTACTAAAATTCAAGATTTAAAACTCTTAAGGAAGAAATCAAATTATCCCAAACTTAGAGTATGCAATTTACAATTTAACTTTTTTTTTTTTTTTTTCTTCAAATTTTGACTAAGCGACACTTGCCCGACACCCAACTGCTAAGTTGGAGGCGAGTGTTGTGATAAAAAACAGGAGGAAGAAATTCACACTTGAGTCGAGTCGAGTCGAGTGGTGAATTGACATCAATGATCAAACCCAATCGGACCCGGAGCACCAGTAAATATGTGGCTCCCCCATTAATTAGGAACCTAACTAGACAAGATTATAGTGCTAGGATAATAATACACTTACACTGATACAACATTCCTTCCTGTTGTAAGAGGTTTGACAAGATTTACAAGGAGATTAGAAAGATATTCAAATCACTGATGGTTGATTTTGATGGATTTGAAGAATTGTTTAGCTAAACCAAAAATTAGTCTGACTTCACGAATATAAATATCAAATCCTAATTTTTATTTATGAAAAGCTTCATATCCGAATATAATCATATATGCTCGATGAAATTAAATTATAAAGCAAAAAAAAAAAAAAAAAACGTCTTAATTACGAGAGCATAACCTCATATAGTCATATACTACTCTATTTACCTAGTACTCAAGTTTGTATCTTTTACCACTTCATCCCAAAGGTATTCAGGAGAATTTCTTATTCATTATAAAAAATGGGAAAAAATGAATTTGGGTTTGATCATAAAAAAGAATGAAAATGGTTGCATTTCTTTTTAAACAATCACCAACTTATGTGTAATGCACTTTTTCCCTTGACGTGACAATAATTTGTAGGAAATGGGAATCTAATCAGATAACTAGCTCCAAGCAGGAAGATAGCTTGTAATTTTGAGTTGGACCTGTAACCTCAAAGAAGTATTTAGCACAAATCCAAATCGGTACCTACAATTTCGACCACGTCAAGAATCAGTTGGCCGGTTAATGGGTCCCTGATAACCAGCTAAAAGCCTTGATTTGATCCAATTTCTGTTACCTCAAGAAATTATTTTAAAGAGGGTCAATATTCATAAAAAAAAAAATATTAAAAAGGGCCAATGGCCTATGTTAAAGGGCAATTGGAACCTCCTTCCCTTCCTCCTAAGTGGGAAATGTCTAATCTCTTTACATAATAAAAATGAAATTTCAAAAAATTTGTATCTTAATTGGTCTTTTTTATGAAGAGAATTAGAATTTAAATTTTTCTTTTTCAATCATTGAATTAAAAAAAAAAAAAAAAATAAAAAAAGAAGAAGAAGAAGAAAGAAATAGAATTACATCAAGAAAGCTTAGTATTTTTTTAAAAAATGATTTTACCAAGCCTAATTTCTTTAAAATAGAAATAATCTCTTTTACATCATACTATTTTTGGCTACTACAAATTCCATTAACTTCTTTGTCATTAAATTTTCTAGAGGTAAATTCCTTGCTTTGTTTTCATCTAAACCAATTGATACACATAAATGCTTAGTTTTAAGAGATTTTAACTTGTATTAAGGAAAAACTGAATAGTAATCTTGAACTTATAGTGGCTCCAATTGTAATCCAGTGGCCATCTAGTAAATCACGTAAAACACTAAGACCAAATATGCTGTATAAGAATCTTATAATATGACATGCCATGCGGCCCATGCCCAAAATTTTTCCTTTGTCATTGCATCCTAGTACAGCTATTCCTTGTCCTTTCTCTTTATACTAGAACTAGAACTAGAACTAGAATTCTTCGTTCAAATATAAGTCAAAGATACCAAAGTGTCTCATTACGTAGTCCAACAATTATTTGAAACTGAAATGTACTTAATTCCCAATCTCGGTGCACGTCGTAATTATTATAAATTATAAAGCTTTTGTTAATTCTCAAAGAAGCTTGTACCATTCTAGATTATTTTTCTTGTGCTGGCAGTAAGCCAAACAAATCAAGTACAAACTACCAAGTGATTAATACTTAAATAATCACACGTCTTAATCTAATCTATTTATGATTACTTGATTAGTACAACTTGTCCATTAAAGTTTGAAATAAAATATTAAGATTTTATCAAAAAAAAAAGAAATAAAATATTAAGATAATCATTGTTCACATTAATATTGCGATTGTTGATGAACTCACTAAACAGTGAATTGGCCTTTAAAAAGGTTTTTTATTTATTTATTAAAATGTTAATTTTGAGAGAAGAATAGTCATTACTCATTGGTTCACAAGGTCTGTCACAATTTCAACATAACATGTATCTATGTCGAGAAAAAAAAAAAAAAAAAAGAAAAAAAAATTCATAGTAATAAAAGAAAGAAAAGCTCTTGTATAATCTCAGGTACGTATCATAGCATTCAAGAAAGAATTTTGAAATCAAGAAGCTTGAAGTTTAATGGTATTACATGTTATCCCTTATAAGAATAACTATGATTTGAATTCTCTCTTTTCTATTATCGTAACTATCAATTATAATAAAAAAAATTCATGATGGATCTAGATGACATGTTTTGATCATAGGGACAGATTCCTTCCAGTGCTTCAGTGTACTGGAGGAAGCCATGGGCCGATATGGACACGTGTCACATCTATGAATTCCTCTAGTTCATTGGACACTAGAGGTAAGCCAAACCCTTGATCATATGGTTGGTTTTTGGGATTGGGAGTGGCTGGTCAACTAGTTTGACATTGGCGTTTATAAGCTGTTAGCCGGTTAGTAAGTTGGACAAAGGTTGGTAAAATTATTTGATCTTCGACAATGAGGAGGAGGTGGTTTGGTTGTTGGGTCTTTTGTCAATTATGGCCTTGGATCCACTTTCGGTTTGGTTGACTGTATGTTTATGTTATGTTTTAGAATTTAGTTTTTGGGTATTAGAATCAGTGGAAGAATGAGGGTTTGATGAGGTATGATGATAAATAGAATTTCAGTGGGTCAATCATGTGAATGATGAGCTTTGGAAAACCTGCAAAAGAGGAACATTTCAGTTGAAGGGGCACTGATGTGGTGTCGGCCAAAACTTCTTCAATATTTTTGTGAGAACTCATAGAATTCGATGCTAATGTTTAAAATAGAGTGTATCACTTATTGTTCTGTTGGCCTTATATAGGTCTCTGGTGATTGTTATTCTCGTCCATTAAGTCTAGCTCATTAAATGTGAGACATGGGCGGCATAATGGTAATAGTTACAAGTCGATTTTATGGGGAAGTGTCTCGGAGATCCCATGGGCGCATTTAAAATGGTAACGCTCGTGTTCATAAGTAAGTAATAGTCGTCTGTCTGAGTTAGTTACATTGGATGACCGTCTTCATTAGGCATGTGTCTTGACTAGACACCCGCCGGGGGGGTGCTAGTGGGTGCCATGGCCTCCACTTGTTTTTTAAGTTTCCTTTCCCTTTTTATATTTTTAATAAAAAAAAAATCTATTTATATATAAAATTTGAGCAATTGTTCTACTTAGATTTTTTTTTTAAATTGTATTAAATTTATGTAAAATTGTAATGATGACTAGTATATTAATGTTTTTCTTCTTTAATTACTCTTATACCATGTGTGGTTCATTTTTGCTAGTGGGAAGCTATTAATCCAAATAGCAAAATTTCTCACTACAATCAGTTTGGATTTTGTGGATATTCTTTGGTTCCTTTTTGGGACCGTACTGTGGGGAAGTCATTTATAGTAACATGCTAATCATTTGTACTAAAATACCTGTCATTTATGATATTTATACTATAATGTAAAACCGAAACTTTTTTACTTTTAGTTGACCTCATCATGTTGCGCCACATAAACTTTTGAAATCTCACAATTTTACACCTCATTATTTTAATATATATTTTCTAATTGAATTTCAATTTTATTCTATTATTAAACCTTTCATTAGAATTTTAACACATCATATTTTCTTTAATATAAGAATATATTATTCCATATATAAAACACAATCATAATTAATGTCTAATACTAAAATATATTCCATATATAAACACAATATAAATATCTTTTAATAATAATCATAATTATCAATTTTCATCAAGATTTTTAGAGTTCCTTTTTTTTTTTTTTTCTTATGTATTTCATTTAATTTTGTTGCTGGCAATGGACCATGTAAGCTTGAAATGAGTTATAAAAATTATTTAGGTTTAATTATATAATCATGTGCTTATATATTTATTTATTTAGGTTTAATTATATAATCATGTATCTTATTTTTGGATGGAAATATGATCCATATGGTAAAAATAAACATGAATCGTGTTTTATAAAAATTGGACTATATTCAACTTATGCCAAAAGAAAAATTACATTATATTAAATTTTAATTATCCTATGGTAAATACTTTCTTAGTTATTTTTTCAAACTAAAAAGTAGGATCTATTCTAAATCTGATTCATAAAATCTCTTTATTGATCTTGCCTACAACATTTTGAACTACAAAAAAAAAAAAAAAAAAAAAAAAATATTCAACAAAAAAAGTAAAAGGAATCAAAATTAATTTAAATTTTATTTTCAATAATTTTCCTGTGCATAGTACAGGTTTGCGACTAGTTATTACAAATGACACCACCAAGGACCAAAGTCACCCCCTAGATTTTGCTACTCCATCGTTAATGATGTCTAGTTGCAGTTAGTGATGCTTACAGTTTAATCTATGAGTTTTTTGTTATAATTAGGTTCACTTCTCTTGAGTTATTTATATAATAAGGATCTTTAGGAAAAATGAGTAATTAGAGGGACATATTCACATATATATGCGGCTCACCTAGAAGAAGTAGAAGGGAAGGGAGGGATAGAAAATAGGATTGAGAAGGGTTGTAGACGGGATGCAAAGGGAAGAGTACGAAAAAAAAAATATGGTGATTGGGAGAGGAAAAGGGTTTAGAGGGGTTTTGAGTTGGCTGGGTTGAAGACAAGAAGATGGGGAAAGGAAGACAATGGATAATAATGGCAGGGGCGGAACAATGAGTTTTTGTGGGAGCTCGATTTGTGATATATATATAAACCATAATTTTTTAACGTCTATATATTTATTAAATAATTTTTAATAAATTTATCATCTTTTAACCTCCAATGGATACACAAAAATTGTATAATTTGATATTAGATATATACAAAAATATAATATCATAATATTATATATAAAAAAAATAGTATCTCCTATCAAATTATGTTCGATAATATCGATCTTTCATAGAATAAAAATCATCTTTTATTTACCAAAGTGAATAACAAAATGTCACTGATATGAATTATGCAAAACTTCAACAAATACAAGAGCAAAGTTTACAATAAAAAATGAAATTGAGAAAGAATAAGAGAAGTACATTGTCTCTATAACTACTAAAGAGTTTGCGAATTCTTTTTCGGGAAATTTCATTTTAAGGTTGTAAAATATTATACCTTATTGTTTTAAAAGTAAAAAATTAAATCCTTAACTTATGAAATTTCATTTGTTACTTTTGAAATCTTATGGTTTAATTTGTTACTTTTTGAAATTTCAATGTTTAATTTGTTATTTTTGAAATTAAATGATTTAGTTTGTCACTGTGCTTAAATTAAATAATTAAAATATAATATCTTTTGAGAGCACTATTCGACTATCTCAAATATTTGGAGGGGCTAGGCCCCCACCTGATAATGTAGTTTGCCTTTTGAATAATGGCATATTGACATGCTACGATGATGAAATAGGGGTAATGAATTTAGGTTGAACACAATAGAGACATAGAAATGGCAGTAACAAGGGTTTTGAAAGAATCACTTTTGTGGTTCTTATGTAAGGGCTGATAAGTCATGAAATATGACTTATTTACATACATTTTAGAGAGATTTTACTAGGATTGTATTGCATTACATGTCTAATTGCACTTAAATGAATATTTGTTGATCAATTCATTGAATTACATGACTTATGCATTTAAGTGTATTAATTTAATCACTTAGATGTTAATTTGGGCTATGTTTGATTGTAGGTACAAATTGAATCAGATTGGAGTTAGATATCATAAGCTAGAAGAAGCAAAAGAGAAGAAAATATGTGCTGAACCATAATCCAGTAGACTGGATTGGAATCCTGTAGACTGGATTCTAAGGCAGAAACTCCAAAAACTGAAGATTGAAGAATCCAATCGACTAGATTGGTGGTCCAGACGACAGGATTAGGCAGTAACTCCAGACCTCAAAATCCAGTTGACTGGATGGTGTTCCAGGCAACTGGATTCGTGCGAAATCAGTTTTAAAGAAAGCCCAGTTGTGTTTTAAAGCGCTCCAAACTTAAGGCCCATTGGACCCAATTTGTTTAGGCCCTGAATTCCGAATTAGACAGATGGGATTAGAGTTTATATAGAGTTTAGATTAGACGGCTTAGAGTTAGACAGACTTACCCTCTCTCTCTTTCCCAAGTTTAGGTTTTCACTCCCATGGCCGCCTAAGCCTCTTGCTAGGGCTAGAGGCTATGTTTTCTATATAACGGTATGAATACTTGTAGTCTCTTCTATTTTTAATGTTAAATTACAGTTAATTGTTAATTATTTGATTCCTATTAATGTATGCTTTATTCCGTACTTTCTATAAGTTCAATCAAGTTTTTCTTATGATTAAGAGGAAATATTGCATTGCTTTAATTAGGTCTCATGTCTTATAAACTGAAAGGTTTTTCTAATTATTACTCTAGCCACTTTATTTTCTACGGTAATATAGTGTTTCTGAGTTTTATTACTTCAACTATGTCAAGAGCTTTTTAAAAGGAAAATAATCAACTTGTAAACTGTTATTAGAACAAGGTTTTTAACTAGGATTATAAGGAATCATATTGGTATAGAGAAACACCCCAAAATTCTAGTGCCTTTTACATATATTTTTTACAAAATTTCCTTAAACTAAATCTATTTTACCCCTTTTTCAATATTGATTCATATTGTCTTTTGAAAACACAACTCACTGAGGATCGACAACCCCTTACACGTACTACAAGATACCGCTTACTATTGAGCAACATTAATTTTTGGCGCCGTTGCCAGAGAGTTTCAGCTTATTCAAGAGACAATTCCGTGGAACAAGGTTACTGGTGGATCACTCTATTGGTAATTTCGTTCCACTCTCTTTTAATTTTGTTTTCCTTTTAGTTATTTTCTTTTATTTGTTTATTTTGTTGCTTTGATCTATTTTGTTTGACTGTGCATGAGCGTTTGGGTTAGAAATAGTAAAGGTAGATTGGAGACTTCTGAGGCGTTCTTTGGAAGTTTATTTGATACACCTACGAGTTCACCCACATCTTCCACCATGGCTGAAGAAAGAGTAGCTTAACCTGAGGCACCTAGAATGATCATGTATCAGCTGTTGCACCCTACTCAGAGCTTCATTCCGTCATGCATCATGTTTCCTCCAAATACACCTCATGTGGAGATCAAACAAGGGCTAATGGCCATACTTCTAGATTTCAGGGGATTGGAGAATGAGAACCCCTATGTGCATGTGAGAGCATTTGAAGAAGTAATTGGTAGTTTCTATGCACAGAACGTGATTGAGACAGTCAAGTTGAGATTCTTTCTATTCTCACACAAGAACAAAGCTAAAGGTTGGCTGTACACAGTGAAGCCTAGGTCCATAAGAAGTTGGGGGGAGATGACCCAAGAGTTCTATAAGAAGTTTTTCCCTCCCCACAAGGTCCAACAAATAAAGAGGAAGATCTCTAATTTCGCCTAAGGAAACGATGAGACACTATTCATGGCATGGGAAAGATTCAAGGATACCTACAACTTCTGCCCAACACATAGATATGACACTTGAAGGTTGGTAAGTTACTTCTATGAGGGACTCTAACCTAGAGATCGCCAGTTTGTTCAAGTTGCATGTAGAGGTGAATTCTTACAGAAGGAGCCTGAAGATGTTATGGACTATTTGGATGAGAGAGTTGAGAATTCCAACACCTGGAATGGACAAAGTCCCTTAGATTTCATAAACCGAAACAAAAGTAGTATTACCAGATTTGGTGGTAGTTTTTTCAGACTAAGGGAAGAGGACAACATGAATGCTAAGATCAGTTTGTTGACTAAAGAGATAGAGGCACTTAAGCTGAAGGGAAGTAGAGGTGTAAATGCTGTCTACAGAGAGGATCCTATGGAGGCATGTTGGATTTGCCAAGAGATAGATTATACCACAAGTGCATGTAAGTCTCTATCTCAGTTCCTAAATGTGCCAGAAGAACAAGTGTGTGCATTCAACCAGTATAGGCCAAATAATTCTTCATATTCGAACAATTATAATCCAAATATGAGAAATCATCCATATTTGAGTTATAAGAGTGAGAATGTGTTGAATCCCACTGGTCCAAGGAACTTTGACATCTCACATACTACTTCATCATCATCTAGACCACCTTTGAAGGATGTGCTTTACACTTTCATACAGAAACAAGGTGAGCAAAATCAAGGGTTTGAGACCATGTTTACAAGGATTGATGACGAGATGAGAGAGACCAAGAGCCAAGTAGCTGGACTCACAAAGGCATTGAGTAGGACTGAAAGAGGGAAGCTTCCTTCCCAAACTCAACCTAATCCTAATAATCAGAGTGCAAAGGTTGTCAACACAGACAAGTTTGAGAAAGTCAAATCTATTACCATTTTGAGAAATGGTAAGGAAATTGGAAATGATGCTCCTAAAGCTAATGAGAAATCTAAGGAAACCCCAGCTGAAAAGGATTAGAGTGGGATAGCTAAATCCAATGATATTGAGAAATGCCCATTCTCTGCACCATTCCCACAAACCCTGAAATTACCTAAGAATTTGGATGTTACAAGTGAGATTTTGGAGCATTTGCATCAAGTTAAGGTTAACTTGCCTTTATTGCATCTCATCAAGCAAATGCCCCTTTATGCCAAGGTAATTTAGGACTTATGCACTGTCAAGAGAAAGCATTATGTGAAGAAGACCGCATTCTTGACAGAACAGGTAAGTGCCATCATCTAACATAAGGTCCCACCAAAGTACAAGGATCCGAGCTGCCCTACTATCTTTTGTACTATTGGAGATTACAATATTGAGCGTGCATTGCTAGACCTTGGGGCCAGTGTAAATTTGCTTCCCTTCTTTATGTATCTACAACTCCGGTTAGGTGAGTTAAAACCTACCTCTATTACCTTACAGTTAG
>OU015762.1:40936331-41120258 GCA_907173295.1 Fagus sylvatica
AAGAAGAAGATAGGTTACACAATTTCAATTTAGAAAAAGTTCAAGAACCCCAATAATAACCCAAACTTAGAAGGGATAATTAAAGGAAATGTTATGAATACCCCTTTTTACTCCACATCCTGACAAATTAATCCCAGAAATCCTAATTCTCCAACGGAAAATTATTCAGTAGTATAAGACTACAAATAAATGCATAGTCCCCCGCTCACATGAATAGTGGGTCTTACCGTGAATTTAATTAGTGGGACCCACATTATGTGGTGGGACCCACCATTCATGTTAAAGGGGGATTACGCATTTATTTGTAGTCCTGAACTACTGAATAATCACTCTTCTCCAACATATTCTGAAATGAGATATTTTCCTCCTCTTCCTTACGACCCACAAATTAATGTGATTACAAAACAGTTTGAATTAAACAAAGAAAGACTAAGAAAGGAATTTATGTCTCCTTAATATGAAGAAAAAAGAAAATGGTTTTTTAAAACATATTCAAAATTGATGAGAAATCACATAAGGGAAAAATATAATTTTATAAATGAAATTACAACAAGCTGAGGTGAAAATTTTCAATTGGTTTGATAGGACTTATAGTACGAAAAATTTAAGAACAATTAATCAAACTACAAAAAATTAGATAAAAGAAAAAAATAGGTACATCAAATCCTTATCAAACTTATTTATTTATTTAACCACACGTGACCAAAAGGAAATCAAATATCAAAAATAGCATATTGCTGTGCTTAACAGGTATGGTATAATTCTTTTAGAAAAAGAACATGAGAAGAATATTAAATAAACGGTGGAGGAAGACAAAAAAGAACATTAATAGATTTTTGGAACTAAAGTTTGATTGTTGTTGTGTTTGTAGTTAGAGGGAATCATTATAACTTTCTAAAAGAAAGTAGGCCCCCTCCCCAGCCACTGCCTTGTAGCCACCTTAGACATTGCATAATTTGCATGGAGGCATGAACTGCACCGTACAGTCAGCATGAAATCGGTCGCATGGCACAGATAGTTAGATAGTATAATTTGCATGGAGGCATGAACTGCGCCGTACAGTCAGCATGAAATCGGTCGCATGGCACAGATAGTTAGATAGTACTTCCCTTTGCCTATCTTTTACGCATGCTTGCAAATGCCAAATGAAACAATTATAAATATTAGAGCAAAACAAAATATATTACCCGGAATATAGCTGTAGAGAATATAGAAAATACTCCCCCAAACAATTTTTAGAACCATCCACGTACTGATAAATAAATGAATAAATAAAATAAAATATATATTGATTAAATAAACTCCAAAAAAATAAAAACCACAATATAAGGCACTCAAAGGCTCTCTCTTTTCTTATACAAAACCCTATCTGGTTTGTCTCTTTTCCTTCATAACTTGTGCATTGAGAGTCTTGGATGTTGCAAACGTCTCGTCCTTCTATGCTCTTTCTTCATCCTTTTTCTGCGAGGGCGTTCACGCGCTCCCAACAAGCAGTACTCTTCTCCTTCGGTTCCTCTAATGAAGCCTGGTACTATCGCTGCCTCGGCCTCGACCCCTAAACTCCATCAAAGAACCATCTCATTCTCCTTCTAGCTAGCTAGTACCGTCCTTTTTTGTCACTCTTTTTGTTTCATTTCATTTGGGTCTTTGAAAAAGCAAACAAAAAAAAATGTTGAAGAGGAGTGTGTCAGAGAAAACAGTGCTCCTGAAGCATAAGAAGAATAAGGAAGCTCAAAATGTGAAGACTAACAGATTCTTGATCACAGTCAATGTTCATGGAAGTGTAGGACCAATAAGGTTTGTGGTGAATGAGGATGATCTTGTTGCTGGGGTCATTGACACTACTCTCAAATCATATTCACGTTTTGGCAGGCTTCCAGTGCTTGGTTCCGATGTTAACAATTTTTTTCTCTATCCGGCTGCCAAATTCGAGGGTATTATCACCAACTCATTTGCGAATCTTATTTCTTTTTGAAGGATTTGGTTCTCTACTTTTATATTCTTTTGAACTTTGTGATTGGCTTCATTGTTGATAATCAATTTCTTCTTTTACTGTGTTTTTGCGGTATGATATTGTAGAGCTTGAACCCCTTTAGATTTATTATATTTAATCTAAATCATAAAATAAATTCATTTCAAATAAAAATGATTATTTTACATACTTTGTGAGGATCGCCTAACTCCATTTAAGTCCATATATTAGAGAGAGAAGTAATCCAAATAAAAAATTGACAAATTTCAATCAAAGTATGAAATCTTTGACCATTTCTGTCTAGCTAGGGTTGTTCCTTGTTTATCTTCTTTTTCTTTTCACACCTTCATAGACACATAGATTTGTTGCTGTTCAATCCTACGTACCCTCATCAATGTTAAGAGTAGCGGGAGGCATATCAACTCGTGTAACCTAACTTGACATGAGAGAGAGAGAGAGAGAGAGAGAGAGAGAGAGAGAGAGAGAGAGAGAGAGAGAGAGAGAGAGAGAGAGAGAGAGAGAGAGAGAGAGAGAGAGAGAGAGAGAGAGAGAGAGAGAGAGAGAGAGAGAGAGAGAGAGAGAGAGAGGGAGAGAGAGAGAGAGAGAGAGAAGAAGAAGAAAGAGTATGAAATATTGATCTTGTGTGGTTTTCGAAAACGTAAGCAGATTGTACCTATTTGTTTCTAGTCTTTAAGGTTGAGATAATCTAATAATTTCTTATCTCGAACTCTTATTGTAGCGTTAAATCCATTGGAACGGATAGGATCTCATGGTCATGGGGAAAGGAACTTTTGGCTCTACAAGAAGAAGAGCCAGCCGCAGATTACAAAAGGGATGTCAGATATGATAGCTCAAAAGGGAAATGGAAGATTGAAGGATTCCGTTAACAGGTCCCTTAGTTTCAGGGTAATATGTCATTAAGATGTCTATCAGTCTATTTCCTGGAAAGTTAAAATTAGCTAAGAGGGTCGATGTGAAATCTATAACACATCGATCATGCCTACATAAATGTGTGGTATCACACTTTAATGTATCGTAATTGTAATAATAATTTAATGTTTAATGCTTTTGGTGAATCCAACTGTTTAAATATTTAAGATCAAATAGTATGAGTTTCGGTCATATGGCATATCTTGTTCAAGAAATTTCTTTTACTTTCGAATTGTTTAGTTACAGTTCTGTTTTTGTTACTTTTGAAATTAGTAAATGAAAATTCGGGACTTATTAGAGGATATAAAAATGAGGATGATACCTGGGAAGGTGGATAAAAATTGTTAAAGTCCAATGGGTCTAACTCAATCTTAAAAGACACCTTAAGAGATGAGGATTGTCCATGGCTTATTAATTACACAACCCAAGAATATTTTGTCAATGTAGGACAAGACTCTCACTTTAATAAAAATAAACCTTTGCTTTTGCTGAGAGAATAAGAACATGACTTTCTCAAAATAGAGGCTCAAGGTCATTATCCACAAATAATACTTTATACTTCACTAATTACAACTCGTCATATGTTGGATTCTGTTTGAATTTTTTTTTTTTTCATTTTAATTTTTAGTTATAAGGAAATGAAAAAAACACGTAACGAGTTGTAATTGGTAGAGTATAAAGTGAAACACAAAAAGTGGGATAGAAGATTTTCATTCAAGATTCTATAAAGTTTGTAAACTAAACTACTTTATTGGCCAGGTAGATTGAAATGTAGTGAAGGTTTAACAACTAATGAAATGAATTGAAAAGTATATTTGGGACGGAAGGGGAAGGAGGGAGACGAGAGGAGAATAGAGTGGAATGTTTATGGAATGTACTAATTTTTAATATATTTTGGTCATCTTCTTTTCCTCTATCCTTTACTCTCCCTTCATCTCCCTCCGTCCAAACATATGGTAAAGAGTTTGAAAATTACCTTGCTATTTAGCCAAAACCCAATGAGAGGAATCATGCACGCAGCAGAAAAAGTATGAACATTGTCTCATTTCCACTTCCTCCAAGCCTAACCAGTAAGATCCACATGCTTTTCTCACTTGAGAGTATGTAAGTACTACAATACAAGTGCTTACTATCGTTCACAGACCAAACTAAAGGCTATTGTTTGATGAAACCGTAGAAATATAAGAAACTAACAAAAATATAAAAATTGAGAGAGAAATATAAAATGGAAAAGAGATGTAGAGAGAGGCTAAGCCTACATTCACATAATAAAGTTTTATAAGCTACATCTTTTTCATATTCTTAGTTTGTTACAATGTGTAGTGTGAGGTCATATTTATAGGACAATAGTCAACAATTATAAACACATCTAAGCAGTGTGAGATTCATTTTTTAATATGCCTCCTCAAACTCAAGGTATAATTTGTAGTTTTAACGAAACATTGAGTTTGGTAACATAAGAAAGTGCAAATCTTGGCTTAACTCAGCTTGGCTCGTATTTCAACTCACTAATTCAGATATCAGCTCAGAGACTCGGTGGCTTGGATTTTGGCTTGATGCCTCAGAATTCGGCTTGGCTTGGTCAAATCATGACTTAGTGGTTCACATCGTGGCTCAATGGCTCAGAGACTCAAATTTTGAAATGGACTTGGCTCTGATCTCAGGTTAGTGACTCAATGGCTTATCCAAAAAGAAAACCACCGTTGTTTTTGTTATTTTGTTTCTCTCTTTTTTCTTTTTTCTTTTTAACATTGCAAACAAAAGAAAATGAAATGTATACTACTTTTTTTTTTTTTTTATCAAATTTTGAATTTTTTTTTTTAACATACTGTGTAAACAACCGGGTCACAGATCTGGGTCAAATCAAGTAAACGAAACAGGTTGGAGGCTGAACTGAATAGGCAGGAATGGGTAGGGCTGATGTATTACCATCGAGGTGTGACATGTGTCATCTCTGTCGACAGATTGGCATGTGACGAGATAGAGAAGGAAGAGAGAACACAAAGTTTTCACGTGATTTGATACTGTGGCCTACATCCATAGGAAAACCTTATAGGCTACATCTATTATATTCTCGGTGTGTTACAATATGTTGTGTGAAGTCCTATTTATAAGACAACAATAAATAATAATAAATATATCTAAGCAATATGAGATTCATTCTTTAATAGAAACCCTAAAACATGGAAAGCACTTAAGAAAGAGGAGGGGGGAGAGATTTGGTTGGGGTTTTTCCTTTGTGGCTGGCTGGCTGGTCTGTAGGGAGGCAACTCTTTTTCTTAACCATTTATAATGTGAAAAAGAAGATGCTTAGCATCTTGCGGTAAACCCTAGATTTAGGATATACAAACTTGGCCCACACAGGTGCCTATTGGGCCTAATTATATGTCCCCATGTCAACAACCTCCTACTCACCCATGATAGGCACGTTGTAGACACTCCATTATGCAACCATCAAAATCTACATTGTTTTTATCGTTTAATCTCCAAAAAAAAAAAAAAAAAAAAAAATCTACATTGTTTTGTTAACATTAGCACAAAGGGTAAAATAATAATTTTAAAAGGGTAGTAAATTTTATAATTGACCTTAGCACTAAATTAACATCTTATATGGTCATTATGTAACCTATGGTAAATGATCTTTTTCTGAGTGCGAAACAATGCTTTAACCATGGTATTATGAAAGGTTGATTTTGATTGGTTAATAATTTTTTTTTGCTCAGATTGATTGGTTAATAAATAGTCTTACCATAGATATGCATGCGTATGAATATCTTAGGTTAATTTTGATTGATCCATGTACGGACCATGGCTTAATGGCGTATGTATTTCGATCATTTCACTAAGAACAAGCCTGAATTCATCTCAGTCATCCATCGGTCCAAAGGAACCATTAAATCCCAATCATAAATATGTAAAAGGGATAGTCCAAGTATCCATGGACAATTTTGAGAATTCATTATTCATGGCAAACCACCCTAAGGACATTAGCAGAAGGAGAAGGCACGCATGTCAAGATAAAGGCAAAGAACTAGCCAAGGACTTGTAATGGCCTATCTATTTCCTTGGTTGAGAGTAAGTGTGACTCACCCTTAGCCTAATTACTAATTAGGTTTCAAAAAGGTCCATTATGGCTCACTCACCCAGAAAATTCTACTTCGCACCTGGATTTAAATTCAGTTTTCAGTGTTTATAATCCAAAACATGTGGGTCCTACAAAAGACAAGTGTGTTTGGTACATTGTTTTTTTGTTTTGGTAACTCAAAAACCGCACCTGGATTTTACTGTGCAAAACACTTTTTTGAGAACACCTTACGAGTGCTTTCAACCAAACTTCAATCCAGTTCTCAGTGGGATTCTTGTAAATATGAGAAAGAGTACATGGTCTTTGAGACTGACAATCACACCGTGCACCAACGGCTCTTTAACAGAATAAGAAATTTCTCTCGTTACTTTCAGGGGCGGCTCCACTTGTTGTTCAGGGTGTTCAGATGAACACCCTGAGTTCTTAAAAAAATGCTTGAGTTCTTAAAAAAGTGAAGAAAAGAAAATTATATATACACATTGAACACCCTCAAATAATATTGAACACCCTAAATTGAGATCATGAACACCCTGTTCCTCTTTTTTTTTTCTTCTCCGCGTCTCCGCCCCTTCATCTTCTTCTCTGCATTCTTTCTTCAAATAATTCTATATGTTCCTCTGTTTCTACTTCTTTTCTTTTTTTGTTTTATGTGACTTCTAGTTTGTGGTCATTGTCCCTCCACGCGTGAGAATAGATATTTAAGATATTTGAAAGAGTTGAAAGTAAAACAATAACGTGTGAAGCTCTATGTTTTGAGACCTGTGCCTTCTATTTTTTTTTTCTTTGTTTTATGTTCCTTTCTTTGTTTTTGTTATGATCAGTACCTCTCTTTTTCTTTTTTTTTGGCTGAATGTCTACTTACTCAAATATTAAAGTGAATTTTGAAGTTTCTATTTTTTTCATTATATAATATAAGTGTTGATTATTATTATTGGGACTAACATTTAAAACTAAAGATTGACATAAAATATGATCGAATTTATAAATTAAAATATCTCAATATTAATTAGTACCGAAATATTTTATATCCCTGACTCCACTGTTTAAATAAAATATCAAATACTTTTTACTTAAGATTCCAAAGACTTGGTCCTATTTAATATTCTATTTCACTGCTATTTTATTTTCTTTGCCTTTGGAACCACAACATTTTAGTGTCTATTTTCTCATACTCTTAACATTTTATCTCTTGTCCCTCGATTCCTCTCAATCACAACAATAGGGTAAGTTTTCGTTTGATTCAAATAAAACAGTTCTAGTGATTTAAACTTTTTTTTTTATTGTTTATAATTAGAAAAAATATTGTAAAACTTCATTTTTTTTTTTTAATGATATGAGTATATTCAAGTTCTCATTTTATTAGATCTTATATAATTTAAGTTTTTTAATGACTATTTAAAATTTTAAAATATTTCAATGACCACCCCGAAAAAAATTCCTGGAGTCGCCACTGGTTACTTTCTTCTCCTTCTTGATCATTACAATACACAACATCCTCTTTCCAACATTTATGCCCACAGGAATCACAACCCACAGATCAAATGTGATTTTTGTGCATTTTGTAATGGGTTTGGGATCATATGTGGTAAGTGTAGGTGAAACAGAAAATTAAAATTAGGGAACATGCCAAACAAATTGAGATAAAAAAAAAATAAAAAAATAAAAAGGTTTTATATTCACATGCCAAACAAAAAAATAATAATTCAAAAACACAAGAAAACATTTTAGTTGTCATTTTTTAATTTTTGAGAGGTGTTTTAAGATCATTTTCTTTAACTCCAAGTGCCAAACACACCCTTAGTTTCTAAAATGTTTAAAACTTTAAGAGGCGGTTTTATATAGGACTCTTGGAATTTTTAGGATAAAATTTTAGGGCAGTCTTCCATAGTTCCAGAAGCAATCTAATTTCAATACTGTCTCAGTTAAATGTTTTCAGGAAAAAAAAAAACTCAAATTACATGGAATATGCATAACTTTTGATTAATTGCTAAATTTTGGGGTTAGAGAATTAATGTGTATTTCACTGTATTAGGGTTGATCTTGATCAGCTGCCATAGCTTTGAAATTTTCTGATTTTGATGACGCTATTGGATGTAAGTGATCCTTCCCTTAATTAGTGATATTTTTACTTAAAACATAAATAAATTATTGATTTAATGAAATAGTTAATTGTTTCTCATTATAAAATTATTGTTTATTTATTTTTAAGTGAGTTTGTTTAAAGATAAAAATCATAATTTCCTTCCCCTTTGAAATAATAGATTTTTCTATTAAATTGGTTTATCTAGAAATTATTTAGATTCTTCAAACTTGGATCAAGCATGTAAAACTTTTAGTGGAAAGAATGAATGATTTGAATGATATAAATATATAAGATTGTTTTCATTTCTGAACTAAAATGTATCATATATGATTTTGGATATTACTACAATGAAAATTGATTTGTTTTGGGAATATTAAACGATTACAATTTGGCTATGCATTTGAACATGCCAATGGAGTTATACGTTGGTATAAAACTATTTTCTTTTAGGGTCTATCTGGATTGCCATTACAAGCATCAATCCAAGTCTTGGCGTCTCCTATATAATGCAATTCAAGAACTGATTGGAAATAACTAACTTTAAAGCCCAAAGCAGAGCTGCTGCCTCAGCAACCTTTGGGCTCTGGCTCCCCAATATCAACTCTTTGTGTCCAGGCCATTATAATTAAACCATTGTAAAGACTAGTGGTTACTTACTAACATGCCCGGCCCTAGGGTAAGCCCCACAAGCCCAAGGGCTAGGGCAACCCCCCCATGGGGGCAATAAGTGAAGAAAAAAAAAAAGAATTAGTAGACATTAAAAAAAAAAATAATTATTAGTATACAACTATACATAAAAGGAAAAAAAATAAAAATATTAGTCTACATATAAAAAAATTTATTAGTATACTTTTTTTTTTATGAGAGTGTTGTGCTTTTAATAAGATATATGTGATGTGTTTCAGACTTTCAGTATTTGTGTGAATAAAGCCGGTCTCCACTATGTGATTTATTGATTTGTTTGAAAATTTTGTTCGCACATGTATGTGGTCACTGGTCATGTGTTTTTGTTTGTAGGGATAAATTTGTGGAGGCAAGGCATTGTATTGTGTTGCTGTGTAATGTGTTCCCGTATTTATTTAATAATTTTTTATGACTTTTAATTTATTATTAGTATTAATTTTGTTGTGCTTTATAAGACCGTGATTTTTTTTTTTTTTTTTCTATTAACACTAAGGAATTTTTTAGTTAAAAAACTATTAGACATATAATTACTATAACTAAGATTACATTTTGTTTTAATTGTTTTTTTCAATGTAATTCAAGCTAAAAACATAATGAAACATTTATTTTGCATAAAAAAAATTTTTGGGACTTTTATGATATTTTTTAATATTTAACAATAAGTGGGCAACTAAAATTGTGACGAGCTTGGGCAATCCAAACCCCGAGGCCAGCCCTGCTTACTAAGCTGTCAAACTTACATATTTCCTTCTCATTTTAGATCTTGAGGAATAACAAGCCAATTGGAATCTCGTGGGATGATGTATGAGAGGATTAGGATTGTATTACTAAATCTCAAACATTTGGTTCTTTATATTACTCTTAGAATTGTTTGGAATATATGAGTTTTATTTTAGTTGTATCTGATCTTATTTGGAGATTTCAGATTTTGAATTATTTTTAGAGTTATTTTTAGAAGAATATTTTTTTGACTTTTACTGAGTCTCTACACACTTGTAAAACCAAACATTATGAGTGTCCGTTGTCACGTGCCTAACTCATACAATTGGGTTTGGCATGTGACATGTAAATTGAAAAATACTAAATAAAACACTTCCCAAATTGTACTTCTCTTCTTATTTTAGGAACTCGAGAATTTCAAACACATTATGAAATACACACTTCAATAAAGACACTATCGTATAATTTGAATTTAAAGTTAACCGAGACGCAACAAGACCTGGTATTAATATATCATTTGCCTGCTCAAATGGTATTCCCAGATCTCTCTATCTCTAGGGAGAGCTCAGGTATAACCCCTCAAAAACTTACTAAAAAATAAGCCACTTGTAATCATGTGAACATGGTAGGAGTCAAGAAAAAATTGTGGGAAAAGATTTCTAGTCAATAAATTATAGGGACGATTTAAGTCGAGTAAGATTTTTGTGCGGATCAGTCGAATCATGATGGGTCAATTTGTTGAGTCAATTAGCAATCTTTCCTTTTTAAGTTGGATGCTTCCAGACAATGAAACAATTTGACAAAATGATTCCTCCATTATTACATGGTGACTTACATTCACCTCTTTTGCAATAAAAAAAACATGCAGTCGTCACAAATAATTAGTCTGACGACCAATTCTAAAGTCACAGCATCGTTGCACGAACACTGATGGACTGATGGGTGTGCTAAGTTGTCCGTATATTTAATTGTCTAAAGACGAGTTGAAAGAATTATTCTTTAAATAAGTTTCTTACGTTAAAAAAATAAAATAAATAAATAATCTATATATGCACCTCTCTCATTTCATATCAAACAAGACAACTTTGCTACAATTTATAAATTGCCCACGTATTTCTTATACTATTAAGGATAATCGGATAATCAGTTTGATCAAAGTACGATGTGTCAAAAAAGAAAGGATAAATTGTATTTTTCCTCATTTAATTATTAGGCTTATTTCAATACATCTCTAATTTATAAAACTGAACAATATCTTCCCTTATGTATTGAAAATATGCAAATAACCCCTCACCATCTAATTTTCTGTTAAATCTAAGCAAAAACAATGGAATATTTTATGATGTATTAATATGTAATGATAAATTTTGAACATTATGACTTGAAATTGATCTAAAAAAAAAGTCTGTTTATTTCGTTTGGATTTAACAGAAAATTAGACAATAGTTGACTATTTGCATGTTTTCAATACATCAGAAGAAGACATTGCCCGGCTTTATAGATTAAGAGAGGAATTGAGATGGACTCAGTAGTTAAAGGGGAGAGTGTGCAATTTGCCCAGAAAGAAAATCTCTTAAAATGATAGTAGCAATTTGGTTCTAACTTGGTTTGATTTTTTTGTTCACTTTTGTTTCTTTTTTAGTACAAGTGTAAGCCAAACAGTGATGTGATATCTTTCTTTTAAGGGGTACAATATAATTTGAGATAATGAAAAAAACTATCAAAATTTCTTAAAAATATCAAATTTATCTCCTAAATCCAAACACTTAACACGGTTTATACACTTTTCTCAAAAAACTATCAATTACACAACTACTGAACTAGTAAATTGTGATTAATATATAATAAAGTGATGTCACTGTGAAAATGATGTTACAATAATCACAATCAATCATTTTGATAATTTTGAAATTTGTTGTTTATAGTATTGTTGTAGAAATTAAAGTTCTCGTCTAAATTTTGGTTTATTTAAGACCACATAGATTAGGTTTTTGGGAAAAGTGCACAACAGTGTTAAGGTTGTTTGCACATGGGGCAAATTTTTTTTTTAAAATCTTAATAGTTTTTATAATTAGCTCAAACATTATGGTAAGTCTTGTATTTTATTCTTATTTTAAGTGATAGCTGTTTCTAATGATGCATGGCAACCTTTCCAATAGCATGTTAGTATATGACTCTATATCCCGCAAGCTAATTCTATCTTTTAATGATTAAATCGAATATGATTTCTTTAAAAATCTGGATAATGTGAGTAATTAATTACTCACAATCATGGAATGGGGGGACTTTGGGAGTAGGTGTTGAAACCTTTGCACTTCAAGGTGGGAAGTGGACATGTTTGTGGCCCCACATATTGGTGGAAGTTGTCAAATTATCAAGGAACTACTAGTCATTGTCAAGAAACCAACACCGACGAGAACTGTTTGCTGGGCTTATTGCAGAAATATTGACTCTTAACAAATCAATTAACGGCTTTGTAGGAGATTGTGTCTCTTATATCGGTATATCTGCAGCTCTCACAAGCAAATGGGACCCAAGGTTTTTTTCCAAATTTGATAAATGTTGGTTGATTATATATTTCATTATAGTTCTATGAAGTCGATCGTTGAAATGATAATTGATATATAGAAGTACAAGATATCAATTCTTTTTACAAAGTTAGCTTCAGTCGTTATATATTGAACAGAAGAAAAAGCCTCATTAACGATCGGGCGATAGTAAAAAGTCATAGCAAATCTCATATCTTTTGGCGTGACTGGTTATTCCTTACCTCGGGACCAAATTGGTTATTAGGCAATTAAAATTCGTATTACCGGAAAAGCCAAAGGGTCAATAGGTGGGTTCCACTTGCTTGTGAGAGCCGCGCTATATACCGCGGATATAGGAAATCGTTTTTCACTTTGTAGAATGAGATTAAATAAATAGTCTATGTAGTTGGAAATCAATGCTTGTCACTTGACACTAATCGATTACCGTCTCAGGTGCCAAAGTTCCATAATCTTCAATGCAAGGCTTATTAAGTTCACATTGAATTGGCTTATTATTATTATTAGCAATAGCAACTATAATCATTCCCAACTGGTTATGTAAACTAGCCTTTCAGCCAAAGTAAGAAGTATTATTAACCAAATGTTGTAAAATCACCTTCACATTTGCTTTTTTATCTTGTTCGTATTAAAAAAAAAAAAAAACTCTACAGTATTCTCTAAAAATACCTAGCATTGTAGCTCTTGTATATACTTTCACCTCATTTTTTTAATTCACCTCGCACTTCTCTCTCTCTCTCTCTCTCTCTCTCTCTCTCTCCTTTGATTTATTAGTTTTCACTCTCTCTCCTCTACTTCAGAACACTTTCTCCCTCTCACACAATCTCTCATTTGTCAATAGTGGCATATCTTCACAACCTTTTATTCACCGCAACTTGATGTTATGGGTTTGACGTGGGAGCTATTGGAGCATCGGTGCCATGGATCATGGGTGAGTTTCAATTTCATTTTGGGTTCAGGTTGATGGTAGGTTTTTCTACGGTGCAGTGGTGGGTTTGATGGTGGTTTGATAGTTGGTTTGTGTTGTTGCATTGCGGCGATGGGTTTGATATTGAGATTGTCTATGGTGATGGGTTTGAAGGTGGGTCCATTGATGGTTTGGATTTGATGGTAGGTTTGTATGTCGATGGCGAAATTGATGGGTTTGACGTGGGAGCTATTGGAGCATCGATGCCATGGATCGTGGGTGGGTTTCAATTTCATTTTGGGTTTGGGTTGATGATAGGTTTTTCTACGGTGTAGTGGTGGGTTTGATGGTGGTTTGATTGTTGGTTTGTGTTGCATTGCGGTGATGGGTTTTATATTGAGATTGTCTATGGTGATGGGTTTGAGGGTGGGTTCATTGATGGTTTGGATTTGATGGTAGGTTTGTATGTCGATGGCGAAATTATGGGTTTGGGTGGTGGAGTTTAATCGGTGTGAGTATGTTGTGAGTTGTTAGGTAGCCGTGGGTTCTCTTTTAGGTAGTCGTGGGTTGTTGGTTGATGTATTGTAAAATATAGTTTTGATATAAAATATATATATAATATAATATATATATAAGATTATTTTAATATGATGTATTGTAAAATAATGAGATGTGAGATGTT
Organism: Fagus sylvatica; assembly: GCA_907173295.1. NCBI lineage: Eukaryota > Viridiplantae > Streptophyta > Magnoliopsida > Fagales > Fagaceae > Fagus > Fagus sylvatica. The sequence continues at coordinate 40,949,941 of OU015762.1, forward strand.
TTGTAAAAGTGATAGTTAAAAGTAGAAAAATGGTTTTTGAAAGAGGTATAGTAGAGAAATTATACAAAATCAGTAGAATGCTTTTTTCATGAAAATTTTGAAAGCTAAATTGTAAATTTAATAAAGACTATTTGTTTCGGTATAATATCTTTTACATTAAAAAAAAGTTTTCTAACAAAAAAATATATATAAGAAATTATTTATTGGATAAATTACAAAATACATTTACCTTTGGTCAAAATTCATTTCAATTCTCCAACTTTACAGTTGTACAATTTAATCTTCTAACTTCTATTTCTTTTCAATTTGCTCACTTCTGTCACAATCCGTTAATGGATTGTTGTTAAGTGTCTAAAACGACGTATTTTTTTATTTTTAGGTTTTAAATCTAAAAATTCAAATCTCTCTCTCTCTCTCTCTCTCTCTCTCTCTCTCTCTCTCTCTCTCTCTCTCTCTCTCTCTCTCTCTCTCTCTCTCTCTCTCTCTCTCTCTCTCTCTCTCTCTCTCTCTCTCTCTCTCATAGAACCATCAATACTTCCTTCTTTAATAATCAACTATCAAAGCTACATAATAAAATCACCCAAAGGCACAGATGACCATCATGATCGAGTCACACCCAAAGACAAGAAGAGGGAGAGAGAGGACTAGGTGTTAACACCCCATTTTGTACCTACCAATATCTGAAATCCTCGATCACTATCAATATAATCAGTACCTTGTGTTAAGTCCAATAGATGACCTTTAGCAACTAAAACCCAAAGGACCTAGTCTACTGGCTATAGTACCTTTGTGTGTGGGGTTTAATATTGGTTCATGGACCTAAATTAGGGGGTAACTCATATTTCACTGCCATAAACCTCGAGGTTAGAGGCGTACTCCTGAGCTCATGTGTTTAGGATGGGCTCACACCAGGCAACCCAATCCCCACTTCATAGTAGCTCATTACAATTGAAAGGCTACTCTCACCATATGGAAGAGGCATCAAGATCGCGAGCACTTACACTAGGTGGTCCTTTCGACCCTGACAGCGATGAGGAAGCTGAGATTAGTGCTAGTTTTCCTTCCTCCCTGCTATAGACACTCCATCTTACAACCTTAGTTTAACCTCGTTCCAAGGGAAAATTGTCTTTTCATGCTCTAAAGGAAAAAATTTAACTTTGATTGTTAGACTATCATGGATATAATTGAACTCAAATCTAGATGTCACGAAAATCAAAACGACATATCATGCGCTTAAATCGAATCACCGAGTTAACAGTTATTGTTAGATCAAAATTTGACAATAAAGACGTATGCTTAAAATTAAAACTGAACCCGTATGATTATTACCCATTAATTGAGATTGGTTTTGAAAATAATTAAATATGTGTAAAAATCTGATTGGTTGAGGCTTAATAAGAGCATATACACACACAAGGGAAAATTGTCTTTTCACACTCTAAAGGAAAAAAATTTAACTTTGATTGTTAGACTATCATGGATATAATTGAACTCAAATCTAGATGTCATGAAGATCAAAACGACATATCATGCGCTTAAATCGGATCACCGAGTTAAAAGTTATTGTTAGATCAAAATTTGGCGATAAAGACGTATGCTGAAACTTAAATCTGAACCCGTATGATTATTACCCATTAATTGAGATTGGTTTTGAAAGTAATTAAATATGTGTAAAAATATGATTGGTTGAGGCTTAATAAGCGCATATACACACTTTTTTTTTTTGGCTAATTAAAGATCTTTATTTAAAAACAAAGATATTACAAGAACACCAGGAAATAGATAACCCTACACAGAGGGCAAGCAAGTAACCCTATATAGAGGGCAGCGGAAAACTCTACAACAAAGGAAATACAAACACCCTACAACGAGGGTAGCACAATACAAAAACAGAAGCAAACTACAACATAGAAACTTATAGGAAAATAAACACAACATAAGAAACAAATACAACAGAAACACAAGCCTTGACAATAATTCGGTAGTTAGGAAGAACCGCATCAACTAGGAATGTCCAATACGCCAGTAAGCTTGAGGTCAAGGTCGCATTCGAGCAAATAGTTTGTTAACAAATAAATTGTTAACAAGAGGTCGAATCAGATTGTCCATGGCATCAGATGCCATACGATTCGGATTTTGGGGCTCTCCAAATAGATGAGCTTTGACAGATATACTCCTAAGTTGCGGTAGATGAGAACAACTCGAGATGGATGGATTCTCCAAACCCACTGCCAACAAAACATCCATAGTCATTGAAAGTCTTGCCACTTACCGAAAGATTCAAGACTTGTTTTCAAAAGATAGAGGGCATGGGAGTCTTGAGCCAGCCTGAAGCTCCGGTGAACACTAAAAATACCCACACCAAAAATGGAGAGTGGAACGGAAGTAAAAGAAGAGGGAGAAAGAAGGAGGGGTGGTGGTGGTGGTGGTGGAGGGGGCTCACGGGTGGGTGGGGGAGGGGAGGGGGAAGTTCCAAATCAAACCAACTCCGGTCCCGATATGTGGCACGCGTGGCCCCATGGAGAGCAAGAAGAAAGGGACAAAGCAAGGAGGGAGGGAGGCGCGATTGGTGGAGAGAAGGAAAGAAAGGGGGGTGGCAACTAGGCGAGGGAAGAAAGAATGAGGGGGCGGCTAGGGTTTTGGGAGAGAAGAGAGCATATACACACACACTTGTATAATGAAGATTGATCTTAATTTGTGAAATTGAGAAAATCATTCACATTTTAATTAAAATCCCTTATACAGTGATGTTTAATTAAGTGCAAAGTAACCTCAAACAATTAAGGGGTCGACTAACCTTGTATGAGCTAGAAAACATAGTTTAAAGATGAAAAATCTCATAAATCGACTCCAAAAACGTGCTAGAAATTGTAAAAAAAAAAAAGTGAATCGTGGACACCAAGTGATCAACTGCTGATAGTTCTCATGCCTTTAGATCAAGTTTCAAGTGGCACTTGAGCTCCAGAATTTGAATTTTCACCATTTTGGCACCTTTTTATTTTTTGAAGATTCACACTTACCATACTTGGAACCCACGACTTCAACTAGTCAAAATAGCTAAAAGTCTTCCCTTGGTCTCATCTCCACTATAAATAGCGGGGACTTTCACCCTTCAGAAGCACACATTATCACATTTAGAGAACAATACACTATAAGTACTAAAATTGACTAGGGTGAAGACTCTTGTGAATTTCTCATTCTAAGTCCTTTTCAAAGGTTCAAAAGGTATATTCATCTCCTTCCTTTGAAGATTAAGTAATGATCCAAGGAGATGGTTGGAGATCGAGAAGTGATTCCTATGAAAATGTGTTGCTCAGATTTTCCCAAGAACACGAAGAACATCAAGAACCCACAAAAAAAAACGCAAAGAACGCTTAAAGAAGTAAAGGAGTAAAACTCTGTGTATGCAAATATAAATTTGTTTCACTTTTAAATTCCTGTCAATAAAATGTTTTTGTATGATGATAACCTTAGGTGTTGGATTTTTTTTTTCAAAATAGTGACATGAATTTCTATTTTTCTATAACATGTTGGATGATGCTTTGCGTGACATGGACAATGGTCACTACTTTCTAGAAGACCTACTTCAATTTGGCAAGGTGGGTGCCTAACACCTTCTCATTTCATAACTTCACATCCGATCTTAGATCAATGGTTCTAGATTAGTCTTATCTGTGTACTTTTTATCGTTTTTTAGAATGTAACTAAGGACAAATTAAAAGCTTTGTAAATTTTAGAATGTATCTAGGATTAAAGCGTGTAATCTTTTGTCATTCAAAGATGTAAATTAATTCCCAATCAATAAAACGAGGAATTTTAATTCAATTACTCTTGTAAAAAGTTTTTCTTGTTTTTTTCTATTGTAGAACACTTAAACCTAATTTCTGACTCAGAATTGTTTAAAAATTTAATGAAATATAAATGATGATATGTAAACCTGTGAATGAATCAACAAAAAGTCAAATATCTTTGATTTTATATATTATATAGATATATATAAATTATTTTGTTAATCTATTTTGAGGCCTTACAAATTTATGAAAAAAATATATCGCCAGTGGCAATCACTTTAAAAGTGGAAAGAAAAAATCTCACATTTTAATGTGATCATTATAAAAGGGTTAGTGTTTTTCATGTACACTCTATTTCTATGGCCTCTTCAAAGTACTAAGATTAAGAAACCTATCCATGATATCTCATGTTTGTGATAGTAATTAATTTACAAGCTAGTTTTAAAAATTCCCATCAATTCAAAATATAATGGACAGTTACTCTACTAATTGAAGCTTATATAAACTATGGCCTAAATGTGTGTTTGTTTTCTATTTTGTTAAAATGTTTACAATAAGTCAATAACCCTTCGATATATTTGAAGCGACTTAATATTTGAGTATTTACAAGTTCAAGGTATAAGGAGAAAATTTTAAGTGATACCTTTTTTATAATTTAAAATCAATTAAATAATATATTTTTTAACTTTCCATATAATATATTTTTTTATTAAAATACATTCTTCTTGTTTTGAGATACAAGTTTATTAATTAAGATTTTGTATTTTGGTTTTACTAACATATTATTTTCAATTGATAATATGGCTAATCCACGTAATCTTCTTGTGACATAATTAATTGTGAGTACGATTTTATCAATTTTAGTTTAAAAAATAATAATTTTAACAAACTTCTTTCTGTTGAAATAACTATAACAAGTTTTGTCAAAAACAATTTATAAGCGACATATCCATTTGAAAAAAAAAAAAAAAAAATACTCGTTTTATACAATCAATAATTGAAATATTACATGTTTGAATATCATCATAATTGCTTTCATTGTATTATTATAATATCGTCTGATTCTTTTTTTATTAATTTCTTGTTCATTTGTAAGATTTTCATTTATATTTTCAATTATATGTTTTATATTGCTATTAATAAATTTATCAAGAGATTTTATTTGAAATTTAATTCTCTCTTTCTCTCTCTCTAAGTTTTTCATATCCATATTGATATTTTCTAATAGAAAATTATAATAAAAAAATTACAAAATAAGAAACATTAATTACAATATAAGATTATAATATCACAAGAATAAAATAAATTTGAAAACGTAGAACAATATAATCTAATTTAGCATAGGCACTATTGTAACTTGACTTAACAATTGAATCACCTAATCGCCTCAACCTACCCAAGCAAAGAAGGATTCAACTTATAACTCGATAACTTAATACTACCCAAACCAAGATTAATTCATATAGAAAATCAAATATCATTGTTCAAGTGTAAAATTTAACAAATTAAAAGAGACAAACCCCACTTGTGGCTTCTCCGTAAAACACAGAACCCTCTAAAGTTTTGAGTGTATTACTTCATGTGATATTATTTATGTGTAAATCGTTAAACATTTGTGAAAATAAACGATTAATTGCTCATATAATGACACGTGTCCATATTTAGAGTTGCATTTTCAAATAAAACAATACCATAAGAGGTTTTGTGTTACACTTAAAAAATCTCATGGAAATTAAGTACCATACAATTAAGTGTTTACACATTAAACAATACCACAAGAGAGTTAAGTATGACACTCAAAACCTCAAGGAGCTTTAGTGTTTTACTAGATAACCAAAAAGAGTTTTACTCTACCCATGCATGATGAAGGAAAGTTGAAATCTGCTTTTAATTTTGATTTTATGTTTTGAGAGAGAGAGAGAGAGAGAGATGGAGGGAGGGATTGTTTAGTGGGTGGCTGTATGGGAGAGTGGTTGACTAATGTTGATAATCTATCATGTAGGAGACTGTCTTATAAAAAGTGAATCCTCCAGTTTAGGAGAAATTTATCGTTAATGATGATTCAACACACCCACAACACTACTCTTTTGTTGAAAAAACTTTAGAATTCAATTTTATTGAATTTTTATTGGCCCATAATTTTGTGGGTCTTCTTAAAGTTGGCGGAGAGTGCACACGCTCACCTATGTTCATTTTTTTTTTATTTTTTATTTTATGTGAAATCAAATTATTAACCCAAAATTTTGGGACGTTTTTTTAGTTGGATCTTTACGCAATGGCTTAAGTAGTCTGGGCCTAGAGCCAGCCTAATTATTTAAGAGTGTTATCATTGTTCTCGTAAGATTGCCACACAAAACTAAAATAAAATATTTATGTTAACTGAAAATTATTTTGAAATTTACCCCATGTTGAAAGATAATGTTTGGACACTTTAAAATTGTTAAATATCCCCTATGAACTCTAATTCAAATGAAAACTCTTTTTAAGTCTTTAACATTGTGATTTTCGGATAATCGTCACTACACATTTATTACCAAATATAACCAAGCACTTGTAGCTTCTTCAAATTGACTGACTTTCGATTTTTAGATAATAGCCACTAAACATATCTTTTACGAAACATTAATGGGTGGTCCATTGGAGAACGAAGATGCTTACTAGTGCACATATTTGGTCCACTATAAAGTATAACAATAAACAACTGGTTTGGTCTAAGAAGACCCCCATCGTGTTTTCTGTCCCCAACCTTCCACAAATCGACTTAATCGTATGGGTACCAACATGATAATTGATATTGGGAGCTGGCAATAGGGACCAAGTGCACCCACGCCGACACAGGTAGCAGGCTCACATTCACATGCCTAGCTACCAACCTTAGCACTTCCCTACCTTTCTATACTATTCGCTAAACTGTGACACTGACCTTGTTCTCTTCCAATCACTTGCCAATAAGCTTTTTTGCCTAAACATAGCCATAATTAATAACAGATAATTGCACTTGCCGTAGCTTTTCCCTACCTATATATCTTCACAATTGGATGGATTACAGCTTGATTTTTCCCTCGGCATCTTCATAATTATGTAATACACGACAATAAATTAGTAGATAAAACTATTTCAATGCCTACTTTTCTTCCCTCATTAGTAGAGAAGTTAAACTCGCGGAGTGGATGGATATTTGTGCCGCAGGGCACATTCCCACACTCTCATGTGAGTGTAGGGGCATGCGCGACAAGGTTACAACAAGATAATTAATTCCTAACTTCATGGGAGGGGAAGGTTTTGGAGTTCACGCACTGTTGATATCATATTTGATCAAGAATGATAAACCAACAACCCTTACTTCACATAAGCTGTATTTCTGAAAAGTTAATCATATTTTATAATTTTAGATGCATGAATTGGATTTCCCCCAAACATATACTGGATAGAATCAGTGATAATGTTGAACTTAGTGAACAAGCTATAAATATGGGGAGAAAGTTCTCAAAATTACTCAAAAGCTTTTACGTTTTGTTGTAAGCCAGCTATTACTCGAAAGTTTTACACTTTGTTATAACCCAATGTCTGACTAGTAGAAGTAACATCATAATTTGAGTTGAAAACAATTTGTTTAGGAAAAAGTCCAAAAAGAAACCCAAATCTTGTCTATCGTGACCAATTAAATCCAAACTCTTTAATTGTCATTTCAAATTTTAAAATTATAAATCATGACTATCTAACACAATTTCGTATATATCTATTTAAAAACGCCAACGGACCAACTTATCAAACATGAGAAAATATTTCATTGGCACTTATTACACCCCAAATGGTCCCATTTCTCTCTCTCTTTCTCTCTCTCTCTATTGTGTTCTGCTCTTCCTCAAAGTTTCTCTCTCTAAGATGGAGAAGAAACCTACGACAAAAACGATGTTGTTTGAGAGTAAATATACTTGAATGAAAATTTTCCTCTCCAGATAAATTGTTTCTTCAATGGTTTTTACCATATGTAAATAGAGTGGTTAAATTGTCATAATTTATAAAAGTCTGAGATTTGAAATAATAAAATTAATTACTCATGATTTTAATTCGTGGACACAAATTAACTAGTTAATGTTGTTTGAGAGTAAATATACTTGAATGAAAATTTTCCTCAGATAAGTTGTTTTCATAAGTGGTTTTCAAAATATGTAAACAAAGTGGTTGGAATGTCATAATTTATAAAGTCTGCGATTTGAAATGATAAAATTAACTAGTCATGAAATTTAATTTGTGGACACAATTTTAAGATTTTTTTTGTGAAACTTTTTTGATATTTAGCAATTAGACTTTATGTTGAACGTAATCAAGTGAGAGAGAGAAAGAGACATAACAATGTTTTGGTGGCAAATTGTTATGCTATGTGAAGCCTGTTTTTGTCCCCGATCTCGACAGGAAGCGTTACAATTTTATTGACTCAAGCTTCGATCTATTTGGGGGTCCGGGGGTAGCATACCCATTAAATTTTTTTGGACCTATTTATGTTATATATGTCACTTCATAATTAGGGTTTATTGTATTGTAGCTACTTTTTGTGAAGTTCTCTCAAAACATAGTGAAAATCGTTGCAATTCTATAGACGTAAATCCCAATAACGAACCACAAAAGGTTTTGTATCGTGTGATTGTTTTTGTTATTTTTTTTTTTTTCATTATTACGCATCTCACATATTCTAGGAGTAGGATTTTATTCCTAACAACTGCAATTGTACTTTTGGTAAATTGCAATTAGGGAAAAGTGACTTTATTTTTCATTTGAGCTTTACTACCGCTGAAGTGTGGTTTTCTAGAAGGACCCAATATGTCCCAAAGTGAAGAGGATAAGAAAGGCGAAGCCCATTTAAGGTTTTGTAGATGAACAACTAACAACATGCCCATCAGGGGGACCCATCACCCATCATCTCATGCTTATCAAGTAGAGAAATGCAAAATGTAAATACAATGGGAAAAGTAAGTAACAAGGAAAGAAGAAAAAAAACTTAGAAAGGGATATTGCTTAGACTTGTGCAAGTCATTCTTTTGAGCAAAATAAGAATGCAAGTTAGTTTGGTGTTAATCAGAAAACCTATGGCATGTGTGGGTGCCTATTGGGCTAGTACCACATTAGGTAGGTATGTTTGTGCTCTAGTATTTAAATAGTTAATCAAACTCTATAAAATTTGTGCAATTTTTGTAAAGTGTATTTTGGCATGTGTGGGTGCCTATTTAGATGTTTCTAGAAATTTAATCCATTACAACTTTGTTATTTCCGGCTAAGAATTCTTTTGAGCATAATAAGAATGCAAGTTAGTTTGGTGTTAATCAAAAAACCTATGGCACGTGTGGGTGCCTATTCGGCTAGTACCACATTAGATAGGTATGTGTGTGCGCGTTAATGTTTAAACTTTAAATAGTTAATCTAGGATAATTATATCATATTTCGGGAGTACATTTAATACGTATTCCCTCCTCTCACAGAAGTGGTGAAGTCCCACTAAATTAAATTCATAGTGGACCCACCACTTTTGTGAGAGGAGGGAGTATGCATTTAATGTACTCCCGGAGTATGATATAATTTTCCGTTAATCTAACTCTATAAAAGTCAGGACTTTTTGTAAAGTGTATTTTGATGTTAATAAAAAAAATGCACGTTAGATGTTTCTAGAGATTTTAATCCCTTAAAACTTTGTTATTTCTAGCTAAAAAGAAATAAGACAAATTAAATAGAAAATATAACAAATACTAATAGTGCTGTAAATAGTTTTGACACAAAATTTTAAAATTGTAAATTGATTTTTGGGCCTATAGAAAGAGAAAAATATAATTATTGTTTAGTCCAAACCATAAAAAAAATGTAGATCAGCAACTCATAAGACAGCATGCAAAGTATGTGTACACGTATGTCTTCTTTTATTTTTATTTTGTGGAGAACTAATATACTTTCCTTTTCCTTTGATTAAAGAAAAAAAACTATATGTCAAAAATCATTCACCTTCATTGCGGTGACATACCAGATGTGACCTTCAAATGATGAATCTGTTTATCAAATTAAAAAATATATATATTTAAAATCAATTAGCATACTATTTATTTGTTTGGTAAAAATTATATTATTTATAATTGCTGCAGTTCAATGGCATGCTAAACCGATTATAAACTTTGCAGGCAATAGGAAAAACAAAACAAGCTGCCCTCATTGTAGGGTTTTGTGTCACCCTGATTGTAAGGTTTTGTGTCAAGATGTATATCTTTTTTACCACTCTCTATAGAGTTTGTGGCTTCGTTGTATATTAATATTGGATTTTTTCTCACTCGTTTGAGTGGAAGTTTTTCACTGGTTTAATTTCAATGAAACTAGTTTTATTCATTTAAAAAATGAAAAACAAAACAAACACAGAAGTAGTAAGAGGAAGCCCCTCTTTGTTGAGAATGATGCTCGCTGTTTATTAGAAGTTAATTATAGATACATATTCTCATTAATCCAACCAGAAAAAGAAAATAAAGAAGTTAAGAAAAATAATATTAAAAAATTAAAAACACTAAGAGAGGTAAAAAGTGGGAATTACACACTTAGATTGGGTTTTTTTTTTTTTTTTTTTTAACTCTGCCTACTCACTCACTCACTTTACTCACTCGTCTAAACTCAGCTAAGCATTTAGAAATTCTCCATCTATTTGGCTACTAAACTCACTGAAACTGAGTTGACTCATTGTGAATCGGTGACAGAAAGTTGCCAAGCAGAGGTGGCAATTAGAGGCCTAGTGTGCCATCCAAGCATGAGAGACCCATTATTCTCTTCCACCCTGTACCCATCTCCTCCTGCAAACAAGGCCAACAACATGCTAGCCTGCTTGAACGCGTTTGACCCGAGGTGAACCGGTTCAAACCCGGAAGATTCCATCCGAGCACGCCACTGAGTCAACGTCTCGTGCCGCTCAACTCGGTCAATACCTTCACAAGCCACCACGTTACATATCTGTTTCCCGAGATATATCTCAGACATAACCAGATCCTCACTCGGAGAAGACCCTTCCAAAGAGTCAAACAAACTCGAGTAATAATGCAAAGACTCCGTGAACCTGTCCATGAAATGGGGGCTATTGTGGTTAGCTTCTTGCTCAACCAGAGTCACAATTTTGGGCTTCATGGCTTTGATGGTAGACAAAACCTTCTCAATAGCGTCGGGTGGAGCTAACATGCTGTGAAGCTCGAAGACAGAGTTCACAGCAACCGCCTCGACCTCGGCGGGACGGATATCGAGCATTGAAGGCTCGATATCTGCCAAACTATTGGCGACCAATCCTTGAAATTGGAATTGGACGCCAATAGTTTCGGCCAATTGCTTTAACTTCCAACCCACTTGCTGTAAAGCATCTGTGTTGTTTGGTTGGGGCGGGCCAATTCCGGTTAATCGAAAGACCGGTGGCCCGCCCGGCCTTAATGCAAGGGCTTGTAATAGTGCAGGCCATTGCATCCCTTGCTTTAACCCAAAATCAACAACGTGGACTCTAGTAGCAGTAGCGAATGCTTCTAGTATCGCTTGGTTCGCCGTGAAATGAGCGAATTTGAGGTACGGACAGGTCTCGTAGAAGTGCATCTGCAAGATATCTGAGTAAGAAGAATCGAGACAATCTTTTGGGTAAATTCTGTAAATTCGACGAGCTAGAGCTTCGGCGAAATAAGTAGCGACTTTTCTCATAGCACCAGACTGTGCCGCCGCGAGCAAACCGATGTGCTTAACCAGAGCATCCGCGAGCTTCAAATTGTCTTGTTGAACTGCTTCTGCACAAGCCATGAGTGTGTGAACGAGTCGAACACCTGTCTCTTGTGAGTCAACAAGAACCACCGGCCGAGTCGGCTCGCACACAGACACAGTCCCAATTGTTTGAGTCGAAGAAGGAGAAGAACAAGACAACCCAGTTTCAGTTTTGAAACGCTTGGTTTGTGGGTAGGCAGCAGAACCAGGAATAGCGCTCAGATCGTACTCGGAGTCATCGTTGTAAACTCGAGAAGACTGGGTCTCAATCTGTTGTTGTTGTCGCTGACAACCAACGGTGGTAATAGACGATGATTCAGTCTGAACAGAACTAAGAACAGGTCGTTCTTCAAGAATTGGTTGTTGGGGATTTGGGTTATTGAGCTCAGAAAGCATACTCTGAACCCATCCAGAGAGATCGGAAGGATTGTAATGAACAGTATCACAAGAAAGATTAGGGGTTGTACCCATAGCCATCTCAAGTTGCTCAAGCTTCTCCGCCACGTCAGCCATCTCAGATGACTTAACCTTATAACCCAACATCGCCAGTAACTCATCCATACCTCCACCTGAATCTTGCTCTTCCTCCCACATCTTAGCCTTACCACTTGCCGATGAACATTCCCCTTGATGACTCCTCTTGTTCATCTTAATTTTCTTCGAATCACACAATAAATTTCATTACCCAAATGGTTTTTTTTTTTAATTTTGTTAAGGAGGGGCTGAGAATTGAGATGGGTGAGGGGTCCAATGAAGAAACAGGAAGAGTTGGGAGTGAAAGGGATAAGGAACAAGGAAGGCCATAATAATGGATTTTTTTATTTAATTTTATTTTTAGATAATTGAAATTATTCTTTTATTTATTAATTTTCCCTTAGGGAGGTACGATTGGATTTGGATTGTCTAAAATTGTTGCCCGGCAGCAAAGTACTTAAAAGAATCAAAGAGCCGTGGATGCACCGCAATGCTAAAAAAGTAAGAGACGCTGATGGTAGACACTGATAGCGTACATCTCGTGTAAACTAATGACCATGCACTAGGAAAATCAGGTGGCCGTACGCTTAATCAATTAGGGTTTTTGGGACCCACAATGAAAATGTATGGTCCAGCTATGAACGGGGAGATTTGCTTAGGACTGCATCGTATTTAAAACCCACGGACTATCATGGGCGCGTCTTTTAAACGCTCCTCTAGATACACAGAAAAGACTATTTCACTATTTAGCTTTAAAAAATTGTTTTTCAAATGACTCAATTGGCGATTTTTGTTATCCAAAAGAAAGATAGAAAAGTAAAAACTTAGCGTATTGTTAAGCTAAAAGGTTAAGACCAAAAAGTTACCATCTTTAGATTAGTGGTTTTATTTCATTTTTTTAACTCCTCAGCAAAGGTGTAGAATTAGAATAGTCCACGTGTCGTGTTGGGTCAGGTTGGGTCGGGTGGATTCGGGTTTGACTCAGTCGAGTAAAGTTCAAACTAAGTTTGAATTAGAAATTTATCGGATTAAAACGTATTAGAAAGTCTTTGACGTGTTAGATCAATCCAGTATGACCCGTCTTTTTTTCTCATACAAATAAATAAATAAACTTGAACAATAAATCTCATAGAAATAATTAATACTAAAAACATGTTACTCAATTTATCAAAAAAAAAAAAAAACATGTTACTCAAATTTTATAAAAATAACTTTCTCATATTTGATTTTTTTATAAAAAATGTTTTTTATAAAACATAGATTATTAAAGATAAATCGATAAAAAAATTGAAAACAAATAAAATAAATGTGTAATTGAAGCATCTTAATATTGTTTCTTTAAACGTAATTTTTATTCTTTTGTTAGCAAGTTAAAAAAATAAAATAATTTTTTTAAATACAATAAATAATGATTTTGTTTTCTTCCTAAAAATGGGGTCAACACGCCTTGACCCACAGGTCAACCCGACCCAACCCACTATTTTAGCCGGTCAAGTTCGAGTTTACCCATTTTTTTCATGGATCTGAAAAACTTTTCCCATGCCCATTTTTTATCCTCCAAATACAGGTAGGTTAACAGGTCCTTGTCCATTTATGTTAAATCTACCCAAACTAACCACTCCCTCCCCTCTACCCAAAAAAGTCACTAAGGGCATTCACACTAGGCTCCCCAAACCGTATAAAACACCCGAATATAGCAAAAATTTCGGAAAATCGCACCACACCAGCCTCCCCAAACGAGTGAAATACGGTTGACGATGAACAGTCGCTCCATGAGTTGGAGGAGCAACTGTTCATCCTCAAAGTATTAAATTAATCCTTTTTTCTCTCTCTTCCACTCTATCTCCCGCTTTTACTCCCTCGAGTTGGCGCCAAGAATACCGGTGCTCACCAGTTGGGGTTTCACAGAATTTAATTTTCCTGGTAAAATTTTCTCAGGAACCAAACAATACAATTTACAAAATAAAAAGAAAAAGTAAAAGAACATGAAAACCCACTGGGAGCGGTGGCACTCGCGTTTGTCCGTGGAACGGTGGCCTCAACCGGGTTTGGAGATTCAGTGGGTTTCGCCTAGGGAACTGGTGTGTGGGTCCCAGTCCGACTGTGATGATGGGCGGAATTGTGGGTGTAGAAGCAGGCGTAGTGACTTAACAGAGGACTTGTGAAGGAGATGTAAAAACGGAAAGAAAAAGAAAGGGGACGACTTGTGCAGGAGAAGTAAAAAAGGAAAGAAAAAACAAAGGGGAGGGGGGTACGTGGGTGGTGGGAAAAAAAGAAAGAAAAGGGAGGTGGTGTACGTGGGTGGTGGGGGAAAAAAGGAAAGAAAAAAGAAAAAAAAAATGAGGGGATATACAACGGTGGGAGAGGGAAGAAAAAAAATAAGAAAGGAAGGTATTTTGGGAGTTGTGAAAAAAATAAATAAATAAAAATATATTAAAAAATGGAATAGTAAAGTTCAAATAGGGAGTCTGATGTAGTTGTGCTTTAGCTAAATGAAAAAATGTGGGTTTTTTAGAACCCATTTGGCAAAAAAATTGAGAAGACTAGTGTGAATGCCCTAATAGTATTTTGTACAAGTTTAGTCCTAATGTCATATATCTCGAGTTAAAAACTTGACTATACCGTGGAGTTCTCCATAATAGTACTAGTCAATATTTGTTTATATAACATAATAAAATGCATTCTGATAATGCCTAAAAATCAGTGGGCTCACACACGAGTCAATCCGAATGGACGATGCTCTCTCCGACGAGTGAATACCTGCAAAACAGAGAAACAATTAAAAGAGGGGGGGCACCGGCGGTGGTCCGGTGGGGGGAGCCTCCGATGCTTAAGTTAGCAAATGTGATGTGACAGAGAAACACGGATTCAGAGAGTCTAGAAGTGAGAAAAAGAGTGAATTACCTTTGTCTGAGAATTCTCTGGATTTATATAGGGAGGCTCTGGTCTTCTAGCCGTTGGTGGTCATTGAATGGTTTTAATGTCCGGATTTGTAACTGTCTGGTCCTGATTTGTAACCGTGTTGGTCCTTGATTCTAGCTTTTAAATTGCTCTTTTGACTTTTCCAGAGAGGTAAAAGAGCTGGCACGCTTGATATGCGGGTTTGAAGCTGTATACAGCTGGGTGTCTTAATACGGTCGTCTAGGTGCCTTAATACTTGTCGTCCATGACGGGTTGGTCGTCGTTGAGGGATTAATTTGGGTCCGTATCAGATGCCCCCTACTTCGTATCGTCGTTATTGAAATGACGATGTACGAGGTACTGAAGTGGTCGCGGGGGTTCTTCGGTAACTTCGCGTATTTTTCGGGAAACGGAGACTTCATTCAATGAGGGGTCGTCTTTCTGGGAGTGGGTGACACGTGTCGTCACGTAGCTGGCTGTCGTGATCGTTGTGTCGCTTCGTCAGATCTTGTATTAATGTCAAGGTGTCGTTTCAGGCGACAGGTGACACGTGTCGCCGCATGTTTGGTCGGCGTGACCGAGGCGCCGTTCCGTCAGATCTTGCATTAATGTCAAGGTGTCGCTTCGGGTTGCGGATGACACGTGTCGTCGCGTGATTTGACGGCGTGCTCGAATCGTTGTTTCGTCAGTTTTTTGGCGGTTTTTTGAATGCGAAGGGTTTTTTGGGTTAGGGTTTTTATACCGATTTCGAGTTTCTATTTTCATGTTCGAAAGAGAGTTTATTCGAAAGAGAGTTCTTTGGGGCGAGCGACTGAGGTTTCTTCTCCGTTTTTCCGGTGAGTTTTCCTTTCACTCTTTAGCTTTTTCCGATTAGTGTTTTGTGTTTCCACCCGAGTACATTCTGGCTTCGTTTAGCCCGTCGTTTAAGTTATTCTTCGTAGGCGTCTCTAGGTTTGCCGAGGGTAGCTTAGGACCACCGCCGTTGGAGGGCTACGTTTCCTCCGATAGTGTGCTCCACCGATTAGCGGCGGAGCTATACTCTATAGTTTACCCGGCCCTCTCGACTTGGGAAGCGGTTAGGAGTAGGATGGCGGCGAATGAGACGGAGTGGTCTCTTCCGCTGTCAGAGGAGTTGCCGGAGGGGCTCTCCGATGAATCTGCCGGAAGGGTGGCAGGGGACCCTCTCGTCTGACGCGGTCCCGAGTACTTCGGGTTCCCGTCAACAGCCTAGGGTGGACAGGTCTTGGAAGGCCATGTCTTTCTTTAGCAAAATAAGACGGGACGAGGATATAGATAGGATAAGGCGTCGTTATCAAATACCTGATGACGTCGTCCTCAGAATCCCTGACTCCGACGAGCGAGCGTGTTGCCCTAAATATGAGGGTGACGTAGCTTTTTACGAAGCCGATCTTCGGGCCGGTCTTCGTTTTCCCGTCCAGCCCTTCGTTAGGGAACTTCTAGATTTCCTTTCCTTGGCGCCGGGGCAAATAAACCCCAACGGTTGGCGGACGATCATCTCTTGCATGGTCATGTGGCGGGTTAGTAGTAATGGGGAGGAGGACCTAACAGTGGACGAATTCCTCTTCTGTTACGAGCCCGTCCAGATTGCATTGTCCCGGGGCTTTTGGACGTTCAAAAACCGCGATGCGAACTCTAGGGTCGTTCAAGGATTACCCTCGTCCGACAGAATCTGGAAGGACGGGTATTTCTTCGTATGTGGCGACAACTGGGAAAGGCTGCCGCAAGAAGACCCTAGGGACTTCGTAGGAGTCCGTAGGTCCTGGGGGACACCTTCGCGGTCTGGTGTGTGTCTTCGGTTTGCTCTCTTTTTTTCTTTTTTCTTTTTTTCTTTTTTTTATTTATTTATTTATTTTTTTTTATCGTCAGTGTGTGACCTGTTTTTCTTGTTTCTTGCAGCTTTGAACCGTCCGTTGCTGAATTCTGTCTGGCAAGAGAGGATTTGGAGGATATTAGATATCGAAGACCGTCGGTACAATATCTTCATCGAGCCGGACCTCCTTGCTACTTTCTCACTTGGACCCGTCCCCAGCTCCTCCGTCAGAGCGTTAGTGAAGGCCAATAAGAAACGTAGGTCGTTGAGTTTTGCGTATATTATATATATATATATATATTTTTCTTTAACTTAGGTATGTTTCTTGCTTGCAGGCGTGAACACCATGAAGCTTAACAAGAATCGGCTCAAACAACTTGCCCAATCAGGGGAGGTGGCAATTAACCCCGTCAGTCTGAAGCGGAAGAAGCCGGACGAGGGATCTTCCAAGCGGGCCGAGGAGGCGCCTCCTCGTCCTTCTGTCCCGGTCGTTACTCCTGTCCTCCCGACTGCCGTCCCTTCAGGCCAAGAGGCCCCGTCCGTCATCCTGGTGGACTCTGATTTCACTCCTCCATCTGCGGCCTCCACGATCAATCAGAGTCCTCTTGTGGCAATGGACAGAGCAAAAGGTGCCATCACTTCCCAGGACACGGATGAGTATGCCGTGGCCCATACTGAAGACCTTTCGCTGCTTATGGTTCACTCTTTGATGCGGGTATGGTCTTCTGTCCTTTTATTGCTTTGTATATTTTACTTTGTCCTTTTACTTGTGGCTTCTGACCCGGTCGTGTATGTAGGGTCTGACGGAGGCCATGGTGATGGCCCGGAGGTGTGCTTCAGTTGAGGAGGACCTGGCTATGCTGAGAGCAAAATCTATTGCGGACGAGGCGGAGATGAAGAACGCCAAAAAAGCCGTCATGGAGTTGACGAGGGATAGGAGGGAAGCCCTGAATGATGCGGAGAAGCTGAAGAAGGAGCTCAAGGCCAGAGATGACGATGTTAAGGCGGCGGTTGATGCTAAGGATAAGGCTGTCACCGATCTCAAGCATCTCGTTGGCCAGATTGAGGGAGCTAAGGAAGCAGCGGTGTCTGAGTTCAGAGCGTCGGAAACTTTTGAAGACATCAATACTCGCTACTTCTTGTCTGGCTTTGAAGCCTTCAGAAAGCAAGCCGTCCAACGCTTCCCAGGTTTAGATTTCTCCGCTCTTCAACCTTATGATGATGAAGACTCCGTGGCTGGCGTTTCCCAGGACCAGGCGGGTGACGAGGATGTGTCGTCGAAATGAAAATGTTTGTTTTTTGTTTTTTAAAAAATTTCCAAACAATGTGGGGCCCGTGTTTAGGGCGTTTTAACATTTCTGAACAGCATGTTTGTGCATGTTTCGTCGTTTTAAGACGGTGCACGGAATTTGTCTTTGGTATAAATTTTCCATCTTATTAGATGCTTGAATGTTCTATTTTAGTTTTGTCTTTTAAATGGTGTTAGTTTGATGTTAATCACTTGCCTAATGTTAAGGGATGGCGTTTGGACGACACGGTTTTAACTCTGGGTTCTTGCCTACGTTAAAAGGATTGTGTTTTAATCGGCGTTGGACGATACCTTTATTTTGGCTTGTAGAAGATCGTGTTTGCATTTTTAACTTTGTTTGGGTTAACAGATCGCGTTTTGATGATATAGTCTAACTTTGGGTGTTCGTTAAAAGATCGTGTTGGACGATACAGTTTAACATTGGTTAAGTTAGAAGATCGTGTTGGACGATACAGTCTAACTTTGGGTGTTCGTTAAAAGATCGTGTTGGACGATACAGTCTAACGTGGTTAAGTTACTTTGGGTGTTCGTTAAAAGATCGTGTTGGACGATGCAGTCTAACGTGGTTAAGTTAGAAGATCGTGTTGGACGATGCAGTCTAGCTTTGGGTTGCTTTGTAGGATATGTAGGTATGAGCTGAGACACGTGATTTTACCGTGGTTCGGCAATAGTGCCTACGTCCACCCTTATTCCTTTATTCGAAGTATTGTATTTTTACAAAGTTGGTCCTTTTTTAGGGATAGTATTTCCTGAGGTGCTCGGCATTCCATGGGTGAGGTAACCGTCGTCCGTTCATGTCTTCCAGGTGATATGTCCCTGGTCGTCGTATCTCTATGACTTTATAAGGTCCTTCCCAGTTTGGTCCTAGCTTCCCTTCAGAGGGATTTTTGGTGGCCAGCGTAACCTTCCGTAAGACGAGGTCACCGACTGACAATTGCCTGGGCTTGACTCTTGAGTTGTAGTGTCGTGCCATTCTTTCCTGATATCTTTTCACTCTGGTTTCTGCTGTTTCCCTAACTTCATCGATCAGGTCAAGGTTGAGGCGGAGTTGCTCTTCATTTTCCTGTTCGTCATACGTTGAAGTACGAAATGTCGTCAGTCCTATTTCGACGGGTACCACTGCTTCACTTCCGAATGTCATTCGAAATGGTGTTTCGCCTGTTGGTATCCTGACTGTCGTTCTGTATGCCCAAAGTATGCTCGGAAGTTCTTCTGGCCATAGTCCTTTCGCCCCCTCAAGTCGGGTTTTGATGAGTTTGAGTAGTGAACGATTCGTGACCTCGACTTGTCCGTTGGCTTGTGGATGGCCAGGAGATGAATAATGGTTGTGGATGCCTAGTTCCTGGGAGAACTGTCTGAACCTGGGATTGTCGAATTGCTTCCCGTTGTCAGATACGAGCACTCGCGGAATCCCAAACCTGCAGATCACTGCCTTCCATACGAAGTTCTGGATGTTTCTTTCTGTGATGGTCGCCAGTGGCTCTGCTTCTACCCACTTGGTGAAATAATCGATCGCAACTACCAGAAATTTCAGTTGCCGTCTTCCAATTGGGAGTGGCCCCATGATGTCTAACCCCCACTGCGCGAAGGGCCAGGGAGCCGTCATTGGTACCAGCGCAGCCGGAGGTGAATGTAGGTGATTGGCGAACCGTTGGCATTTGTCGCAGCGCTGGACGAACTGATAGGCATCAGCTTTCATGGACGGCCAATAGTAACCTGCTCTGACGATCTTTCTTTGTAAAGCTCGTGCACCTGAGTGGTCGCCGCAAACACCTTCGTGTATTTCCCTCATGACGTAGTTAGCCTCGTCTGGTGCCAGGCATCTAAGGTAAGGGAGGGAGAAGCCTCTCTTGTATAATGTTCCCTGCAACATGAGAAAACGTGAGGCGCGTACCTTTAATCGTCTGGCTTCGTGTCTGTTGTCTGGTAGCGTTCCTCTCTGCAAGTAGGAGATTATTGGCGTCATCCAGGAAATTTCAGCGTGGATGGGGTTCACCTTAGTCGTTTGTAGGCTCGATTGTTGGACGGTCTTGATTTTGTCGTCTACCGTCGATAACGAGGTAGATTTGGCCAGTTGGTCTGCCTCTGTATTTTGTTCTCGTGGTACTCGACAGAGCCTTACTTCGCGGAATTGGCTTATTTGATGTCGGACCAGTTGTAGGTATTGCTGCATACGCCCTTCTTTTGCCTCATAGTCCCCGTTTACTTGTCCTACGACGAGCTGCGAATCACTATGTACGTCCAGCTCTGTGGCTCCCAGTATTTTGGCTGTGTTGAGCCCCAACAGAAGAGCTTCATATTCAGCTTCGTTGTTGGTGGTTGGGTACTGCAGTCGTATTGCTTGTTTGATGATGTCACCTTCTGGGGATCTCAAGACTATGCCCACTCCGCCTGAGTCTTTTGTCGACGACCCATCTATGTTCATCGTCCACTTCGATGTCTGTTCGACGTCTTCTGTTGGCTCGTCATCTTTCGAGGTGAACTCGGCTATGAAATCTGCCAGGGCTTGAGCCTTGACCGCTGTTCGTGGTCGATAGTCGATGTCGAACTCGCTGAGCTCAATTGACCACTGGATAAGCCGTCCAGCTGCATCCGGTTTGTTCATTGCTTTCCGTAAGGGGTGGTTGGTGAGCAACACAATCGTGTGAGCTTGGAAGTATGGACGGAGTTTCCTTGCAACTGTCACTAGGGCAAATCAGGACCAACACGGTTACAAATCAGGACCAGACAGTTACAAATCCGGACATTAAAACCATTCAATGACCACCAACGGCTAGAAGACCAGAGCCTCCCTATATAAATCCAGAGAATTCTCAGACAAAGGTAATCACTCTTTTTTCACTTCTAGACTCTCTGAATCCGTGTTTCTCTGGCACATTCCTTGCTAACTTAAGCATCGGAGGCTCCCCCCACCAGACCACCGCCGGTGCCCCCCCTCTTTTAATTGTTTCTCTGTTTTGCAGGTGATTACTCGTCGGAGAGAGCTTCGTCCATTCGGACTGACTCGTGTGTGAGCCCACTGATTTTTAGGTGTGTGAGCCCACTGATTTTTAGGCATTATCAGTTGGCGCCGTCTGTGGGAACGACTTAATAAGCCATTGTCGTTCTTAGAGCAAAAAGGGCCGCACACAGGTCGATAATGATCATGGAAGGAGCTCCCAATGACGGGTCCGTATCACATTCCATTCATTTAAAAAAAATGGTGATCACATACCCATGAAACTTGATCCTACCACTCGACTTGATTCGACTCATACCTTTATTGTCGATTTCGCCAACATTGTTAGCCATCATAGGATTTCATAACATGAAACCCAATCCTCGTCGGTTATATATTGAGTAGAGGGGGGGATTAACCAACAAATTCAAATGATTGCACTCACACTCTCTCTCTCTCTCTCTCTCTCTCTCTCTCTCTCTCTCTCTCTCTCTCTCTCTCTCTCTCTCTCTCTCTCTCTCTCTCTCTCTCTCTCTCTCTCTCTCTCTATATATACACACTGAATATATATATTGTGAGTGGTCATCATCATTGTTGCACAACAAAATCTACCAATTGTCATTGTGGAAGGGCACTCCGACATTCGTAAGGCCAAGATATGGTGATAGGAGGCTGCAATTTATCGACGAAGAACACCCTTTCCTCCCTCCTTTGCCATCAGTGGCCTACTCCTTGACATCAACATGCCACACCAATTAAATTCCTTTTGTGGGTCATTTATTTTATCATGGCATGTCCCAAAATTTCGTACTCTTTAAAAACTCAACAGATATAATGTTAATAGCTTTATTACAATATCCTCTCTTTTTTAAAGCCAATTCTCTTTTTTCATTGTTTTATTTAGGTTTAAATTAAATATGATAATTTAAAATTTTCTATTTACTATTTGAAAAATAATGCATTCAAACCTTTTAAAAAGTTAGATTTTCTAAACATGACAAAAGAAAATTAGAGGGAGTATTCTACTTTCTTTCCTCTATCTTTTGGTTTAGTAATAGTAATTAGATGTTTGGATACGGAAGGAGTCATGAAAGTTGATGGGATTGGGGAGTCATGCACTCATGCTATTGAAGTAGAGACTAGAGAGTATAACTAATCCAACCTTACCGTCATGAAAGTTGATGGGACTGGGGAGTTATGCACTCATGCATGAGAAATTGAGAATAAGAAATGCATGACGGATGCATATTCTACCAAAATGGCAAAATCTTCTAAAAGGAATATGTTAATTGAATATTTTTCAAAGGTTTATTTTTACATCTGTATCTATGTTCAAGACAATCAGTCGGCAGAACATTTGAGAAAGTTCGAGAAAATTAAAAGTCAGAGAATCTTGGGGAGAGTGGAGGGGTTCGTACTAGTTCTAGTTAAGTTAGACCAGAGATAAATTAATAAACAAGCATGCACCTTATCTTTTAGAGATGGTAAATAGGCTAAATCATGTGAAGCAAATATATTCCTTTGACTAATACTGATATTTTATCATTTAGCAAAAAAAAAATACTGATATTTTATCAATTTATTTCCGGAGTTCCATATTTATATTGTCAAAGGTCAAATTAAATATATTGTTAGTATCTAAAGTTTAGAGCATGTTTGGTGACAGAATTCAAACATAGTTTTCTGTGTTTGAATCCAAAAAATGGTGGGCCCGATTCTAATATTGTTTGTTTGGCACTTGTTTTCACATTTTGGATTCAAATAAATACATTGTTCAAATGATACTCAAATGACCCAAATTGAAAACAACTTAAAAATGTTTTCAGCTAAATTTAGACACTGTTTAAATGATCGGTGGCATTTTTGCAAATTTTTGCACGAATGACCAGTGGCATTATTGTAATAAAACCCATCTTTTTTTTTTCTTTTCTTGGCACTCTTATCAACCACTCTCTCTCTCTCTCTCTCTCTCTCTCTCTCTCTCTCTCTCTCTCTCTCTCTCTCTCTCTCTCTCTCTCTCTCTCCATAGCAGCTCCTCCTCCTCCTCACACTCCTCCCTCTCACTCTTGCTGGCTTGGCTTTTCTTCTCCAATGGCGTTGTGGCATCACCGACCCCTCCACCCGCTGCTTTTTGTTCTCCAATGGTTTTTGTTCTCACCCACGATAATTTCTCTCTCTCTTTCGTCGTTCTCCTCTCTATCTCGCTGCACGATTTGTGCTTGATTTTTGTGAATTTGTTGTTGTATTTGTTGGATTTCTTGTGATTTGTGTTGATCGGTGTGGGTTTGTTGGATTTGCTGTTGTTGAAGTGAGTTTGCTGAGTTTTGGGTTTTTTTTCTTTTTTTTAGATTTGTCTGATCTGCCGTGGTGGTTCTTGGTTTTACTGATTCTGGCTTTGTGAGGTTGCCGGTGATGGTTTTAGGTGTCGCCGGTGGGTTGGTTTGGTTGATTCCGTCCTTGGTTGTGGGTTTTGTGTAGTGGGTCTCAGTGGGTTACGAGGTGGGTCATGGTGGGTTTCTGTGGGGGGTTTGGCTCGCAGTGGGTCGGGGTGGGTTGCGGGGTGTTTCTTGGTGGATTTGTGGGGTGGCTCACGGTGGTGGAGCAACTCACGGTCTGCCTTAGGTGGCTCTAAAATGTCTGTGTGTGGGTGTGGTTCTGTTTTTGGAGAGAAGGAAATATGTGTTAGTTATTTGTGAAAACACTTATGTGAAAACAATTGCCAAAAAAAAAAGATTAAAAACAGTATAAAACTTGAATTTGGATTCATTAATTGAAAACAGTACAAATACAATTTTTGAAAACAAAAATAGAATTCAATCACCAAACATACCCTTACTCATTTAGCAATTTTTGTTCTTGAAATTTGAAATGAGAGCTACTAATCTCTAAAATTTCAAAAATGAGTGTTATTGGGAGCGGAGTATAATTTCCCAAAATAAGGTGTAACGACTCTAGTTTCCCTAAAAGAAGGGACTGTCAGTGTAATTTACCCTAAAAAATTTCACATCCTCCATTAGTCACGTAAGCGATCAAACTAACGAAATTGAATGAAATGACTAATAACGCTCATTTTGCAAACTTTAGGAACCAATAACGCTCATTTTAAACTTTATGAAATAAAAACGCTGAATGAGTAAACTTAGTGACCAACAACACATTTTGGCCTATATTAAAGAAGATGTTGAACAAGAATTTAGTAAATTAATTTAATTTAAACTTAAAATTCACACTAAGTTTCTAGCAATCATCTCTCTAATTTAAAATTTACGAAATATTTTTAACTCATTTAAAACTAATTTAAGTCCATTTAAATTCCAACTTATTTGAAAACTACTTCAAACATATTTAAAACTATTTCTAATCCATTTGAAATAAAATGATATATCAAACCAAAGAATTTTGACTTGGGTTGACCTCCTAAAACATCGCCATATTAGATTTTGAAACCTCACAAATTTACACATCACCACTATTTTATTTTATTTATTTATTAAATTTCTTTAACTTTAATCTCGATTCTCTTTTTGTAAACCAAATAGCCAAAGACGATTCCTTTCTTTTGGGTTTTCATCGTAACTCCTGTCAGGATATTGATGAGCAGGTCTTTTTCAAAGGGTTGCATCAATTTTTTTTTGATGTCTCACTTTGAATATATCCTCGTTGCCTTCTTCTTCTTCTATACTAGCCTAAAAGTACCCATTTATATAAAATTTTGAAATTCATAATCTGATCCTTCAATATATGTTTTGGTGGTGGAATGCGAAGAGAGACTAACCCCATCCCCCTCAAAGTGTTCAACAAAATACTCGAGGCAAACTGAAAAGGGCTAGGGGCTTGGGCTTGAAAAGAATATATTAACCAACATTGTCCCTCTTCCATTGCTACAATTGTGCTATAACTCACATTTTTTGGCATTTTTGGGGCATTTTCTGCAATGGGAAGATTAAAGTGATTAGAGAGCAGCTGCCTTTTTTATAAGTCAAACGTTGTAAGTATAAAAGAGCTACTTACTTTTTTACTCATGCATTGTTTTTTTAGATTTAACACTATTGTAATGTATTGCTTAATCACAAGTTTGATTCTGTTTTAATTTTGATAGAGAGAGGAAGGAAGAGTTTGTTCACCTTTGATGGTGCGCAACATTAGAAGAGAAAGGATAACATTTTGGCCTCAATTAAAAATCAGTGTAAATTACACTGACACTCCTTTCTTTTGAGGAAACAAGATTTACTACACCCTAGTTTGGGAAAATAACATTCCGCTCCCAAATTTGCAAAATAATTAACATTCTGCCCCTTTTTTTGTTTATTTTTTATTAATTTTTTTAACCAACGCCTAATTGACCAAAGTTAAAAAGAAAAATTATAATCCAATTATTTTAAGTTTAAGTGGAGAATATTCTTTTAAAAATGGGGGAAAAGGGGGCTGAGTGTTAATTATTTTGCAAATTTGGGAGCGGAGTGTTATTTCCCCAAATTATAATATAGCAAGTCTAGTTTCCCCAAAAGAACGGGGTGTCAAAGTAATTTACCCTAAAAATTATGGTGTGAAATAGATACATAAAGCATTCTTTTCTTTCTTTTTTTTAATAACAACATAAAGCATTCTATTGGTCCATAGAAAGGCCTTAATTTTATTTTAATTTTTCTAGGTGAGACTGTTAGGGGGATTAATTTGTTTATAGTACAAAAATGCCTACACTGTAAGATAGATAAATAATATATCCTTCTTCTTCTTTTTTTTTGTTGAATAATAATATATTATATTGATTAATATGGGGGCCTTCTTCCATTTGGAGCCCTAGATGATTGCCTAAGTGGCCTAAAAGAACAAGAGTATGGAAAAAGAGGATGAAAGACTTTAATTGAATCTTGGTGGCAACTTGAATTTTGTTGGGGAGCCTATCTTTTTTTTTTTAAATGTAAATTGGCGGTGGGGTGTGAGGGGGGAGTGGGAATCTAAACCCTAGCGCTCTAGCACGTACTAGAGTCACAAGTCCATAGTTACACTTAATTGAATTAGAAGTTGGTGTTTATGTCCCCTTATAAACCTACATAAGACTTTGTATATTTTTAATGTGAAACAAATCTACAAACCTTTAACCCATTTTTATATCACTACCCAAATAATAAAATTTACAATAACCTATGTTGAGCCAAACAAAAGGGGCTAAGTCTATATCTCCTTAATAATTATCCAATGTGTTGTTAGGTTAATAATTGTAAGGAGGATCTATCAAATGTCAAAGACTATCATGTTATTGAGCCTAAGCTAGAGCTCAATTTCGAGGTTGGCTCATTTAATTAAGGTAACGAACTACCAAGCATGAAAGAAATATATAACGTTGTTGCCTTGCAAACTTGAGCTTAGATATACATGAGAACAACTAAGTCAAGCAATTTTAAATGCAAATGCAGATGCAATGTTTTGATTTTTTTTGTTTTTTTTTCTAAGCAATGCATATGTAATGGCCTAAAACAGTTTAATTCTCGGATTATTTATAAACCTCAGAAATTGAACAACTAATTTAATTAACAAAATTTTAAAATAATAATTGAACCATCAAAATCGTGGCAAAAAAAAGATCAAAAGATGAAATAAAAAAATTTCAAAATATATAATTCAATTCTAAGGGGGAGGAACTAGGAAGTGTTGCACACCCGCTTTAGTTCGAGTGAAAGAACGGTTTCCTTCATACACGACCCCCATAAGGGAAGATCCGGGGAGTCAACTTTTAATTCCAACGCAAAATCACGGCACGTAAGCAACCATACACCAATTAGAGAGCTTAGTGTCACTTACAAGGCCACGCGGTTTCACCTTCTCCGGAGTGTAACACACGCGTCAAATGTGCAAATGGTAATAGCTAAATGAAATCAAACACATTAGTATAATTTCTTTTGTGGGACCCACATTGAGGTGAGAGGGGATTCACTCGTCGGCATCGATTTTAGGACCAACACAACCAATGGGACCCACTCAAAATTAATATATATCAATTTATGTGTTAACGGCGTTAAAAAAAAAAAAAAAAAAAAAAAAAAAAAACGGTTTTTCTCTCCCTCTCTCTCTTTCATTAGTTTCATTGCCTTTTGTGCAAGAGGGTGTCCCTATCTGGATGTGACGCTAGGAACCAATGGGGCATCCCTCTTTATTTTATTCTTTTTTTGTTGTTGTATTTATTTTTATTTTACAGTGAAACCCAGGCAAGCTCGCACTGAGTCACTGACACTTCCGTCCGATATTGGTCCATCACCATGTGATTCTGCCACGTTTCCTAGATTCCTTTTTAAGGTGGTCCCCATGGGGTCCATCTCTCTTTCCAATGTTTCTCCTCCTTTTTATTTTAGAATTTTTTGATTTATCGTAATGCTATATTGCTGTATTAAGAAAGTTACAACTGGATCAGAGCAAAATAAATAGGTATCTTATTGGTTATGGATACAAAGGAATCACTATTGGCTTTGATTTGTTGTTCTATAATCCAATCATGATTCTCTTATCCTAATTAGGACTTAGGAAGAGGTTTGACGTTTGAATTCCATTCATGGTAGGTATAGAATTCATGAAATTTTATGTAAAGATAATTATATAAAAAAAATGTTTTCTATTTGGACTTTGGAGTAATAATTTCAAAATTGATATGAGGAATATTTATAAATTTTATTTCAATTTACTTAAAAAAAATGAGGTGTTTATTTATAATTATGTTCAGTTTAATGTGCTTCATCAACTAGTTTCATCCTTTGCGTGTCAAAATCACAAGGAAGTGAATAAGTGTGATATACATGACTTGACAATTCAATAGTTATGTCATTTATATCTCTTTGGTAAAAAATTGTAGTGCTCCAAGTATTTCTAATTTCAGTATTAAAATAGTTGTCAAACTTCTACCTGATATCCGCCCCAAATTATGTAACTTATCCATCAAATTATTGTAATACCACATACTGCATACCAAAAGGACTAAAGATATAAAATTTTAACTTTTGTTTAATAATTATAAATGGATAAATGTATTTTAAGGAGCTTAGTGGACTCTAGAAATTTTTTTTTTAATCTTTTTGTATAATAATTATAAATAGATAAATATATTTTAAGGAGCTTGGTGGACTATAGAAATTTTGGATCTTTTTGCTTAATAATTATGAATAGATAATTTTTATTATTTTTTTTTATTTTTTATCCTGAAAAGATAAATGCATTTAAGTAGCAGCTTAGAGCATTCCCAGTGGATGAGCTAAACTCAAAATTATGCTAAAATATCCCAAAAAATGCTCCCAACGGATGAGCAACTGATTAGGCAAAATAGATTTTTGCTACAGTAATGAGGCATTTTTGCCACGGAACTGTTCATTTGGCATTTATTATTTTATCATTTCTCTGCCAATCTCTCTCTCTCTCTCTCTCTCTCTCTCTCTCTCTCTCCATCTCTCTCTCTCTCTCTCTCTCTCTCTCTGCCTCTCTCTCTCTCTCCTCATTTTTCCTCTCTTTCTCTCTCTCCCAATTCTTTCCATCCTTGGTTTCTCTGGGAACCACCGCCATTTGTGAGGGCCATTTGGGCCAACGCTAGGGCCATTTCCAATCGCTGAACGATGGATCGCTGTCACCGGATCGCTGTCGCCGTGATTGTTGGAGAAGAACCCGCCTCGTGGCTGAGCTAGTCGTGATCGCTGGAGAAGAACCCGCCTCGTGAATACCTCCGGCAGTATAGGCAGTGTAGAAAGCCAAAAAGTACATCTCGATCTTCCTGCCAGGCTCGTTCAGTGTCGGAATGACATCGTTTCTTGACGGAGACGAGAGGCGGTTGTTTGAGCTTGCGCCGAGCATGGGTTTGGGATCAGATGAAAAGGGGGTGGCGGTGGAAGGAGAGTGGGTTTGATTTTGTTGTTTCAATGTGGTGGAAGGAGAGTGGGGGGTGGCGGTGGCAGATGAAAAGGGTTGAATTGGTTCCAGGCTGGCATTTGGGTGTTTTAGAGAATATAATAAAAAATAATTGAAAAAATAATATTATAATAAAATAGAGTAGAGTATAAAGAATCGGATGTGAGTGTTTTATAAAGTGGTTTGGCAAAATAGAAAAAGTAGCTCCATAAGCTAAAATTTGCAAATAAAAATGGCTTAACCGTTGGGAATGCTCTCGGAGCATCTCCAGTAATGGTTCATATTTGGCTCTCTATCTCTACATGTGGAGAGCCAAAATGAAGAAATTGTGCTCCAACAGCTCTCCATTTAACTTTTCAAATTGTCAAAGTGCTACAGTAGCTCTTCACAAATGAAAAGCTACTGTAACTCTTCATTGAATAAAAAAATCATTTAACTGGCCCACATGTAGGATAAAAGAATCATTGAATAAAAAAATATCATATTTAAATGAGATAAAAGAATAAATAAAGTATATTTAAATAGAGTAGAGAAAGAATGGAGAGTCTGCCAGAGAATGTATCTGAAAAAATGAATAGAGAGTGGCTGAAATCTCCACATGTCGATATAAAAATGAAGAGTCTCCTGGAGATGCTCTTAGTGGACATAGAAATTTTGGATTCAGGGGTACAACCATCCAAGGCATTTCTATTTGGCAGAAGGAGTAGGCCCAGAAGTTTGCAGGCCCGTTTGCAATAGCTTCTACAATTGCTCAAAACTGATAAGAGATTGCATATCTCAAAATTGCCCAAAAATTATGTACTAGAATTAGTAGGTCATACGAAAGAGGCTCTATATCTAACCACAAACTTTCACTTTTGATGATGATAAACATATAAACATATCTCAATGAAATGCTAAGAAAATGTTATAATGGGAAGATCGTATTTGTTACATATGAATTCTTCTTTCAATTAGAATTTTTTTTTTTAATAGTATTAAAGATTCCTGGGTCTCTGCGTTACAAAGAAATGAAATTAGGTATGAGTGAAGTCTTAAGTTCAAATTTTATTTTTAAAAACAAAAGTTTCTTGTACATGCTTAAGCAATTTTTTTTTTCCTTTTCGTTATTGTTTCCGAAATCTAGAAGAAACAATTAGAGTCACTCTGCTGGTCTCACTTACAAAATTTTATATTCTAATGCTACATCCTTTTTATGTTGGAAAAAGGTTTAGTTGGTCTCACTCACTTACCTGGTTTAAAATGATGAAAGTGTGGAAAACCTAAATCTAATGACAATGGAATATAAAAGAGTTTGAGAAAGAGAGGAAGAGAATGGAGGTTAGGGTTTTTCAAGTGGTTCGGCTATGTGAGCCTACATCTACAGTGTTAGAGTAATGCATAATGTAAACAAGAGTAAAGAAGAGAGAGTTGAGAAGGAGAGAATTTAGAATAGGAATGAAATATATTTTGCTTGATTATAATGAGGAAGACTATTCCTCTATTTATACAAGATGATGATCATCAGAATGTACCTAACTAACTATAACAGAATGAATTTTTATCAACAGACTCTGTAACCAATTGTAACAGATATAGTTTAACTAATATAACTGAACAACTATATATTACTCTATCATCCCCCTTCAAATTGATGGTCAGTAGAACAGACCATGAGTTTGGAACACAACCGAAGAAATCGAGTAGACGGGAGAGCCTTTGTAAAGATATCAGCAAGCTGATCATGAGTAGAGATGAACTGAAGTAAGAGGTCACCACGGACTACTTTTTCACGACAAAGTGGTAGTCTACCTCAATATGTTTCGTACGCCCATGGAATATAGGATTAGAAGCCAACGCTAGAGCACTGGTGTTATCACACCAAATCAAAGGAGCAAAAGGTAAAAACAGCTTAATATCACAAAGAACCTGACGAAGCCAAGCAAGCTTAGCAGCACCAGTGGCAAGGGAGCGATACTCAGCTTCTGTAGAAGAGCGACAAACAGTGTGTTGTTTCTTAGCAAGCCAAGTAATCGGATTATGACCAAGGAAGACAATAACTCCAGAAGTAGAACGCCTATCAGATGGGTCACCAGCCCAATCAGCATCTGTAAAGGCAGTAAGAGCAAGAGGGCCTGGTTGAAATAAGACACCGTTATGCAGTGTACCCTTGAGATAACGAAGAATCCGTTTTGCTGCAACAAAATGAACAGTGGAGGGCTTGTGCATAAACTGGCAGACACGGTTGACAGCGAAGGCAATATCAGGGCGAGTGAAGGTAGCATATTGAAGGGCACCAACTAGGCTGCGAAAAGGTGTAGGATCACTGAGAGCATCATTGTTGGCAGTAGAAAATGGTGGAGTAGTGGCAATAGGAGTAGGAGCAACCTTACAATCAGTCATCTGAAACTTGTGAAGAAGATCAGTGATGTATTTGTGTTGATGAACAAACAACCTAACTTTCTTGTAATCAATCTGAAGACCCAAAAAATAACGCAATGGGCCTAAATCCTTTATCTCAAAAGCAGCAGACAATTGAGAAATAATATCTGAGATCGCAGTAGAATTATTGTCCGTGATGATTATATCATCTACATAGAGTAATAGGTACACAGTAGTGGAACCATGATGCAGGACAAACAAAGAGACATCAGCAAAAGAAGCAGTAAATCCCAAAGTTAACAAGTGAGAGGTAAACCGTTCAAACCATGCACGGGGGGCTTCTTTTAAGCCATACAAAGACTTATGTAACTTACAAACATGAGATGGTTGTGCCGAATCAACAAACCCAAGAGGTTGAGCCATGAACACACTTTCTTTAAGCAAACCATGAAGAAAGACGTTACTTACATCAAGTTGTCGAAGAGGCCATTGATTCTGAGCAGCCAAGGACAAGATGATGTGTACCGTGGGTGGTTTAACTATGGGGCTGAAAGTCTTGTCAAAATCAACCCCAGCTTTCTGATGAAACCCCTTGGCGATGAGTCAAGCTTTGTACTGAGACACGGAGCCATCAATGTTGCGTTTGATTTTGTAAACCCAACGACACCCAACAAGGTTTTGATCAGAGCATGGAGGAATGAGGGTCCAGGTGTGTTGTTGTTGAAGAGCATCGAACTCGGAAGCCATGGCCGCACGCCATTCAGGGATTTTGGAAGCAATAGTGAAGCTTGGTGGTTCGGTTTGAAGATAGTTAATGGTGGTTGAAGTGGCAAAAGACTTCTTCTTGACAATTTCAGACTTAGAACGTGTTTGCATAGGGTGAGAAGGTAAAGCTGGAAAGAGAGGTACAGGGGCGGTCTGAATTGGTAAAGGAGAAGAGGTTGGGGAAATAACTTTTGGGTTCGATGGATAATTTGGTGGATCGGGTTAGGTAGGTAAAAGAGGGGCAGAGATGGGCTCAGGGATAATATTGGGTTCGGGTAGTAGAGGCATAGAGCCCAAAAGAGATGGAAGTGGATGGATTAAATGAGATAAGGAAACTGGGCTTAGGGAAACCAGATGAGTAGGGGCAGGGCCTAAGACTGAAGGTGTTGGGCTTGGAGAAAAAATATTAGTAGGTGTAGGGCCCAAGACTAAAGGTGTTTAGCATGGATGAAAAAATAAAAGAGAGCTGAGCCAAGAATTTGAGTTAGAAGAGGAGGAAAGTGGAGGACAAGGTAAAGTAGTTGAGGAAAAGGGATAATGAGCCTCATTGAAAACAGCATTTCGAGAGATGTAAGTGCGAGAAGTAAGAGGATCCAAACAAAGATATCTTTTTGAATTAGAGGCATAACCAAGAAAAACACATTCTTTGGAATGAAGACTAAATTTGTGTTTGGAGTAAGGATGTAATAAAACAAGCACAACCAAAGCTTTTAAAAAGTGAGAAATTTGGAGACGTACGAAAAAGTGTTTCCCAAGGTGAAATTGAACCACAACTTAAAGACGGAAGACGATTTATAAGAAAAATTGCAGTGGAGAAAGCGTAGGTCCAATATTCAATTGGAAGAGAAGAGTGGGAAATCAAGGTGAGAGCCATATCAACAATATGACGATGTTTACGCTCGGTAACACCGTTTTGTTGAGATGTGTGAGGACAAGTAAATTGATGAATAATACCGGATTGAGAACAAAATTGACAAAATTCATTGTTGGTGTACTCACCACCACAATCGGTTCTCAATGTTTTAATAGAAGTGCCAAGATGATTTTCCATAGTATTTTTGAAGTGTTGAAACGATGCAAGAACTTGAGATTTGTGTTTCAACGGAAAAAACCATGTGAACCTAGTAAAATCATCCATGAATATGACGTAATAACGATAACCATTTATTGAATTAATTGGAGCGGGACCCCATACATCACTGTGTACAAGTTGTAATGGAAATTGAGTACAAGAAGTGGAAGTGGAAAAAGGCAGTTGTGTCATTTTACCCATTACACAATGCTTACAGAATGTATTAGAAAGGGGTAATTGATGATTAAAATGATGACTTAATACATGAGACAAAACACGGGATTAAGGGTGACCAAGGCGCATGTGCCAAAGACTAGCTTCAGAGACTTTAGAACAAACAAATGGACGGCATGCTGTGTATGAGACATGAGGAGCAGAAAAAGAAGATGGGACAGCAGTGCTAGAGTGACTGGAAGCAGGAGAGAGGCGAGATTTCAGTGAAGGGAGTGAGAGACCGTGTATGGGGTAAAGTCCATCTTTACTAAAACCCTTGTAAAGAGGCTTCCCCATAAGATGATTTTGGATCTGAAAATGATTGGCATTAAAGTAGAATGAGCAGTGATTATCACGGCAAAAACGTTGAACAGAAAGAAGATTGGATTTCATAGAAGAGACATGCAAGACTTTACGAAGATTAAAGAGATAAGCAGAGGTTCTGAGTTGAGAATTACCAATGTGGGAGATGGGAAGCTGATTACCATTACCAACGGAGACAAGTTGTGAATTTGTGTAGGCGTGGTTGTCAGGTATGTTGTGAAGGTCAGGGGTGAAGTGATCGGTGGCACCAGTGTTAGAGATCCAAGTAGTTTGGTTAGAATCAGGTGGTGCGGCGGTGACCATGGTAGCAAGCTTTGCTGAAGGATGCCAGCCCTGGTAGGCGTAATTCATGCGTTGATAACAATCAATCATTGTATGTCCAGGCTTGTAGCAGATCTGGCAGGTAAGACGAGAACTAGGGCTTGGATTCCAAGATTGGGAATTTTGTGGATTCGGACTGAAATTGGAGAAGGCATTCCCATTATTGAAATTACCTTGAGAACCACCACGGGTATGATAATTTTGGAACCGCCCATTACCTCTACCACGATTGTTGAAACTCTGATTTCAGCCTCGACCTCGGTTTCCATTGAATGGAGCAGTTGAAAAAGTATGAAAGCTCGGCTGAGAACTCTTGTTGGCTACCATAGCCATATGAGCGATCTCTTTGGAGTTATCCATGGCACTCTTGAGAAGATCTTCTTCAGTTTTCATTAAGGTATGCAATTCTTCAAATCGCACTGCCTCATTCTTAGTTAACATGGCAGATGTGAAAGAGTGAAAATCTGAGGGCAGACCTTGAAGAACTATATGGGGAATTTCTTCATCATCAATGAAAACACCTACACTCACTAGTTTGTCTCTTGCTTCTTTGATCTTTTGCAGGTATTGAGTGACAGAATCAGAATTCTTCTTGATGCTATGGAGTTCACGCTTAAGATTCACAATACTGGAGCGAGAGATTGAGGTGTACCTATTAAGAATGACTCTCCAGATTCCAGAAGCAATGGTCTGGCCCATTACTAGAGATATGGCTGAAGGTGAAAGCGTGGAACTGATCAATGAGAAGAGCGTTTTATCCTTTGTTTTCCATTGCAGATGGAGAGGATTAACTTCTTGTATCTCTAGGCCATGGTGACCGAGAACAAACTGGGAAGGGCAAGAAGTTGGATCTTTAAGATGATCAAGGAGGGAGTAAGCATCAAGAATTCTTGTAATTTGGAATTTCCACATCAGGTAATTCGTGTGATCAAGCTTTACTGTGACATAGTTGGAAATGTTGGAGAGAAGAAAAAAAGGTGTTTGTGTTTGAGTATTAGAAACAACAGCAGTCATGATGGTCAAGGACCTTACTGCTCTGATACCATGTTAGATTAATGCAGAATGTAAACAAGAGTAAAGAAGAGAGAGTTGAGAAGGAGAGAATTAGAATAAGAATGAAATATATTCTGCTTGATTATAATGAGGAAGATTATTCCTCTATTTATACAAGATGATGATCATCAGAATGTACCTAACTAACTATAACATAATGAATCTTTATCAACAGACTCTGTAACCAATTGTAACAGATATAGTTTAACTAATATAACTGAACAACTATATATTACTCTATCACACAGGATGTAGCCAATGGACTACATCTTTATTAATTCATTATGTACAATATATTTTGGATGATTACAATGTGTTGTGAGATATCCTATTTATACATAAAACTACTAACAGAACCATGATATCTAACCAATGTGGGATTCTTCAACATTCCCCCTTAAACTCAAGGTATAATTTTTTATGAAACCTTTGAGTTTGGTAACAAAAGAATAGCACAAATATCTTGGCTCAACTCGGCTTAACTCGTATCTCGGCTCGATGGCTTGAATCTCAGCTCAGAGGCTCGATGACTTGGATTTTGGCTTGGGGACTTCGATCTCAGCTTGACTTGGTCGGATCATGGCTCGATGGCTCGAATCGTGAAATGGTCTTAGCTTGAGATCTCAGCTCAGTGGCTCAATGGCTTGGCTCGATCTCTGCTCATGAAGATAGAATCAAAATATATCCCACAAATTTTTTTTTTCTCTCTTTTACTGGCCAATGCCAGTTTTCTTTTTCTTTCTTTCTTTTTTTTTTTTTTTTTTTTTTTTGAATTTTTGAATTTTGAATTTTGAATTTTGAATTTTGAATTTTGAATTTTGAATTTTGAATTTTGAATTTTGAATTTTGAATTTTGAATTTTGAAATTTGAAATTTTTTTTTTTTTTTTGAATATTTTGCAAACAAAAATAAATAAAATACAAGCAAAACATAAAATAAAATGATTTTTTTTTTGCTTGCTTCAACTTTTTTCTTTTTTCTTTTTTTCACAAGTCACACCCACCATCTTCTTTCTTCTTTAGGCTGTAGTCAACTAAACAATTGAAGCAGCAAAACTAAAGTAAGATAGAGATCTCAGATCACCTTTGAATGAACAGATCTGGGGATCTGGAATGTTGCCATTGATGGTGGTGCAGTGGTGTGGAGCGGTGCCAGTGAAGGCTGCAAACAATGAGAGAAGAGCTCGGCGGCGCTGGGAGTTGGCGTCGTGGTGGACATTACGGCAGCGGCGGTGGCACACTTGACCCTTTGGAATTATTTATTTTTATTTTTATTTTTATTTTTATTTTTATTTTTGAAAATGCGGAAAAGGATGATGGTCGCTGTTGCTTGGGTTCTGCACTGTACAAAGCAGATCTCTGAAGGTTTTGGAAAAGGAATTTTTGGTGATGATGAAAAAGATTGATGTGGCGGAAGCAATGTCATAGGATGGAACTAACTCGTGTGAGCTCTAGGGCTCTGATACCATGTGGAAAACCTAAATTTAATGACAATGGAATATAAAAGAGTTTGAGAAAGAGAGGAAGAGAATGGAGGTTAGGGTTTTTCAAGTGGTTCGGATATGTGAGCCTACGTCCACAAGATGTAGCCAATGGACTACATCTTTATTAATTCACTGTGTATAATATATTTTGGATGATTACAATGTGTTGTGAGATGTCCTATTTATACATAGAACTACTAACACAACAATGATATCTAACCAATGTGGGATTCTTTAACAGAAAGCCAAATACTTGAGAACTAGGTCCTTTATGTCTATTACAACTCAAGAAGGAGATCGTGGGTATGGAGATCAATGCTAAAAAGCATAGGGGTAATCAAGAAGGGAGCATGTTGAAAGGTAGAGGGTTTGGAATGACTTTATAACTTTGGAATTCTTCATCGATCCCCTCCATTCCTAACTTCAAACTAAGACCAACACTCTATTTTGCAGCTGTCGTTTAACCTCACACCAAGGGTAAAAACATCATGTTAGGAAAAAATCATCATTTTGACCATAAATGAAAATTTTCTTAATTAAAAAGAAATCAATAAATCTCAACATTCAAAGCAAAACTTTATTTGCTTAAATCAGACAATTAGAACTCAAGATCGAGTCATGACAATTTGTAACAGATGAAATACATTCTTGAAATTATAATTCAACAACATGTGATTACTTGTAATTAACTATGGCATGTTTTTATAACGAATTAAATATAATTAATTCATGTTGATGTCCATTTTTGCGGGCTTAATCCCTTTGGATTTGAGCGCCCAACCTAAACTAGGTAAAGGCCCACTCGGACATCAAGAAGGAGGCCAAGGCCTAAGAGCCATAAAAAAACCTTAAAGAGAAGCCCTTACCCCCACAAAGTAAAAGATGACACGGTGAGTCCTTTCATTGGATCTAGTGGCCACAAAAGACCCATAAAAAATAACAAAGATCCAACGAAAATGGAAAGGATGAGATGAAATGGTTCAATTGAATCCATGTCTGCTCTACTGAACCAATATTTGCTCCACTGAACTCAGTTTGTTCAACTGAGCTAGTCTAAGAACAACCTAAGAAATAAAGGACAATGCTCAAAAGAGGTAAGGTTTGGATGTGTTAAAGTCCAATGGGCCTAACTCAATCTCAAAAGACGCCTTCTGAGATGAGGGTTACCAATGGCTTATATACCTATTACTCACTCCAACTTTTTCCAATGTGGGATTATATGTGATAATCTCTAACATCCCTCCTCAAACTCAAGGAGATTGAAGCTTGAGTTTGGAATGGTAGCGGAACCGGATTACAGCTTTTTTTGTGTGATACTGGATGGTTACGGCTTGAACTACCGAAGTGTGTGGAGGAGTTGAATGATTGGGAGTTGGAGTGGGTAACCTAGCTCTGATACCATGTTAAAGTCCAATGGGCCTAACTCAATCTCAAAAGAAGCCTTCTGAGATGAGGGTTACCAATGGCTTATATGCTTATTACTCACTCCAACTCTTTCCAATGTGGGATTATATGTGATAATCTCTAACAGGATGGTTTGGAGTATGAGGAGCTTTTTCATTAATGCATGCTTTCCCTTTTAGGCTAAGTGTTAGCGGGACTTCAAGCCCAAAGCGAAGGATAGGTCAACAGGTGCATGTAGATCCTACAATTGAACCACTTTATTCTTCTCATTTTTCTTCTTAGCCAAAAGATGGTGGGCATTTAATATCTAGCTGCTCTGCGTAATACTTAAGAAGACTTTCTTTGGCTGGCCCACTAACAAGACAAAGACTGGTCCAATGGGGGGTGCTAGCTCCTTCCCTTTTTGGGGAAAAACCAAACCAAACCAAACGGATAAATGGTCTTGCCAAATTCATATAAGAGAGTCATCCTTTTCGACCTTTTCCTTACCCTTACGTGTGGACACTACCTGTCCCTACGAAGCAATGCACAACTCAACATAACGCATTGGGCATGATGCTAACTGATCAATAATTTTAGTATTTAATGTTATATAGCGCTTTGATTCGAGCACTTGCATCCAAACTTGTTGCAGGGGGTGCTATTAAGTGCCACCTAAGCTCAAAACATCAGTTTTTCTATTCAAAACTACGTTGTTTTGTGCTCTATTCAATCCACATCAACATTTTTTATTAATCCATATAATGCATTTTAATTTTAATTCTATTTTTTTAGGATAATTTCCTTTAGTGTCTCTCTCTCTCTCTGAATCACCAATTTTCGTCACAAGGAGTAGCAACCTACTCCTTGCTGAGCAGTGTGCTACCATAGTCGAGCACCTGAAGTGAGCTGTTCACCAAGTTAGACTTCAACAGAGGTAGTGTGAACAAGATCTGAGCCTCTAAGCCAAGATCCAAGTCACCGAGCCGAGATTCGAGTCACTGAGCCTTTGAACCAAGATTTGAGCCATCGAGTGGCAATCCGAGCCTAACCGAACCTGAGATTCAAGCTTTCTGGACTTCGTAGCCGCCTTCCTCTCGTTTTCTACCCACACTCAAAGTTTTCGTCAAGCTACTCATTGAGTTTGAGGGGGAATGTTAAGGAATCTCACATTGTTTAGATGCGTTGATTAATTGTTTACTCCTATTTATAAATAGGACCCTTTATAACACATTCTAAATCACCAAAATATATAATAAAAATGTAGTCGTCTAAGGCTTTCACCGGTAGATATAGGCCATTGTGCCGAATCACGTAACCCTCTAGTCTCTTCTCTTTTTATATCTTCATGTTTCTATATGTTTGTTATAATTTTACAGGAGATGAGAGTACGGGTGGCAGCTAAAGAGAGAAAAAATGGTAAAGTGAAAAAAAGTAATAAGAAACAAAGGAAAAACAAATATTTTGATAAGAAAATAAATAAATATTTTTTCTGATGTGACTTTTATTTATTTATAATTCGATAGTTCGAGGGGAGTGAAAATTTGAACCCTAAATGTTTCCATTGGAAACACCAAAAAATGCCAATTGAGTTACAAGACTCTTTGACTTTTTGACGTGATCAAGAAGATATGGTTTTGTATAGAAAAACTATGTCATTTTGAGCTTTGGTGATACTTAACGGCCACCTCAACAAGATTTGTTATGATGCTTTAAACAGTAGGGATTCAGAAGCAGCCTGATGTGTATCTAATGTTCTTTTTAATAT
This sequence comes from Fagus sylvatica, assembly GCA_907173295.1. NCBI lineage: Eukaryota > Viridiplantae > Streptophyta > Magnoliopsida > Fagales > Fagaceae > Fagus > Fagus sylvatica. The sequence continues at coordinate 40,989,567 of OU015762.1, forward strand.
TCTTGAATGTAGGAAATCATTTTCTTCTTGCACTTTTGTTTGGATTAGTAGGGAAGCAAATGAAGTGGCTCATTCAATGGCCAAATTTGCTTCCCAATCCAGAACTTGTTTTAATTGTAATATGTTCCTTTTTGCCCAAGCCCAAGCCTGTATGGGTATCATGGAGACATGATGTTCTTTGTTCGGTTTCTTAATGAAGTTGCAATCTTTATTACCAAAAACCAGCCACCTCAACAACGGGTATGATGTACGAACAAAAGGACTCTAATTAAAACGTTATATGACATAAGGTACTAAAATTCAAGATTTAAAACTCTTAAGGAAGAAATCAAATTATCCCAAACTTAGAGTATGCAATTTACAATTTAACTTTTTTTTTTTTTTTTTCTTCAAATTTTGACTAAGCGACACTTGCCCGACACCCAACTGCTAAGTTGGAGGCGAGTGTTGTGATAAAAAACAGGAGGAAGAAATTCACACTTGAGTCGAGTCGAGTCGAGTGGTGAATTGACATCAATGATCAAACCCAATCGGACCCGGAGCACCAGTAAATATGTGGCTCCCCCATTAATTAGGAACCTAACTAGACAAGATTATAGTGCTAGGATAATAATACACTTACACTGATACAACATTCCTTCCTGTTGTAAGAGGTTTGACAAGATTTACAAGGAGATTAGAAAGATATTCAAATCACTGATGGTTGATTTTGATGGATTTGAAGAATTGTTTAGCTAAACCAAAAATTAGTCTGACTTCACGAATATAAATATCAAATCCTAATTTTTATTTATGAAAAGCTTCATATCCGAATATAATCATATATGCTCGATGAAATTAAATTATAAAGCAAAAAAAAAAAACGTCTTAATTACGAGAGCATAACCTCATATAGTCATATACTACTCTATTTACCTAATACTAAAGTTTGTATCTTTTACCACTTCATCCCAAAGGTATTCAGGAGAATTTCTTATTCATTATAAAAAATGGGAAAAAATGAATTTGGGTTTGATCATAAAAAAGAATGAAAATGGTTGCATTTCTTTTTAAACAATCACCAACTTATGTGTAATGCACTTTTTCCCTTGACGTGACAATAATTTGTAGGAAATGGGAATCTAATCAGATAACTAGCTCCAAGCAGGAAGATAGCTTGTAATTTTGAGTTGGACCTGTAACCTCAAAGAAGTATTTAGCACAAATCCAAATCGGTACCTACAATTTCGACCACGTCAAGAATCAGTTGGCCGGTTAATGGGTCCCTGATAACCAGCTAAAAGCCTTGATTTGATCCAATTTCTGTTACCTCAAGAAATTATTTTAAAGAGGGTCAATATTCATAAAAAAAAAAATATTAAAAAGGGCCAATGGCCTATGTTAAAGGGCAATTGGAACCTCCTTCCCTTCCTCCTAAGTGGGAAATGTCTAATCTCTTTACATAATAAAAATGAAATTTCAAAAAATTTGTATCTTAATTGGTCTTTTTTATGAAGAGAATTAGAATTTAAATTTTTCTTTTTCAATCATTGAATTAAAAAATAAAAAAATAAAAATAAAAAAAAGAAGAAGAAGAAGAAAGAAATAGAATTACATCAAGAAAGCTTAGTATTTTTTTAAAAAATGATTTTACCAAGCCTAATTTCTTTAAAATAGAAATAATCTCTTTTACATCATACTATTTTTGGCTACTACAAATTCCATTAACTTCTTTGTCATTAAATTTTCTAGAGGTAAATTCCTTGCTTTGTTTTCATCTAAACCAATTGATACACATAAATGCTTAGTTTTAAGAGATTTTAACTTGTATTAAGGAAAAACTGAATAGTAATCTTGAACTTATAGTGGCTCCAATTGTAATCCAGTGGCCATCTAGTAAATCACGTAAAACACTAAGACCAAATATGCTGTATAAGAATCTTATAATATGACATGCCATGCGGCCCATGCCCAAAATTTTTCCTTTGTCATTGCATCCTAGTACAGCTATTCCTTGTCCTTTCTCTTTATACTAGAACTAGAACTAGAACTAGAATTCTTCGTTCAAATATAAGTCAAAGATACCAAATGTCTCATTACGTAGTCCAACAATTATTTGAAACTGAAATGTACTTAATTCCCAATCTCGGTGCACGTCGTAATTATTATAAATTATAAAGCTTTTGTTAATTCTCAAAGAAGCTTGTACCATTCTAGATTATTTTTCTTGTGCTGGCAGTAAGCCAAACAAATCAAGTACAAACTACCAAGTGATTAATACTTAAATAATCACACGTCTTAATCTAATCTATTTATGATTACTTGATTAGTACAACTTGTCCATTAAAGTTTGAAATAAAATATTAAGATTTTATCAAAAAAAAAAGAAATAAAATATTAAGATAATCATTGTTCACATTAATATTGCGATTGTTGATGAACTCACTAAACAGTGAATTGGCCTTTAAAAAGGTTTTTTATTTATTTATTAAAATGTTAATTTTGAGAGAAGAATAGTCATTACTCATTGGTTCACAAGGTCTGTCACAATTTCAACATAACATGTATCTATGTCGAGAGAAAAAAAAAAAAAAAAAAGAAAAAAAAATTCATAGTAATAAAAGAAAGAAAAGCTCTTGTATAATCTCAGGTACGTATCATAGCATTCAAGAAAGAATTTTGAAATCAAGAAGCTTGAAGTTTAATGGTATTACATGTTATCCCTTATAAGAATAACTATGATTTGAATTCTCTCTTTTCTATTATCGTAACTATCAATTATAATAAAAAAAATTCATGATGGATCTAGATGACATGTTTTGATCATAGGGACAGATTCCTTCCAGTGCTTCAGTGTACTGGAGGAAGCCATGGGCCGATATGGACACGTGTCACATCTATGAATTCCTCTAGTTCATTGGACACTAGAGGTAAGCCAAACCCTTGATCATATGGTTGGTTTTTGGGATTGGGAGTGGCTGGTCAACTAGTTTGACATTGGCGTTTATAAGCTGTTAGCCGGTTAGTAAGTTGGACAAAGGTTGGTAAAATTATTTGATCTTCGACAATGAGGAGGAGGTGGTTTGGTTGTTGGGTCTTTTGTCAATTATGGCCTTGGATCCACTTTCGGTTTGGTTGACTGTATGTTTATGTTATGTTTTAGAATTTAGTTTTTGGGTATTAGAATCAGTGGAAGAATGAGGGTTTGATGAGGTATGATGATAAATAGAATTTCAGTGGGTCAATCATGTGAATGATGAGCTTTGGAAAACCTGCAAAAGAGGAACATTTAGTTGAAGGGGCACTGATGTGGTGTTCGGCCAAAACTTCTTCAATATTTTTGTGAGAACTCATAGAATTCGATGCTAATGTTTAAAATAGAGTGTATCACTTATTGTTCTGTTGGCCTTATATAGGTCTCTGGTGATTGTTATTCTCGTCCATTAAGTCTAGCTCATTAAATGTGAGACATGGGCGGCATAATGGTAATAGTTACAAGTCGATTTTATGGGGAAGTGTCTCGGAGATCCCATGGGCGCATTTAAAATGGTAACGCTCGTGTTCATAAGTAAGTAATAGTCGTCTGTCTGAGTTAGTTACATTGGATGACCGTCTTCATTAGGCATGTGTCTTGACTAGACACCCGCCGGGGGGGTGCTAGTGGGTGCCATGGCCTCCACTTGTTTTTTAAGTTTCCTTTCCCTTTTTATATTTTTAATAAAAAAAAATCTATTTATTTATAAAATTTGAGCAATTGTTCTACTTAGATTTTTTTTTTAAATTGTATTAAATTTATGTAAAATTGTAATGATGACTAGTATATTAATATTTTTCTTCTTTAATTACTCTTATACCATGTGTGGTTCATTTTTGCTAGTGGGAAGCTATTAATCCAAATAGCAAAATTTCTCACTACAATCAGTTTGGATTTTGTGGATATTCTTTGGTTCCTTTTTGGGACCGTACTGTGGGGAAGTCATTTATAGTAACATGCTAATCATTTGTACTAAAATACCTGTCATTTATGATATTTATACTATAATGTAAAACCGAAACTTTTTTACTTTTAGTTGACCTCATCATGTTGCGCCCATAAACTTTTGAAATCTCACAATTTTACACCGCATTATTTTAATATATATTTTCTAATTGAATTTCAATTTTATTCTATTATTAAACCTTTCCATTAGAATTTTGACACATCATATTTTCTTTAATATAAGAATATATTATTCCATATATAAAACACAATCATAATTAATGTCTAATACTAAAATATATTCCATATATAAACACAATATAAATATCTTTTAATAATAATCATAATTATCAATTTTCATCAAGATTTTTAGAGTTCCTTTTTTTTTTTTTTTCTTATGTATTTCATTTAATTTTGTTGCTGGCAATGGAACCATGTAAGCTTGAAATGAGTTATAAAAATTATTTAGGTTTGATCATATAATCATGTGCTTATATATTTATTTGTCATTTCTTATTTTAAGTATCATTTATTTTATTTTTGGATGGAAACATGATCCATATGGTAAATATAAACATGAATCGTGTTTTATAAAAATTGGACTATATTCAACTTATGCCAAAAGAAAAATTACATTATATTAAATTTTAATTATCCTATGGTAAATACTTTCTTAGTTATTTTTTTAAACAAAAAGTAGGATCTATTCTAAATCTGATTCATAAAATCTCTTTATTGATCTTGCCTACAACATTTTGAACTACAAAAAAGAAAAAAAAAAAAAAAAAAAAAAAAAAAATTCAACAAAAAAAGTAAAAGGAATCAAAATTAATTTAAATTTTATTTTCAATAATTTTCCTGTGCATAGTACAGGTTTGCGACTAGTTATTACAAATGACACCACCAAGGACCAAAGTCACCCCCTAGATTTTGCTACTCCATCGTTAATGATGTCTAGTTGCAGTTAGTGATGCTTACAGTTTAATCTATGAGTTTTTTGTTATAATTAGGTTCACTTCTCTTGAGTTATTTATATAATAAGGATCTTTAGGAAAAATGAGTAATTAGAGGGACATATTCACATATATATGCGGCTCACCTAGAAGAAGTAGAAGGGAAGGGAGGGATAGAAAATAGGATTGAGAAGGGTTGTAGACGGGATGCAAAGGGAAGAGTACGAAAAAAAAAATATGGTGATTGGGAGAGGAAAAGGGTTTAGAGGGGTTTTGAGTTGGCTGGGTTGAAGACAAGAAGATGGGGAAAGGAAGACAATGGATAATAATGGCAGGGGCGGAACAATGAGTTTTTGTGGGAGCTCGATTTGTGATATATATATAAACCATAATTTTTTAACGTCTATATATTTATTAAATAATTTTTAATAAATTTATCATCTTTTAACCTCCAATGGATACACAAAAATTGTATAATTTGATATTAGATATATACAAAAATATAATATCATAATATTATATATAAAAAAAATAGTATCTCCTATCAAATTATGTTCGATAATATCGATCTTTCATAGAATAAAAATCATCTTTTATTTACCAAAGTGAATAACAAAATGTCACTGATATGAATTATGCAAAACTTCAACAAATACAAGAGCAAAGTTTACAATAAAAAATGAAATTGAGAAAGAATAAGAGAAGTACATTGTCTCTATAACTACTAAAGAGTTTGCGAATTCTTTTTCGGGAAATTTCATTTTAAGGTTGTAAAATATTATACCTTATTGTTTTAAAAGTAAAAAATTAAATCCTTAACTTATGAAATTTCATTTGTTACTTTTGAAATCTTATGGTTTAATTTGTTACTTTTTGAAATTTCAATGTTTAATTTGTTATTTTTGAAATTAAATGATTTAGTTTGTCACTGTGCTTAAATTAAATAATTAAAATATAATATCTTTTGAGAGCACTATTCGACTATCTCAAATATTTGGAGGGGCTAGGCCCCCACCTGATAATGTAGTTTGCCTTTTGAATAATGGCATATTGACATGCTACGATGATGAAATAGGGGTAATGAATTTAGGTTGAACACAATAGAGACATAGAAATGGCAGTAACAAGGGTTTTGAAAGAATCACTTTTGTGGTTCTTATGTAAGGGCTGATAAGTCATGAAATATGACTTATTTACATACATTTTAGAGAGATTTTACTAGGATTGTATTGCATTACATGTCTAATTGCACTTAAATGAATATTTGTTGATCAATTCATTGAATTACATGACTTATGCATTTAAGTGTATTAATTTAATCACTTAGATGTTAATTTGGGCTATGTTTGATTGTAGGTACAAATTGAATCAGATTGGAGTTAGATATCATAAGCTAGAAGAAGCAAAAGAGAAGAAAATATGTGCTGAACCATAATCCAGTAGACTGGATTGGAATCCTGTAGACTGGATTCTAAGGCAGAAACTCCAAAAACTGAAGATTGAAGAATCCAATCGACTAGATTGGTGGTCCAGACGACAGGATTAGGCAGTAACTCCAGACCTCAAAATCCAGTTGACTGGATGGTGTTCCAGGCAACTGGATTCGTGCGAAATCAGTTTTAAAGAAAGCCCAGTTGTGTTTTAAAGCGCTCCAAACTTAAGGCCCATTGGACCCAATTTGTTTAGGCCCTGAATTCCGAATTAGACAGATGGGATTAGAGTTTATATAGAGTTTAGATTAGACGGCTTAGAGTTAGACAGACTTACCCTCTCTCTCTTTCCCAAGTTTAGGTTTTCACTCCCATGGCCGCCTAAGCCTCTTGCTAGGGCTAGAGGCTATGTTTTCTATATAACGGTATGAATACTTGTAGTCTCTTCTATTTTTAATGTTAAATTACAGTTAATTGTTAATTATTTGATTCCTATTAATGTATGCTTTATTCCGTACTTTCTATAAGTTCAATCAAGTTTTTCTTATGATTAAGAGGAAATATTGCATTGCTTTAATTAGGTCTCATGTCTTATAAACTGAAAGGTTTTTCTAATTATTACTCTAGCCACTTTATTTTCTACGGTAATATAGTGTTTCTGAGTTTTATTACTTCAACTATGTCAAGAGCTTTTTAAAAGGAAAATAATCAACTTGTAAACTGTTATTAGAACAAGGTTTTTAACTAGGATTATAAGGAATCATATTGGTATAGAGAAACACCCCAAAATTCTAGTGCCTTTTACATATATTTTTTACAAAATTTCCTTAAACTAAATCTATTTTACCCCTTTTTCAATATTGATTCATATTGTCTTTTGAAAACACAACTCACTGAGGATCGACAACCCCTTACACGTACTACAAGATACCGCTTACTATTGAGCAACATTAATTTTTGGCGCCGTTGCCAGAGAGTTTCAGCTTATTCAAGAGACAATTCCGTGGAACAAGGTTACTGGTGGATCACTCTATTGGTAATTTCGTTCCACTCTCTTTTAATTTTGTTTTCCTTTTAGTTATTTTCTTTTATTTGTTTATTTTGTTGCTTTGATCTATTTTGTTTGACTGTGCATGAGCGTTTGGGTTAGAAATAGTAAAGGTAGATTGGAGACTTCTGAGGCGTTCTTTGGAAGTTTATTTGATACACCTACGAGTTCACCCACATCTTCCACCATGGCTGAAGAAAGAGTAGCTTAACCTGAGGCACCTAGAATGATCATGTATCAGCTGTTGCACCCTACTCAGAGCTTCATTCCGTCATGCATCATGTTTCCTCCAAATACACCTCATGTGGAGATCAAACAAGGGCTAATGGCCATACTTCCTAGATTTCAGGGGATTGGAGAATGAGAACCCCTATGTGCATGTGAGAGCATTTGAAGAAGTAATTGGTAGTTTCTATGCACAGAACGTGATTGAGACAGTCAAGTTGAGATTCTTTCTATTCTCACACAAGAACAAAGCTAAAGGTTGGCTGTACACAGTGAAGCCTAGGTCCATAAGAAGTTGGGGGGAGATGACCCAAGAGTTCTATAAGAAGTTTTTCCCTCCCCACAAGGTCCAACAAATAAAGAGGAAGATCTCTAATTTCGCCTAAGGAAACGATGAGACACTATTCATGGCATGGGAAAGATTCAAGGATACCTACAACTTCTGCCCAACACATAGATATGACACTTGAAGGTTGGTAAGTTACTTCTATGAGGGACTCTAACCTAGAGATCGCCAGTTTGTTCAAGTTGCATGTAGAGGTGAATTCTTACAGAAGGAGCCTGAAGATGTTATGGACTATTTGGATGAGAGAGTTGAGAATTCCAACACCTGGAATGGACAAAGTCCCTTAGATTTCATAAACCGAAACAAAAGTAGTATTACCAGATTTGGTGGTAGTTTTTTCAGACTAAGGGAAGAGGACAACATGAATGCTAAGATCAGTTTGTTGACTAAAGAGATAGAGGCACTTAAGCTGAAGGGAAGTAGAGGTGTAAATGCTGTCTACAGAGAGGATCCTATGGAGGCATGTTGGATTTGCCAAGAGATAGATTATACCACAAGTGCATGTAAGTCTCTATCTCAGTTCCTAAATGTGCCAGAAGAACAAGTGTGTGCATTCAACCAGTATAGGCCAAATAATTCTTCATATTCGAACAATTATAATCCAAATATGAGAAATCATCCATATTTGAGTTATAAGAGTGAGAATGTGTTGAATCCCACTGGTCCAAGGAACTTTGACATCTCACATACTACTTCATCATCATCTAGACCACCTTTGAAGGATGTGCTTTACACTTTCATACAGAAACAAGGTGAGCAAAATCAAGGGTTTGAGACCATGTTTACAAGGATTGATGACGAGATGAGAGAGACCAAGAGCCAAGTAGCTGGACTCACAAAGGCATTGAGTAGGACTGAAAGAGGGAAGCTTCCTTCCCAAACTCAACCTAATCCTAATAATCAGAGTGCAAAGGTTGTCAACACAGACAAGTTTGAGAAAGTCAAATCTATTACCATTTTGAGAAATGGTAAGGAAATTGGAAATGATGCTCCTAAAGCTAATGAGAAATCTAAGGAAACCCCAGCTGAAAAGGATTAGAGTGGGATAGCTAAATCCAATGATATTGAGAAATGCCCATTCTCTGCACCATTCCCACAAACCCTGAAATTACCTAAGAATTTGGATGTTACAAGTGAGATTTTGGAGCATTTGCATCAAGTTAAGGTTAACTTGCCTTTATTGCATCTCATCAAGCAAATGCCCCTTTATGCCAAGGTAATTTAGGACTTATGCACTGTCAAGAGAAAGCATTATGTGAAGAAGACCGCATTCTTGACAGAACAGGTAAGTGCCATCATCTAACATAAGGTCCCACCAAAGTACAAGGATCCGAGCTGCCCTACTATCTTTTGTACTATTGGAGATTACAATATTGAGCGTGCATTGCTAGACCTTGGGGCCAGTGTAAATTTGCTTCCCTTCTTTATGTATCTACAACTCCGGTTAGGTGAGTTAAAACCTACCTCTATTACCTTACAGTTAGCAGACCGCTCTGTAAGGAAGCCGAGAGGGGTGGTTAAGGATGTACCGGTAAAGGTTGAGAATTTCTATTATCCTGTTGATTTTATCGTTTTGGATATTGAACCTACTTTACATCCTAGTGCGAATATTCCTGTCATCTTAGGTAGACCTTTCCTTGTCACAGCTAATACTTTGATTAATTGCAGGAATGGAAGAATGAAAATCACCTTTGGTTCTATGACTACTGAGCTCAACATTTTCAATGTGAACCCACAACAGTTGGTGGATGAAGAGTGCGAATATGTGAACTTCATTGAGGCAACACCTCAAGAAGATTTTAATAAAAATTGTTTTTCTGACCCTTTTAAAACTCTTCTTGTTGATTTTATTGTTTCTATTTAATTAAAACCTGCTACTAAACTATCTGATTCTTCTTTGTTGGATTCTTTGTAGATTTTGGAAGAAAAACAAGTAATTGAAGCTAAGAATCCTCCAAGAAGTAAGAATAAGTCCTTACTTGCATATTCAGATGCACCAAAGCTAAGGTTGAAGAAAACACCAAAGGGTTTACCACTTGCATCCATTGAACCACATGCCACTTCTGCTGTGAAAGTTCCTTCCAAGGAGAGTGTGGATCAGAAAGTTGAGAAGGCAGGTGAGAAAACCAAGTTCTTTGAGAGGCACAAAACAAAGAGGAAAGTACTTTAAGATACAAGACTGTCAAAGAAATTGCTAAATAGTTCCAAAGGAGTGGCTTTGCATGTTGCCAGGATGAAGAGTGCCAGAGGAAGTAACTATTCCTTTGGAGGATCCCGTTTAGGGGGATGATTTTTCTGTTTCTACCTTGTAATTGTACATTAGTTAGTTTATGTTGTTTTTTATTTTGATTTTTTTTGTTTTTTGTTTTGGGTATCTCACCATTTTGCAGGAAATAGCTTGAGTAGTTCGTCATCATATCAAGTGCTTTCTTTCCTTTTCCCTTGTTCTTTCATTTCAAGACTTATCTTTAATTCACACATACATTTGTTTGAACATTGAGGACAATGTCAACTTTAAGTTGGGGGGAATATTTATTGTTTGTTTGATTGTATAATGAACTTTGTGTTCTTCTTGTTGATAGTTTAGAAACCATTTGCTTTCATTTTTAATTAAAAAATAAATAAATAAATAAAAATTGTTTGGTTTGCAATGATGTCTTTGATTTATTTGATTTATGCTATATTCACATGCATCTTTGTTATCTTTGAGAATCTTGTTGAACTTTGAACTTTGGTTTGAAATCATTTGTGAGCTTAAGCATATAAACACATGATTATTTGATTGAGATATTTGAACATGGCCATCTATTACTTGTTTTTAAGTATTAAGTGTTACACTTGTATACCTTAAATTAAGCACTAGCACACTAATATGTAATCTGTGGGGAATGAAATATGCATCCAATTGTTACTAAATTAAAATTGGTTGACTTGTTACTTGATTAACCTTGGCATAAAGAAGAAAGAAAATAAATAAATAAATAAATGAAATAGCTAACCATGAGAGCCTATGTCAAAGAGGTAAACAATTCACATGGTTGAGATTTGAGTGACTAGTCTAACTTCGTAACCTTTTTGACTCGAGTAAGTAAACCCTTAGAGGTGTCTCTACACCTAGTGCCCTTTGAGCCAATTAGTTCGGGAGTCATTGGTCTAACACTTGATACATAGGTCAATTAGAAAGTTTAATGGAGTTAGACATTGCACAGTCCTCACACAAAAAGAAAAGAAAATAAAAGGTTTTTATGCCTTGGTTGGTTATTCTAATGAGAATTCCATTGTCCTACATGATTATATTGGAAAGACATTGAAGTCCCATGATTCTAAGTTAGTTCACTTCACACATCAAGGAACTTGTGTAGTTTTTAATGCTTAATTTCAAGTGATTGTGGCCTAGTTAGAATTTCTAAAGATTTGAAATTGAGGTTAACTCGTTTAAGCTTGCTAATGATTGAAAACCATTGTTTGTGTGATACTTTATTCTCATTTGATAGCATGATGTTGTATGTGTTTACTGTGAATCAAGACTGAGCATTTGACAGCATTTGTGGGTATCACTTCTGGTAAACCCTCACGAGACTATAACTCGTCCACTAGGGACACCTAGGGGTTTAAAGGCTTATTGTATATGCTAAATGCAATCGAGAGTGCCAGCAAAAGTGGCTTTGTTAGTTTGTTTTCATTTGTATTTTATTGTTTTCATTGTTTTTAGTTTGCTAGGGACTAGCAAAATTCAGGTTGGGGGGTGTGATAAGTCATGAAATATGACTTATTTATATACATTTTAGAGAGATTTTACTGGGATTGTGTTGTATTACATGTCTAATTACACTTAAATGAATGTTTGTTGATCAATTCATTGAATTACATGACTTATACATTTAAGTGTATTAATTTAATCACTTAGATGTTAATTTGGGCTATGTTTGATTGTAAGTACAAGCTGGATCAGATTGAAGAAGCAAAAGAGAAGAAAATAAGTGCTGAACCACAATCCAGTAGACTGGATTCTAAGGCAGAAACTCCAAAAACTGAATATTGAAGAATCCAGTCGACTGGATTGGTGGTCCAGGCGACTAGATTAGGTAGTAACTCCAGACCTCGAAATCTAGTCGACTATTCCAGGCGATTGGATTCGTGCAAAATCAGTTTTAAAGAAAGCCCAGTTGTGTTTTAAAGTGCTCCAAACTCATGGCTCAGGACCCAATTTGTTTAGATCCTGAATTCCGAATTAGACAGATGTAATTAGGGTTTATATAGGGTTTAGATTAGACGGCTTAGAGTTAAATAGACTTACTCTCTCTCTCTCTCTCTCTCTCTCTCTCCCAAGCTTAGGTTTTCACTCCCATGACCGTCTAAGCCTCTTGCTAGGGCTAGGGGCTATGTTTTCTGTATAACGGTATGAATACTTGTAGTCCCTTCTATTTTTAATGTTAAATTACAGTTGATTGCTAATTATTTGATTCCTATTAATGTATGCTTTATTCTGTACTTTCTATAAGTTCAATCAAGTTTTTCTTATGATTAAGAAGGAATATTGCATGGTTTTACTTAGGTCTCGTGTCTTATAAATTGAAAGGTTTTTCTAATTATTACTCTAGCCACTTTATTTTCTACGGTAATATAGTGTTTCTGAGTTTTATTAGTTCAACCATCTCAAGAGCTTTTTAAAAGGAAAATAATCAACTTGTAAACTGTTATTAGAACAAGGTTTTTAACCGGGATTACAACGAATCATATTGGTATAGAGAAACACCCCAAAATCTTAGTTCCTTTTACATATATTTCTTACAAAGTTTCTTTAAACCAAATCTATTTTACCTCTTTTTCAATATTGATTCACATTGTTTTTTGAAAACACAACTCTCTGAGGATCGACAATCCTTTACACGTACTACAAGGTACCGCTTACTATTGAGCGACATCAAGGGCATTTTATTTTTCATTAAATCTACACCTTAGTGCAAAAATTAGACTTAGCAAAATTGGACACGGACCCATTAAGCCGCTTGGATTTGAAGGATAAAAACAATTGAGTAGGGGGATTTTGGACCCGTGAAAATTAGGGTTAATCTGAATCTAGCCTATTGAAATGTTATTGAAATGTTAGGATGACTTGTGGGTCAAGCAGATTGACCTTTTTTTAAAAAGGAAAAAAAAAAACTCCTATTCTCATCTCATTCTAACTTCTTCTTTTTCACGGTTACAAACTCAAATATTTCTTAAAAAAAAAAAAAAAAACTACTCATTTACAAGGAGTCTAAATTTGATGGGTTGATTACTGTCAAGAATGGGTTATGAATTTAATCATCGTGCCCTTCTACAAACGAGGGAACTTATTAATTATATGGCCACCATTACAAGATCGCCCGATAACGAATTAAGCTACGCAAAAACCGTTTCACGTTAGCTCATTGGTTTTCCAAGCTAGCTGAAGGAAGGGCACTAACACGCCCTTGGAATCTTTCTAAAGCAAGGTGCATGTTAGCTCACATGTCGTAGGGAGAGCAGCCACAAGAAGGAAAGAGAGGCTCGTTCTCGTAGACCGATTTAATGTAGGCTCCGTTTGAATGGAAGTAAAACGTTTTACGGAAAACATTTTCATTATTTTCGGACGTTTGGTACGCGGTAAAACCAAAAGTCAACAGAAAACAATTGAGTTTGACCGGAAAATCAGCAGCGAAAATAAGGAAAATGGTTTACGGAAAATTTTTCCGTAAACCATTTTCCAAAACATGCGTGCGTCTCCTTCGAGTCCCCGACCTCCTCATTCTCAGTCTCTGCTCTCTCTGCTTTCTTTCTCTGCAGGTCCGGTGGCTTCGTCTTTCTCTGCCGGCGCGTCACGCACAGATCGACGTCGCCCCAGATCCGGACCCGACGAGGCTGGCAAGAATATCTTGACGCCGATCGGCTTCCTCTTTCTCTGCTCTCTCTCTTGTGGTGGCCGGTGGTGGGTAGCGGGGTGGGTTGAAGGGTGGGTTTCGGGGTGGGTTGCGGTGGTGGGTTGATTTGTGGTGGCCGGTGGTGGGTTGCGGGGTGGGTGTGGGGTGGGTTTCGCGGTGGGTGGGGTTGCGGGGTGGGTTTCGGGGTGGGGTTGGGGTTGCGGGGTGGGTGTTGGGTGGGGGTGGGTTCGGGGTGGGAGTGGGGGTGGGTTTGGGTGGTTGGCTGGCAGTGGTGGTGCTAGGGTGTGTTTCCGGTGGTGCTGGGGTGTGTTTTACGTGTGTGTTTTTTTTTTCATTTTACGTTGGACAAAATATTGTAAAATATTTTCGGGACTATTTTCCTAAGTGCAAACAAACACAGAAAAAACAATCATTTTCTCTGAGATCATTTTCATTTGCAAACATTTTACAGTGGAGAATGTTTTACGTCGAAACAAACGGAGCCGTAGTGCCCGCTTCAATCGCTTGAACGCCGTCAAATGCCTTGGCGAGTGCCTGAGATAAGGAAAAAAATGGAAATAGTGAATCAAGATCTAGATGGATCCCTATCTTTATCTCTATCCACACATGCCTCCTTTTCAACTGACTAAAGTCGGATCCACTACATGACTAGAATCTAGAGAAAACACAGCTCCCGTCAGATACAACAAAATCATTATAACTTTTTTTTTTAACAGTTACAAACTCAAAATATTTCTCTATCCGATTTTCACTTTCTCAATTTCGCCTCTTCAATATTCTCAATCTTTCTTTTTTTTTTTCTTCCAGTGAAGATCGATTTTCGTTGGCTAGCATTGTGGGTCATCTTCACCTATTTGGTCTTGTGCTCTCTCTTAGCAACCATCAATCTATTGACCTCCAATCTTCCTTTGCTAGGATCACCACCTACCTTACCATTGATTTGTCGTTACATTCAGCCGTCGACTTTGACAGTAATTTTTATTATTTTTCATTCAAAACACTCATAATTTGTGAGTTTGTTTCTACTCAACATTGCTAAGAAATGGAAAGAAAATTTATGCCAAAAAAAAAAAACTATAGTAAGAAGTTTCAATTAGTCAATTATTTTATTTTATATTTATTTTTTTTAGTCATCTATATTACATAAAAATCGCTAAAAAACCATTATGTAAATCCACTATTTATATATAAAAAAAAAAATTATGATGAAGTTTTTTTTATAGACTTTGTGTAATATGTTTTTATTGTTAATTATTTCTTTCTTTTTTTAATCTTCATTAAATTACTTGAGCTAAACAAACACAACCCATGAATAATCCTACCAATAGCATCATTATGTCTTTTGGGTAATTTGAAGTGCTGGTTATTGCTTCGTTACTTTATTTAATATTATTTTATATAGCACGACATGTGCACCTTTGGTTGATATTTGGTCTATGACATCTGATTTTAATTTGATTCCTATGTGAAATTATTAGACTAGTGAAGTTTGGATTGTAAAATTAAAATTTATGTATTAATTTAACTTTTAATTTTAAGTGTTTCGTTCTTTGTTCTCTCATTTATATTGAAAGGAAGACAAACACTTTTTTTTTTTTTTTTGGTATGTGAAACAATGGTCATACTAGGTTAATCTGATCCGTCAAAGACTAGGTAAGGGTCATAAATTTTGAAACCCATTTTTGATCAACTCATTTTTTACTTGAACCCAGTTTAACTTGTACCCAATTAGATCGAACCCAAACCCACTTAACTCGACCCATTTTCCAGATCTAACAAAAAAAACACTTTCTCACCATTAACACATGTGAGTTTGAAATAAGCACAAATATAAAATGCGAAGACGGCTCACTAATAAATTGTATCCATACTTTTTTTCTTGGACAAATTATATTTTAATTCTCCTAATTTATGGGTGGTTTCAAATTAAACCGTACTTTTATTCATTTGAAATTAACCTACATATTTTTTTAAACATTTCAATTCAAACTAAACACCCATTTACTTTACAATGACATCATCAACATAAAATGTTTAAACAAAAGGATATTGTGCTAATTTCAAATCATATGTGATATGTCTATTATGTATGGAAACTATTTCATTCCAAACCAATGGTGTCGGGGAGTGATTAATTATTAAGTAGTACAGGACTATAAATAAATACGTAACCCCCTCTCTCACATGAATGGTGGGTCCTACTAATTAAATTCATGGTAGGACCCACCACTTTGTGAGAGGGGGACTGCGCATTTATTTGTAGTCCGGGAATACTAAATAATTTTTCTGGTATTGTTTTATTTAAGCATTTTCCATTAACTGCATCACGAGTAATTAATGAGTTTATGATGTGAATTAATTTTTTTTTTTTAAAAAGTTTAGTGTTTAATATAAAATTACAAAAAAATATAGAATTTAATTTGAAACCTCCCCTAATATATTAGGATTAAAATATAATTTTCCTTTTTATTTTGTAATGTAAATCTCAAAATTTTAGGTGAAACAGACATAATTAAAATACTAGAATCTCTACTCTAATATTTATTAATCTCGATCATGTTACACAAAACACAATTTTAATAAGAGTAATGATAAACCTGTTAATCTCTTTCATAAGTTCATCATGTCCAAAATCCATATGTTTAGATGCATAACAGAAAAGAGATGACAAATTAACCTATTGGTATGACAACGCCTTCAAGTGCTTTCTTTTGGGGTGGTGGACTGGTGGTGTAGATTTGTAACAAGTGAGAGAAGCTCCAATAGCTCTCTATTTGGCTCTCTATTTGGGAATGTGAAGAGCCAAAATGTAAAAATGATGCTCCAATAGACTCTTTATTCACTCTTCATATTGCCAAATTGTTATAGTAACTTTTCACAAATGAAAAGTTACTGTAACTCTTCATTCAATTAAAAAATTGTATCCGACCCCATTTTTTAATCTTTCTTTTTTCCTTTTCTCATTTCCATGATCATATCTCTCTCTCCCCCTTTTCTTTTTTCCTTCTCTTTTCTCCAACCCTCTCTCATCTCTCCTTTGTTGAAGCTCTAGGCAACTGCTCTTGGCTTCCTCTCCCAGCTAGTTGCTCAACTCTCCATCCCGTCTCCATTTCCATCTCCCTCTAAAAAAAACCCATCTCCACAAACCTATTTCTTGGCCATTTCATCAAAACCCAACCGATACCCATTGTTTTTCCATTCTCGGCTTGGGGTTTTTGCCCCGATCTCGGTCTCAGCCTGGCCTAGTGGTTTTTGCACCGATTTTGACCTCAGGTTTTTGCACTGATCTCAGCCTGGTTTGGGTGTTTGCGCTGATCTCGGCTTGGTGGTTTTTACATAGAAATTTGAGTTTTTTTCTTGGGTTTTTGCGCCAATCTCGGCCTAGCCTGGGGTGTTTGCGCCGATCTCGGCCTGGTGGTTTTTGAGCTGATCTCGGTCTCGGCTTGGGGTTTTTGCACTGATCTCGACCTGGGGTGGTGGAGCCGTGGTTCTTCCGTTCTCGACAAGGGGTGATTTTGGCTCGGTCTTAGGTACTTTTTTCACTCTTTTTGCTGGGTTTGTTTCATTATGGGTTTTTGGATTTGATTGGAACATGTCTATTGCATATTTTTTGTCTAAAATATAATTTCTTTATTTTAATATCTAATCTTGTTTTCAACAATAATCCATCCCTAAATTTTCATGTGTGATTGATACCTAATATAGCTGCACTTTGTTCTGATTTAAACTTAATTTAATCGACATGTTGTATTGTATTTTTCCTTAAGGATGGATTCTCAAAATGAAACCCCCAATTTTGTTAATCTTCTAGAAGCTACGTATAACGAATATATGATGAAAACTCCAAATATAAGCGAACATAATAGTAATCCAAATACTCATGGAACCCAAATGTGTCCACCCTCAAGAGAGTTACCAGAGATGTCTCCATCCCAAGTTGAATCTCCTAGAAAGTCTAAACCACGTCTTGCCAATTTTACTATAGAAGAAGACTTGGTTATTGTATCTTCGTGGCTCGCTATTGGCTAGGATTCGGTACAAAGCAATGAGCAAAAATATGATCAATTGTGGACGAGAATTCATGAATATTATCATGCTCATACGACCTCCGAAACTATGCATACTAAAGGTTTTCTAATGAATCGGTGGTCAACCATTTAACTTTGCACCAATAAATATTCTGGGTGTTTGGCAAAGTTTGAATCATTGCATCAAAGTGGTATGACTGAGGAAAACAAGGTACATCTTATTATATTGAAAGTTGTGTTAATGCATAAATTTGTTTTAACTATTGAAGGTATTAATTGTTTTTATTTGTTAATTTTTTAGATTGATAAGACAAAACAAATGTATAAAGAACGACATCCCAAAAAGCCAAAATTTGTGTTTGAACATTGTTGGACTGTGTTAAAGCACGTACCAAAATGGTTGAATAGTCATCAAAATGAAACACCAAGAAGAAGGAGAATGGAGACAACATCTTCTCTAGACTCAATAAATCTAGAAGATGAAGATGTCGCAAATGCTTCCACCATAAACTTGGAGAGACCATTAGATAGGAAGGCCAAAAAAGTTCGATGGAAGAAACAAAAGAGCAACAAATGTATTAGTTTAAATGTGGAAGTGATGTTGAATGTCATGGTAGAAGAAAAAAAAAATTACAATGTAACGAGAATGAAATTTTTTGAGAGGGGTCGTGTTGAATTCATGGAGTTAGAGAATAAGCGTCTTTGTATTAAGGAAGAAAAAATTCAATTGGCAAAAATGAAAGAAATTGAAAGATGAGAAGGAAATTATGATAATGGATGTAGATACATTGCCTCTAGTGCAACAAGAATATTTTCGTCTACGCCAATTGGAAATCCTTGCAAAGAGAAAAATAGATAATTAGTAAATAATATTGTATTATATTCATCAATGCTCTTGTGTTGTATGAATTAAGAAAATACTTTGAATTTTTGTTGCTTTTATCATTGAATGTCCTTTGCTATTATGGTTGATAACTCAATTTATTATTTTGAACGTTAATGTGGTAAAATATATAGCATTGGCTTTGCAAGTTATATGTATTAATATATTTTTTATTTGATAATGGAATTTTAAAGAACTTTCACAAGACTAATATAGATTTGATAAATTTCAAATTACAATAAAGAGTAACATAAATAAATAATACAAGCATGAAAATTAAAACTAGATAAACATATGATTGGCCATGTCGTTGCCACAAATGCTCCACGAGATCATCTTGGAGTTGAGAATGAGTTTCTCTATGTCTAATGCGAATATGAGATTGAATGAAATTCTGAACTTCAGTTGTACGCTCTCGTAACACGGTTGTAGAGATGCTTTCAGGCACTTGTTCGTAATCGTCACCTTGTTATACTCCATTAGGATCGCACTCATTTTCAATAATATGTAATATTATACATGCTTTCATAATATCATTGAGAATTGTTTCATCCCAAAAGAGTGCAGACCCACGCACAATTGAAAATCTTGTTTGAAGTATTCCAAATGCACATTCCACATCTTTCCTACATGCTTTTTGAGCTCTAGTAAAGTGTTTTTTCTTTGTTTCTAATGGAGTTGAGATTGTTTTTACAAAAGTTGACCATTATGGATATATATCATCAGCAAGATAATATCCCATTGTATAATCGTGACTATTGATTGAGTAATTCACTGGAGGAGCACGCCATTGAGCAAGCTTCGTAAATATAGAAGAATGCTCTAGTATGTTGATGTCATTATGAGACCTAGGTAGCTCAAAAAATGCATGCCATATCCAACGATCATATGAAGCTACTGCTTCCAAAATAAGTGTTGGTTCACGAGAACGACCAGTATACTGACCTTTCCATGCTGTCGGGTAATTTTTCCATTTCTAATGCATATAATCAATGCTCCCCAACATTTCTGAAAATTCACGCTTTTCATTAACCGCTAGCAACCTAGCAATGTCATTGCTATTTGGTGATCTTAAGTACTTTTCAGAAAAAATATTAACCACCGTTTTAACAAATTTTTTTAGACTCTCTACTCCAGTGCTTTCTCCAATTCTCACATACTCGTAAGTAGAATCAGCTGCTACTCCATAAGCGAGCATTCTTAATGCAGCAGTCATCTTTTGAAGGGAAGACAAACCAAACATTCCAGCAGTATTTCTTTTTTGGATGAAATATGAATCATGCGCTTTTAGTGTAGATTGAAGACGAAAAAAAGTGGACGACTCATCTGAAACCTCCTTCGGAATAAATGAGGAGGAAAACCAGAGATTCTGCAAAATAATCACTAAAAAACCTTTCTTGGCCCTGCAAATAATCGCACTTGATGACCTTACGGCCTAGAATTGAACCACAACGTGATGTTAATGCTCGCACTTTTTTCAATCGTTCTTCTTTTATTGTAAAAATTGAAAGTATCTCAATTTCATCATCAGAGTTGGACTCAAGAAGAACCATTTTCATTTCCTTCATTTGATAATCACGAGCCATAGTATATGAAAGAGATATTTGGGTTTGATAATGAAAGAGAAAATTGGGTTTGATAGTGAGTGAGTAAACTGAGTTTGAGATTAATAAAAAAGAAAATTTGGTTTGAGGTTAATGGAAATTAGAGATATAAAATAGTCATATTTATACTAAAAGAATATGACCGTTGGGAAATATGACCGTTGATAGAAAAAAAGAATAAAGAAATGATAAAAATGAATAAAAAATATAATATTTAAATATAAAAAAATAAAGAAAGAATAAATAAAGTATATTTAAATAGAAGTAAAGAAAGAATAAAGAAAATATATTTAAATAGAATAGAATAGAAAGAAATATATTGAAATATATTTTAAATAAATAAAAAATAATTATTATCTCTATATGTGGAGATAAAAATAAAAAATCAAGTGAAGATACTGTAAGAATGAGTCGGCTGGTGGAGAATAGAGATGACAAAGCATGTCAAATCGAGGTGCCCCATCTCTGAAATTGGCACTGTTTTATTACTTAAGTGAGTTGCAACTTGGAAGACAGAGGAGGGGACCCCGTTTGTGGTCCTCACCTTCAACTCACTGCTGCGACCATCTAATCCGTACAACAGCAACTGCCTCCCATCATGAGAAGGCATGCATGTGATGTGTAGGGTGAACTAAAATTTGTGGGAATGGATTCCCTCCCGTGCACTGCAGCATTGGAGGGAGCTAATACACGACATGTGTCCATTTTAGGACACGTGTCAATCTATAACTCCTTCCAGTGCACCACTGCACTGGAGGTAAGCCTCTCCCAAAATTTGTTAATGCTTCAGTAATTTTCCATCATGAGTTGGATTTGATATTTTGGAGACGTGGGTCTGACATGAAGAATACTAGTGGGATCCTGCTCCCTTTTATGACTTTTTGATGAAATAATAAATAAAAACGAGTTATTTTTCTTCATCGTTTTTCAAATGCACAATAGAATTTGCCCTTGGTTTGCTTTTGGGTAGAATGAACGAGAGGAGATTTGCAGTGCTTGAAATTGGTGTTTAACATGCATGCATGTTTAACCAACATGCATATTTATGTTCTTAAATTTATTTAAATCTTTTTGACATTTGTCAAGAATTTTATAACTGGTATTTATTGGTCTCCTTTATAAGAAGATTTATAATTCAAAATTTTCCTCCTCTACCTATCAAATAATTAAAAACTCTTTCATACATTTTACATATGATCAAATTGTGTGTCATGTAATCTGTAACTGTACTTGATTTTTCTTTAATAATATAACTCTACTTGATTAAAAACACTTCAAACTTGAAGAACTTTGCTCATAAATGAAATTTGAATGAGAGAAAGGATTTGAACATCTATTCAATTATGATTGCTTGTTATATGGCCAAGAAACCAATGATTTTTTGTGTGAAAAAAATTTCATTTTAAACCATATAGTTTAGGGAGTGTAACAAATCAAGTCCTATAATTTTAAAAATAACAAATTAAATCCCGAAGTTTCAAAAAGTAACAAATTAAATTCTATAATTTTAAAAGTAACAAATTATTATTTGGATGGCGTAACTGGTTGGGGAATAATTATTCTCAGACTTAGAATATGGTTCCTTCTTACATTTTCTGGACTTTATGGCAAGAACGGAATAATCATACTTTCAAGAATACGGAGCGCACGGGGTATCAACTTCATGAATTATTTTCTAATATTTTATATGATTGGGCTACTGTTTGGAGATACTCCAACTCCAAATCTGTCATTTTTTTTTTTATAGATTCTTTACAATTAACATCTCTTGCATCTCCATTGTAACATCAACACTCTTGAGTGCATTCTTTATGCACACATAGTGTTTTCATTCAATAAATTGCATTATTACCTATAAAATTTTTTTAACAAATTAAACCTTGAAATTTTAAAAAGTAATAGATTAAACATTTGTTTTACTTACATGGGTTGAGGTTAAGTTGTTACTTGTTACTTTTGAAATCTCAAGATTTAATTTGTTACTTTTTGAAACTTTAGGGTTTAATTTATTACTTTGAAAACTATAGGGTTTAATTTGTTAACATCCCTAAACTATAAGATTTAAAATGTAATTTATCTTTCTTTTTTAAAAAAAAAAAAATGAGATTTGAATCTAAATTCTTTATTCAACGATAAAAGATTTACTAATTAAGTCAACTGGAACTCACTTTTAATAAAAAATAAGCCAGGAGAAATCTTTCCTTGATTAAATTAAATAAATTGAAAATGTTATCAAATATAAGAATGTATGATTTACAAAGATTAAGGAAGGCATGATAGAGTTCTCAAAGATTAAATGTAAAACATTTATAGGATTTAGGGATTTAGGTAAAGCTAAGGATCGGTCAAGAAGGCCTTCTTTTTCTTTTTTACCTATAGGAAAAAGGTAGAAGACAACTAGTTGTTAACGAAAGGTCCTATATGAACGTGTCGAAACCAATATTTGAGAGACTTAGACAACATATGAGAAATCACATGATTCTCACAAGTGTGTGCATTCATAACCTAATTTCAGCCACATGTGTTGTAAATTTTATTGTTTTATGGTAATATAAAAGTAGGGGCTGAAGGCTTGTATATTTGTCTCACATTGAAAACGTATAAAGCCTTGAAGGTGTTTATAAGGTGGAATAAATGCCAACACTTTAAATAAATAAAGTGGACCTATAGACATGTGGCTCTACTACCTCCACACGTGCGTGTGGTGTAATGTTGCGTTTTAGTGACGTTGTAGCAAAACTCGTGTTTATTCTAGTGACGTTGTAGCAATACGCTTTGTGGCGCACAAAAAGGAAGGATGGAAAAAGTTAATTTTGGGACAAATGTTTTAACTCTTTATTGAATTTTTATTTCTAAAATTATGAAAAATAGAGGTCCTAAACAGTGAAAAAGGTATCCCGCGAGAAAGTATCTCCTATTTCCGAAATTCCCTGTCAGCAGCCATGTTGGTATTTCAAGCCAATAAAATTTGGACAACTGTTAGTATTACTGACAACAGAAAAAAGCAATTTTAACCCTAAAAAATTCAATTCCCGCCACTTTCTCTCCACAATTCATATCATCACTTTACTCTCTCTCTCTCTCTCTTTGCACGCTGTCTCTCTCTCCAAGGAATTTTTTAGAGTTAAAATTGCTTTTTTTTTTTTTTTTTTTTTTTAAATTTTGCTTTTTGTTGTTGTCAGTGATACTAACAGCTGTCCAAATTTTATTGGCTTGAAATACCAACATGGCTGCTAACGGGGAATTTCAGAAATAGGAGATACTTTCTCGTATCCCGGAGTAAAATCAGTTTATCTAAAGAATATTTTTCCTACTTGCATAATAGGATAGCTTTTAGGACTATTTTTATTGCAAAATTGTTAGAGCGAAAAGTGAAAAACGCAAGGTTATTTCAAACAACCAGACAACTGGGATCACATGTATTTAATTTTTTTCTATGAATTATTTTCCATTAAAACAAAATTTATATATGAAACTTTATTAGAAGTATTTCCAAATAATTATTATTTTTCGATTTGAAGACACGCATTTTGGGTTTTTTTTTTTTTTTTTTTTGTTTTCATACTAGGTTACACCCTGATTCTATTTTGTTCATTGAGATTCTAAATTTTTAATGGTTGTGTTTGGTGTCAATTGTTATTCTATGGTTAATTCAGTTCCATTCATTTCGACAAAATGTTTCTCGTTGGAAAATAGTTTCAGTTAAAATTATTTTTAAGGAAAATTGTTTATCTTTTGGTGTTTGATTGTGTTCCTAAAAATGCTCTAAAACATATTTTCGACGCTTGACTCATGGAAAATTACAAAATTTTCACACAACTTTAATGCACAACATTTCTGAAAATTAAAATAGACCTATAGGGGGCATTAGTTTTCTTAAAATTGGAGAAAAATAATAATAATACAAAAAATCATACTTGGACTAAGAATCTTTTTCCGACGGCTAGGATAATCTTTGAGGGTCACAGGTTGGTCGCTAGTTACGGGTAGGCCATGGGTTGATCATCGGAAGAAGAAAGTATTTTTGTAATAGTTATATGCAATACAAGTATGGATAGCACAGTCCAACTTTTTTTAAGGAAAAAAAAAAATCAGTTATATAATTTTTTGATTTAAAAAAAAAAAAATTAACACAGCTCAAATAAGTAATTAGGCCAACGTTTAAGCCCTCTTAATCTGAATTCAATACTCTCAAATAAAATATTGAACACTCTTGATTTTAGATCCCAACAAATCCATCCCACTAAGCCCCTTAAAAAAAATAACAACAAAAGTCCATCTAAATAACAACAATCTATAATTTTGCTTAATACTTCTAGTCTAGGACTCCCCAATTTTTTTTTTTTTTTTTTTTTTTTTTAACCTGATGCAATATCGCTCTCACATGGGGATGGACCCCACAAGTGTGAGACCCACCTCATGTGAGAGTGATCTTTAGATTCAACTTCAATAATGCTACAAACTCATATCATTGGTGTAAGAATATTACGAAACTGCATAAAGAGTTAAACAAACTTTACAATGAAACAAAGAACTTCAGGATATTATAGCTATCCCTAGATTGGACGAATTATCCAAGGAGGATCGCTTTTTGGATATGAAGATAGAATAGTTGAGTTAATAAAAAATACAAAGGAGGTTCAAATTATTCCATAAGAGAACTTTTATTAAAACAACCGCAGGAAGAAAGTGAAAACTACCCCTTTTATAATCATTGCTCTCCATATCCACCTTCGGATGAATTAGGGAACCAACATCAAAAGTCCAAACATAGAAATAGAGCTGTCAAACCTTTTAATTCATATATGTATAATACAAACCTTTGGTGGGGCCATAGGACAATGAACACAATCTCTTCCACGTGCATCATGTTCCTTAACACATTCTTCTTAGTACAAACATCAACTGGTATCTGAAATCCAGACCTTTCCATATCTCATACAGTCATATCTATAATTTTGGGGTCAGAAATTAAAGAATCATCTTTTTCCTGTGCTTATTATTTTTCAGACGGCATTTGCCTCTGACAAAGGAAATTTAAATGGATGGTGGTCTTCTTTTAAGGGCAGGTGGTACTTAACCCAAGCAACTCCCACGTGCTTTTCCATGTGATTTTGAGCATAGGATCCCAAGTTCTTTGAAATGATTTTCTTTTTTAAGGTGACTTTGAAATGAATTTTGAATGAAGGCATGTGAAAAGTGAAAACTACCTAAACTTCTGTTTTTTTACCTGGGAACTTGAAACTTATGCTTTTAATGGGTTTCAGTGCTTTAGTCTTGTTTAAGAATTAAGATCACAAGATAACCCTTTTTCTGAATTAATAGAAAAGCCATAATCCCACAAATTTCACATGGTGACATGGATGATAGATGGTTGAATCCCTCTACCTTTTATACTAAGAAAAAAAAAAATCACATTTGTTCAATTGGGAGACTACTACTTTTAAGTCTAGAAAGTGGTCTAATTACTAAATACAGTAATGTTACCTCTTCCATGCAATACTTATCTATCTTATGTATATAATTTATGCATATTCCCTCTCAAATTAATACCTTCTTTTATATATATATATATATATATATAGATATCAATTGGCAATACTAATCTAAAGGTGTAAGATATGTGAGGACACTATTTGGGCGGAGAGAGGAAGTCCATTATTTTGAAATGTGTGGGAAAAGGAAATGGGCCTTTTAATAAGGAACCAAGTGGGCAATCGAGTGTTGGAGTGTTGGTTTGGGTTGATAAGTGGACGGGGCTAGGTTGGTTAGAACCCTACTTTAAGGGCATTCAACTAGATGAGAAGAGGCCCTCTGAGTGGGCAACAACGGGCTAAAGGGGGAATTTGAGCAAGCTTTCCTTAATAAAATGCTCTATACTAATCCAATGATCCTTGCTCTATTATCTGTTTTGAAGATATGCAAAATATAAATGTCGAATTTTTTATTTCACTTGATTCTTTTCTATACGAGCTTGGATGATATTTTACAACATTTGAGGGGACTTTTTGTGTTAAAAAAAAAAAAAAAACCTCTCGATAATAATTTTGGCAATAGTTTCAATAAGAAGCTTAGGCTGTCTTTAGATAGATTTAAAGAAATGTGGCAAAGTCGACTCTGTCCCCTTAATTGAGATGTTGATCAGTCCAATGACAAATTGGGCATAAAAGATCTCAAGAGATGGAGATTCAAGATTACTATACTTAGCAGAAAATTCTTCGATCCCTTCACCGGACCAAAGTCATCCCCTATACTTAGATCAAGAAAAGTATCTAGACAAGGTGCTAAAGATATTTAATATGACAAATTGTAGTTTGTTGAGCACAACCGTCTGCAAAGGCATGAACTTGGGAAGAAAGATATGTCCACAAAATGAGGTAGAATTGAAAGAAATGGCAAAAGGTCCCTTGTGCTCAAGCAATTAGTAGCCTCATGTTTGCAATGACAAGTTGATGCGACTAAAAGATGCAAACCCAAGTGCAAGTAATTCAAATAATAAAGTCTTAGTGAGTTCAAGGTTGAACCATAGGGAGTGATTGACACTAGTATAATTACTTCTATTATTCAACATAAAGTAAAAAGAGATTGTTGTTTGTTTGTTTTCCACCCAAAGATGGATTAAGAGAAAATTATAACTAGAATTAAAAGCAATAAAATAAAATTGATAGAAATTAATGGAGAAAAAGACTTAGGTCGAAGAATCTACTACTAATCTCATAACATATGTTCAATTATATTGGTTTTGGGAAAATCTATTATCATTATTAAGATTCATTATGGCTATAAACCCTAATGACATCACAAGAAATATTTGTGTATTTAAATCTTAAGCATGAGACATCTATGGTTGGCACAGATCGTCTAAGCTT
The DNA here is from genome assembly GCA_907173295.1 of Fagus sylvatica. Classification (NCBI taxonomy): domain Eukaryota; kingdom Viridiplantae; phylum Streptophyta; class Magnoliopsida; order Fagales; family Fagaceae; genus Fagus; species Fagus sylvatica. The sequence goes on from OU015762.1 coordinate 41,016,814, forward strand.
AACTCAGGTCATAGGCACGACTTGTCTTTCCTAAACATGACTCATCTTAATAATTAAATCCATAATCTAGGAAAACTATTGCATAAAAATTATAATTTAATTTCAATTCATACAAAATAATATCTAAGGTAAGAATAAGATTTTCATTAAAATAAACTTTAAATCTAAGTACATAAAAATACTTCTCAAAGTTATGCAATCATCATAATACATAAAAATCCCAAAATCAAATATAAAAGAAACCTTTGTAAAGAAATTAGATTTTCATCTACTCCCTAAGAAGAAAGTTTAGTCCCCCCAATATATGCTAACACATCTGCTTGATAGGTTATAAAATAACCTATACTTGTGCAGCTCCTCCCTCGCAAGTCTTATCTATTCTCACTTTAAAAATGGGTTGGGCTTAAATCCCATATGGGATGGATTTTATTGGTTCCATAAGCCCATTTTTCTCTTCAAATCCTGTTTTCTTTTCTTAGCTCTGCTTCACAGTCAGTTTTGGCCCCAAAAACTTCATAATTTGGTCTTCTATGTGAAATAGCAATTTTCTCCACTATGACTTAGCTTTCCAATGCATCCGGCTGTGCCTTAATTTGATTCTTGAGCTAGGAATTATAAACAAAACAATACAATTACGTTCATCGCTTTGGCTGTTTTAGTCCAATTTCCACCATTTTTCACCAAAGTCGTGGGACACCTACCAAACATAAAAATAACATGATAAGACTAAATTAAGGGACAATTACACTTTACCACCCTCAACTATCACCCCTTTTTCACCTAACCCCCTAAACTTTAAAAAGTAACAATTGACCCCCTAAACTAATCCAATTGCACGGCCGTTACCCCTGAAGCCAAAATCGAGTTAAAATTGACGGAATTAAGCAACATGTGACACGCACGTGATCCTGGGCCCACCAGAATAACTTTACCAATTTCTTTTTTTATCAAAACCCCGAATTGCCCTTATCTCAACTTTTTTTACTTTTTTTTTTTATAATTTTAGCCTGGTTTTTATTTTTGGGTCCAAAGTTTTAAATTATTATAGCAGTTTCAGCCAGTGGGAGAGAAGATGAGCAGTGATGAAGAAATCAAAGTTCCCCTCAGTAAGCTTTTCTTTTTCTCATTTCATATTTCCAATTCCACAATTTTCTTTCACTTTCTCTTCAATTTTCCACCTCTCCAAACACCAAGCTAAGCATTAAAACTTTTTCAATCATGCATAGTCCAGAAGCAATCTCGAGCCTCCGATTCGGTGGAACCAGAAAATCCCTCCGGAATTGAGAACTCTCCGATCGAGCAGGTAGCTCTGACGGTATTAGAATCTCTTCTTTTTTGAGTTTTCCACCTTTCTTCTTCAACTTTACCTTTGCCTTTTCCAAATTTCCACCGAGTATCAGAACATCAAAGGGATCAGATCCCATGCTTAAATTGGTGTATCTCATTTAATCGGATCAAATTAAAATGCTTCTTAGACTCAAAGTGGCGGCGTTTCCAAAGCTTACAAGTCGCTGCCTCTTAATAGATCTCAACCTGTAATACTACCCTTCAATGCACTCTGTCATATTACTGTTTCTATGGCATTGGACCTTCAAAATTTTGAAATCCTAGGTTTCAATTCAATTTCTGGAGCGAATAAGAACAAAAAATAAAAAAATAGGTACACTTTCACTTTTTTCTTCTTCATTTTCGTTCATTGAAAAATCCGTACAAAAGGCAAGGCTAGGATTGTGCAAGAGAGACAAAAAAATAAAAAGGTTGAAACTTTTGTCTAGGCATAAAAATCCAGACCTGAAATCAAAAGCACGCGAGAATTATTTTTCAAACTGTGTTTCGGTGCGAAGGAAAAGTCGGAAATTTTTTATAAAAAATCAAAGCTTTGAATATTCCTTATTCACGTTCGAAAAGTGAATCACAGGAGCGAGGGGTCGTTGCTGATCGGAACCATCAGAGCTACCTGCTCGATCGGAGAGTTCTCGATTCCGGAGGGATTTTCCGGTTCCACCGAATCGGAGGCTCGAGATTGCTTCTGGACTGTGCATGATTGAAAAAGTTTTGATGCTTAGCTTGGTGTTTGGAGAGGTGGAAAATTGAAGAGAAAGTGAAAGAAAATTGTGGAATTGGAAATATGAAATGAGAAAAAGAAAAGCTTACTGAGGGGAGCTTTGATTTCTTCATCACTGCTCATCTTCTCTCCCACTAGCTGAATTTGCTATAATAATTTAAAACTTTGGACCCAAAAATAAAAACCAGGCTAAAATTATAAAAAAAAAAAGTAAAAAAAGTTGAGATAAGGGCAATTCGGGGTTTTAATAAAAAAGAAATTGGTAAAGTTATTTTGGTGGGCCCGGGATCACGTGCGTGTCACGTGTTGCTTAATTCCGTTAATTTTAACTCGATTTTGGCATCAGGGGATAACGGCCGTGCAATTGGATTAGTTTAGAGGGTCAATTGATACTTTTTAAAGTTTAGGGGGGAAAGTGAAAACGGGTGATAGTTTAGGGTGGTAAAGTGTAATTTTCCCCTAAATTAAATATGAAATGAGCTTACTAAAATATAAATTTAGGGTACAAAACATACAATATGACGCGCACATCACAAGAACTCAACCTAATATTGGTCATGTTGTTAGATCAGTCATAAGATTTTAGTCTAATCCTAAAAAGGCACATTGGCAGGCGGTGTTTGAAGTAAATGATCTAGAAATAGTAGGATACATTGACGTTGATTTTGCAACAGGCAGATGATAGAAAATCTATGAACGTCTTTGTGTTAACGAATGTTTCTTGGTTAAACAATAAAAATTTGTGATTGCAAAACACACAATGGAAGTTGAATATATTGCCTACAACACAACAATCAACAACACTGTTTAGATTAGATGTTTTGTCGAACGTTTAAAATTGGGTATACCTAGCAAAGCAATCCAAGTATTTTGTGACAACAAGTTAGCCATCTAGTTAATAAAAAGTGGAGCAAATAGCTTCAAGCGAAAACACATTGACGTAAGTTATCATTATATTCAAGATATAGTGGAGAGGATGAAATCAAAGTCGACTTTGTCCCCTCAATTGAAATGGTGGTTGATCCTATGACCAAGATGTTGCATATAGATAGATATAGAGAGAATGTAGTAAGAATTAAACTTTGAAATGCCTAGGTGTGTGCTACATGGTTGTACGTCTGGATGAATGAATTCTATGCATTTTATGCCTGAGAACAAAATTGGTCAGTTAAATAGAAAAGACACTTATGATAAAATGAAGAATTACAACTCACATGGATGGAGAAGTCCAATAAATACGCATCATGTTGAAGTTGAGTGATATCTGTTCCAATTAGTGTACGAAGACATCAACGTGGTTGTTTGAGGAAAACCTTAAGTGTGAATGGCTTGGAAGTACTCGACTTAACATTCGGTGTAGGATGGTACATAAAGGTGTGTGGCTAAGTCGTTGATTATGGCACAAGGTGTGGACTATATTATCGGCTATGGTTTCATGTAAGGACCAATGGTAACCAATGTCGTTCGGTTGAAAGAGGGCAAATTGGAAGTTATCCAGTAAGGACTAAGGATGCAGTCAAATTTAAGAGTGACAAAGTGTGCATACGTATAACTAAGTCATTCACTAACGTCGATCTATGTTTTATCACATATGAGAGTAGGAATGGGGCAAATATTGAAACCATAGTGTCATACTGACTACAACGAACCATTTGAGTTATGGTGTGTCTAAGTAAAAAATGTATGTAAATGTGGGTGATTACACGGTGCACCTCATGTTCCTCATCCACAGCCGGCCCTGGGGTAAGCCCCACAAGCCCTTGGGCTTGGGCAACCCCCCCCAAGGGGCAACAAATGAAAAAAAAAAAAATAGTATACATAAAAAAAAATTATTAGTATGGATAAAAGAAATTTTTTTATTAGTATACACATAATTGTTTTTTATTTTTATTTTTTATAGGAGTTTTGTGCCTTTTAATGAGATATATGAGATGTGTTTTAGTGTTTGTGTGAAAGAGATCGGTCTCCACTATGTGATTTATTGATTTGTTTGAAAATTTTGTTTCCACGGGATGTGGCCATTGGCCATGTGCTTTTGTTTGTGGGTTAATGGGTCAAGTCATTAGTTTGGATTTTATTTTATTGAATTTGCTTTAAAAAATGCAAGGATAAGTTGTTTTCTTTGAGTCAGATCGTGCTAATTATAAAACACCATAACTGATATTACATTTTTTTTTTTAATGTAATTCAAGTTAAAATCACAATATAACCTTGATTTTGCATAAAAAAAAATTTAGACTTTTTAATGTTGTTTTTTTAAATATTTAATAGTAAGTGAGCAACCAAACTTGGGACAGACCCAAACCTCGGGGCTAGCCTTATCCTCATCATACCCAAGAAATGATAATTTATTTCACAGACGGTTGCATTGTTTAGAGAGAAGGGTTTTAAGTTGTAGCCCTTGAGAAATACCACCCTTTTCTATGGTTATGACTCTTCATGAAAGGGTGCAAACATTTTTATAAATAGAAGGGTATACCGAATATTTAGATTATTTTTCTAGAAACTTTCTACTATTTGATTGTATTATTATCCCTCTCTAGGACCAGCACAAGTCTATTAAGCTTTCAAGCTCATCAATAAAGAAATGACACAAAATTTAGAGATAGTTTAGGTCAAATCACATGGGATAAGAATCTCGTAAAAAATGAGTTTGAAGAAATTTTGCAAACATTCTATTTAGTTTTTGTTGAGAAAATTATATTATTTAATAAATTATTCCATAATTTACACTAATTTTGTCTAAATATTACCAAAACAAGGTATAATAACTTAGTATGGCAAGAACAAGCCCATTGAGCATTAGGTCGAGTGGTGTATTCCTTATTTTCCACTCAATTGTATATAGATTCGATCATTTTATCCTCTCATATATAATTAGCTTACTACAACCCTACATGGCAACTAATAAGATCACACATATATATTTTTAGTCACATGACTTATTTAATGAATCATGTGGCTTGTTTAAATAATACATGTGAATGGTTGTAGCAGTTACAAATCAGTTTGTAGTCAAACTCTATTCCATATAGTATGGATGTATTTAAATTCAAATTTATGCATTAAATAATAATAAAAAAAAATTGCAAGAACAAGGTGCTAACATGGACACCAATTGGGAACGGTATGTGGACCATTTTACGGTAAAATCCAGTCTCTTCCAGTCTTAGCCTGTGTTTGGATCCTCTATTTTGGGAATGCATTTTAGAGAATGCATTTCTGCTAGAATGCATTTTGCTGAAAATAGTATGTTTGGTAAAATATTGAAAATATTTATAAGAAGTGATTATTCTGAAAGGAATTGTGTTTAGTTGGTATTGTAAAGAATGAATTCTTCCTATTAAATAATATATTATTAGTATACATTATGCAATTAATATATATTTTTTAAATATCTCAATACAAGGCTAAAAATACATTTACTACCAATACAAAATTAACAATGTAATAAAGAAATAAAATATTACGTTGTGATTTAAATTAATGTCTACTAATAAAAAAAATAGGTCATGATTTGTGCACATCTCCTTGCACACATTTTTATAAAATTTGAACAATACAAATATAGAGAAATGTGTATTGTGTGTGCAATAGAGATGTACACAAACCATTTATGATAAAAAATATCATAGACATCTTTTAAATAAATTTTCACAATTCTACACTTTGCACAAAACAAAGTGAACATACAAATAAAACCAATTTAGTTTTTTCCCTTTCAAATTTTTTTTTCTTCTTTCTTTCCCACTCCCCATTTTTTCCCACCATACACGTAAACCCACTCCCCATTTCTTTTTTCCTTTTTATTTCTTTTTTTTCCCCTACCACCCATGTACCCCATGCCTTTCTTTTTTCTTCTCCCCCACCACACACATACATCCCCCCTCACCCATCTCATTATTTTCTCTCATTTCCTCCAAACAGTTCACACCCCTCCCCAATTTCTCAGTTTTTTTTTTTATTTTTTTATTTTATATATATATATATATTATATATATATTATATATATATATATATATATATATATATATATATCCAAACATTACAAATAAAAGAAAAGGAAATAAAAGAAAAAACATAATGTGACATAAAATCCAAACATTACAAATAAAGTGCTGGAAAAAGCACAGCATAACAAGTTTACATTAAATAAAGAAAAAAAAAATTACTAACGATCATTTCAAATCATCCCTAGTTCTTTGATACAAAATGAGAAAATGAGAATACATTTTCAAAGATAAAAGAAAGAAAGAGAAAAAATATGGAACACATCAAAAAAAGAGAAAAAAGAGAGGGAAGGAAAATAAAAGAAAGAGAGAAAAATTAAGGAGGGAAAAAAGAGTTGTTCGAGTAATAAACTGTTGTAAATGAGTTCCATTTATTTTAGCAAAAATTAAAAGTAGAAGCTAGAATGAGAATCCAATATATTTTGGATTTTGACTTTTGTTCTGGAAATGAGAATTTACAAAATACATTCTACCTATAAAACATTTTGTATTTTTCAAAATCTCAACTAAACATCTTAAATTTTGTACAGAATACATTTTATGCATAAAAATCATGAAATCATTTTAAGTCGGGGATGCAAATACAGGTTTACTCTTACCTTACAAAAACGGACAAGGATCCTCTTCATTTCAAATGAAATGGAGAGTCTCCATTTCATGGTCTAGATTTTATTTCACAAATCTAATGGTGTACAGAGTATCTCATCATTTAAAATTTTAAATGACGTGGCACTCTATATATTGTTAGATCTGTGAAATAAAATCTAAACCATGGAGACTCTCCATTTCAAATGAAATGGAGAGGATCCTATTCCACAAAAACAGAAGCTCTTATCGGTTCACTTTTGGACACAGCCAAGCAGAGCACACACTAAGCAAAGAACAAATTCTCAAACCTCTCTGTTTGATTAACTCATTTTCTCTCTCTTTCCCAAAACTCTCTCACCAAAAACGCAATGTCGACCGTGAAAATCCAACCCACAGCATATGCGCTCTCGTCCAGCGTCAGACACCTGGGTTTTTTCAATCTCCGGCTCCCCCAAAACTGTGTCGTTTCCTCCAACAATTTGAACCATTTAAGACGCTACAGGACCCGAAGACCCCTCACTGTGTCAATGTCCACCACCTCTTCCAGCCCTCTCGAAGTCTGCGTCAAATCTTCAGTCACTACCCCCAACAAGCCCGGAGACTGTAAATACTCTCTGTCTCTCTCTTTTTCCTTTTTAGCCCCTTTGGTTACTGACAAAATGCCTCAAAGAAAAACAAATTCAAATTCAAAACCAAACATTTTTATTTTCATTTATAATGAATATAATTGTTGGGTTTAGTGTCAAACATTGTTTATGATGTGGGTTTCCTTTTTATTTACTAGCACACAGATAGACAAAGGTCAATGTCAGTTGAGGTAGAACATAGTCATGTAAGCATGGTTATGGCATTCATTTTTATGGACTAATGCATGTGCAGACTATTGGAGTTCAAAATGGCATATTATAATGAAGCAATTTATTATAATACTTGGGTAAAATATGTGTAATAATTATTTCCTATTTCAGTTTTATTTATCAAAAAAAAAAAAAAGTGTAATAATTTGTGCTACTTTAAGGGGTAGAGTTTTGGGTCTTGCATAGGAAGTTATTTCTATGTTTGTCTTCTCAGGTCCCTTTTGCCAGAGGGTATTGCTGACTCTGGAGGAAAAGCATCTCCCTTATGACTTAAAGTTGGTAGATTTGGCCCACAAGCCAGAATGGTATTGATCTGATTTCATATCTTTTAATTATATCTCTTTTTTCAATAAGTCTAATGATGCAACAAATTTCACTAACATTTTTCACAATTTCTGAGGTGACAAATTGTGATTAATATACAATAAAGGTGATGTCAATAGTGGTCCCAATGAAAGTAATTTTGCTCTAATCACAATCTGCCACCTATACGGGTTGTGAAAAAATTTATTTATTTTTGATAAGTAATAGAATAATTTTATTAAAAAATAACTACATGGTGTGCATAAAGCATGAACACGCTGCACTTTAAAGAATTACAAAGCGTTAGGATAACTCAAAGATTCTAAGAAACCCCCAATAGAATTAGAAGTTGTTAGACCCCAAGACCTAGCCCAATCAAAAAGAGAATCTATACAAAACTCAATAAGTTGTCCCACAGAATGTTCTACATTCTCAAAAGTACGATTATTTCTCTCCTCTCCATAATGACCACATCACACATAAGATTCCAAATCTCCGAAGAGTGTTTTCCAAACCAATTCCTCCAACACGCCAACTGATCCTGAACACACCCTGACATCACCTAACAACTCCAAACAACTTAAAAACGAAACTCCAAATCTGACAAGAACTTGGGCAGTGTAACAGAAGATGATCCAATGTCTCTCCACTACACTTGCACAAGCAACACCACCTAACCATAACCATGCCTTGCCACCTAAGATTATCACAAGTTAAAATCCTACTCCACTCCGCTGTCCAAACAAAAAATGCAACTCTGCGAGGAGCATTAACACCCCAAATACCTTTCCAAGGAAAAGTCATACCCATATTACCATGAAGAGCCTGATAGTAAAGAGCGAATATCAAAAGCCCCATTCTTCTTCAATCTCCACTAAACACTATTGTCATCCTCTCGAGTAGGAGGTTTGGAATGAAGGATATGAAAAAAGGAAGCTATATCTTCAAATTCCCAATCATTAAAATCCCTTCCGAAACGGATATTCTACTCTCGTGCCATCCCTCCGGTACTCTGAGTATAAAGGGAATCAATAAGAGCATCTCTATCCCTAGAACACTCATATAACAAAGGAAATATTTCCTTAAGAGGCCGAGAACCACACTATCTGTCATGCCAAAAGCGGACCCTATTGCCCTGACCCACATCGAAGTTAATGTAAGTGGAGAAATCCCTTTCCAAAGACTACAGCCATGAGATCTCCTAATTGGCTTAGTGCGCCAACCTCCCCCTTCAACACCATACTTAACCACAAGAACAAGTCTCCAAAGTTTCGATTCTTCTACCCCAAATCTCCACATCCACTTTCCTAATAAACCTTATTAAAAGAGATAAGATCCCGAACTCCCAAACCACCTTGATCAATTGGCGTGCAAACCCTATCCCAATTCACCAAATGAATTTTAGCTTCTTCTCCCATTCCACCCCAAAGGAAATTATATTGCAACCTCTCAATCCTTTTCGCAACACTGACAGGAATTTGAAAGAGAGACATAAAATATGTCGGTAGACTCGATAGAGTACTCTTGAGAAGTGTTAAACACCCTCCCTTGGACAAATAAAGCTTCTTCCACCTCGCCAAACAATGCTCAACCTTTTCAATGATGGGATTCCAAACCCCTACAACCTTGAAAGAAACTCCTAGAGGCATCCCAAGGTAAGTCATTGGCATAGCCCCAATATGACAAGAGAGAAAGTCAGCTAGAGAAGATATGTTATCTACATCCCCTTTAGGCATCATCTCACTCTTGCTCATATTAACTCGTAAACCGGTCACAGCCTTGAAACAATTCAACACCCGTCGAATATAAGCCAGTTGCTCAGGACAAGAATCACAAAAAATAATGGTGTCATCTGCAAACAGAAGATGAGATACACCCAAATCTTCCCCTTTCGTAGCCCCACCTGAAAACCACGAATGAATCCCCTTTCCTTAGTTTTCTTAAATAACCTGCTTAACACCTCCATGACCAAGAGAAAAAGCAATGGAGACAAAGGATCACCCTGCTGTAAGCCCTTTGAACTATTAAAGAAACTCGAAGGGTTTCCATTAATCAGCACAGAAAAACGAACCGTAGAAATGCACATATGAATCCATTGAATCCAGTTACTTCCAAAGCCCATACGACTTAAAAGATAAAGAAGGCTACCCCAATGCACATGGTCGTATGCTTTCTCTATAACTAACTTGCAAATAATCCTAGGTGCTGTGCTTTTAATACGGCTGTCCAGGCATTCATTGGCGATAAGGACCGAATCCAACATTTGACGGCCACCCACAAAAGAATTTTGAGAATCAGAAATTAACCCATCCAACACCGCTCTAAATCTGTTTGCCAACACCTTTGGTAACAACTTGTACATACTCCCAATTAAGCTAATAGGACGATAATCCCTAATATTCGAAGCATTAACCTTCTTGCGAATGAGAGTGTTGAACGAGGTATTTAAGGACTTTTCAAACTCACAATGAGCATAGACTTCTTCAAAGAAATCCAGGACATTCCCCTCCACCACCTGCCAACACTTCTGAAAAAATGCCATAGTGAAATCATTTGGGCCTGGAGCTTTATCATATAGTGCAAAAAACCCTATTGTTCGTGCGCATGTGCACACACTCAAATGCACACATTAGTATATATACTAGTATCATTATATTAAATACCGTAGGCTTTTGTTATGTGTTTTATTTTTATCTTTTATAACTCTTTCTTAATTTGTATGTTTTGGTAATTAGGTTCTTAAAAATCAACCCAGAAGGTAAAGTTCCTGTGATTAAATTCAATGAGAAGTGGGTTTCAGATTCAGATGTTATTACACAAGCACTAGAAGAAAAGTATCCTGATCCACCATTGGGAACTCCACCTGAGAAGGCTTCAGTGTATGGTTTCTATACAATGATTTATACATTAACCATATGGTTATACATGCTCATAACTAGAAAATACTTAAATCTTGAATGCTTTCCACCATCCATAGTGCATAATGGCAATGTCATAAAAAGTATGTTTGAATTACTAGCACCAAAAAGTAAATACAAGAAGTTACCAAATTGATAGTCAGATTTTGTTTTGGTTTAGATTACTCTATGCCCAACTCCTTGCATAAAGAATGACAGCAGTTAGGTGGACATAAAGTAACATTGGACACCGAAAAGAATGCCTCATTGCTAAAGAAATCCAACATTTCTAATCATCTGTGAACACCTGATTGAAGTTCAAGGATAGAGACCCAACTGCAATGTGGATGGTTTAGGATTTGGTGTTCAAGGGTGAGTTGATGCTGTAACATTAGCTGCTAGGGTGTCAGAAAACTGAAAATGTCATTTTCAAATAAACAGTGCTGAACCTTGTTTTAACACTAGATTTAACGGAAAACTTATGGAGGGGAGGTTCATAGAAGTGTTGTTGAAATATAGAGTACTTATTAAGGTCCTTGACGAAGTAAGGGTTCCATTGGTCTTTTGCAACCTTGTGTGTGGAAACTATGGTATTCCCTTTATTTTATGTTTCCTTGTCTCTTCTTCAACTCCCCACCCACTTAGACACACAAAACTCCACTCTTTCCCCTCCAATAGACACTTCGTTTCGCGTTCATTTTTTAATTAACCATGGGACTCCACCACGAATTTGCTAATTACAGTTTTGAATCTCTATTGACTTTGATAAATTACCAATCCTCCAAAATCTTAAGTTGTTAGGAAATGGTGAATTTAATCATTTAACTAATGTTCTAACACTCCCTCTCACATGTGGGCTCAGATTCCCCCTTAAGTAGTACAGTCCAAACTGTGGGATTTTAACATTTTTTAAATGGGAGGTAGAGTAGAGATAGGGTTCAAACCCAAGACCACCTGCTCAGCTGCATTAATACCATGATAAATTATCAAATTCTCCCAAGAGCTTAAGCTATTAGGAAATTCTAAATTTAATCAATATTCTAATAGACTTATTTTCTAGTATTTGATGCAAACAGTTTTTAGGGTTGATATTTTTTATATGAGTAATATTTTCATTAAAAGGAAAGGTTCAAAGGGGTGCAACCTTTATACACGGGTAGTATACAAAGGAAGAGCCAAAATAAAAGAGAAAATAGATATACAATAAATGTTATCGAAAGTTCATAGTATCCAGGAACTCTAGAAAGTTTGAGGTTGTTAACGTAGAGGATGCTGAAGTCCCTTCATATAAGATCTTCAATAATAAGAATTTTTCGTTTCATCAAATGTAACTCATTATATTATATTTTGGTTATTTGCTCTGATTTATGCCTTCCCCAGGTTTTTTTTTTCTTCTCTTAAATGCCTTCACCTCTAACTCATGGAAGAATCAACATTCCATTGGTAACTATTTTTTCTTCATCCTTTCCAACAGGTTTGGGCAATTAAGTGCTAGACACTATCCATTAGCAGATAGCCAAATACCCCTACTTGTTCAATATATGTGTCCTCTCTCTTAGATGTGGGTATTTTGGGTCTCTAGCAGTTCCAAGTAACATATGCTACTTTTTATCATTTCCTGCATCTTGGTGTTCACATACACTGGTCTTCTCCTTGATCACTAAAACCAATTGAGATTGTGGGCACATATATGTAATCTCTTTTTCTGTAGTATGATTTCTGTTTCACACACTTTGAGATTCTCTTCTTTATGGCTTTGGGTGTCATTACTAGCACTCTTACTCAATGCCTTCTCGCTTTTCGGATCAACTATTGGTGTGGACACAAGAGACAAGCCTCCAATTACATAGACATATGGGTGTAAACGTATAAAGAAGACGGCCCAACCTGTGGCCTTATGGATGGAGCTTGATAATTACTGGGCCTAAACACCTACCAAGCCCAATTATTTAATATTCATGATTTCTTTTATTTAATTTGTTATTTTCTTTCCGTATTTGGTTTAGGAATGGAATTTATTTTCTTGCACATATAAGTTTCTTTGCTTGCAAGCAAAGTAAGGTTTTGGAACCCTATTTAAGAACCTCTAGGTTCAATTTGTAAGACAACTTTTGATTGATAATAAATTTCTCTTGGAATTCTTCCAATGGTTGATGCCAACTCTAGCTAACCATAGGTGCTCACTCCTAGGTCATATCCCTTTATTTTCCAGTTCTTAATTTTATTTTCGCATTGTTATGGTTTGTCCTGCGTCAACTATGGTCATAATGCATCCTTGGAGTTTCTGTTCTTTCAATCTCAAGTTAACTTTAGTGTAGTAAATGCATTTATTGTTTAATATAAAAAGTGTCATAACCTTTGGAAGCAAGAACACTAAATGTCAAAAAAAAAAAAAAAAATGGTGATGTTTGGTGATATAATCAGTGTTTACTCCTACATGTTATATTCAATAAGAGACCCCCCCCCCCTTCCCCCTTTTTTGTAAGTTAACACCCATGCGTGTTTGAGAGAGAGAGAGAGAGAGAGAGAGTAACTTCAGGAAATCGACCCCATGGTTGTTAGTTTTTAGATGTCTATGTCATGGTTTTAAGTTTTATGTCTTCTTGGGTTTCCAAATTTTTTTGGAGTTACAAACTGAGGAACTAAGGATAGCTGTTTTAACTGCTGTCTTTTAGTGGATCAAAGATCTTCTCCACATTTATTGGTTTCCTCAAAAGCAAAGACCCGAGTGACGGAACAGAGCAAGCATTAATCAAGGAGCTAAGTTCTTTTAACAATCATATCAAAGAAAATGTGAGTTCTCTATGCTTATTTTCCCCTTTTGTCTATCTCTCCATGGTTCCTTGTTGGTTAGGATAAAAGACTATCAATCATTTTTCTGAAAATAATTGTTACGTTAAATTCATATTGGCTTCCATATTTCACAGGTGTATGTCCATTATATATGATATAGTTGAAGAAGGAAAATATATTCCTAGTGATGATTTACCCTGAATTTTTTTGCACAGAGTGCTCATCAAAGACCAAAAACAGGCTATTAAAATGTATGGTTGCTTTAATTTTGATTCTGTGAGCAACATGTTATCTAGCCATCGAGATTTATAAGGAAATTCAGTTGTTTTGCAAAAAGTCAGTCAAAATTACTACAATCATTTTTTTTTTTTTTACAGAAAAATTTCTGTTTTTGATATATATAAATTTTGTCTTTCTTAAATTTTATGTGGAATGTAACTTATAGTTATATACTAGGAGTACATTTAATAAACTTAATGGCTTAAAGATATACCAAGAATTAAGCTTTGTTTGGTAGGAGGGATGGAAATGTGAGAGGAAAGAAAAGAATGAAGAAAAAAAGAGGTGATGGGAACTTAAATAACCAAGTCACTGGGGTTCAATTGGCTCTCCAACCAAGTTTAAAGAGATAAGAGTTTGAAGAGTTAAGTGTCCTGGCCTTGTTTATAATAATCCATGGTGGTGAAAGAATTGTGACTACTGGAAAACTGTTTGAGAGCTAAAATACAGCAAATGGAAAGTATAATGAATGAGACAAACCACGCATCATACTAGTTCTCTAAGAAAAATAACTGGTTTTCTGCATTCATATCCTAGCACATCATATTTCTAGAAGATGAGCTTGATGAACAACTAAATTTGGTTTCGAAGCAAACTTAAGCCAAGCTAAGAGTTGGAACAATCAAGACCTGCTAAATTTGAAACTAGGCCCACCAAATAAACGCATAAGGCCAGCTGAGCAACTGCCGGAACAAAATAAGCTTGACCAAAACTACTAAAATGTGCTCCCTTATTTTATTTTTATTTTTAGACAGACAAATAATTACTGTGAACTACTTGTAGAGAGATTCTAGGTTGCCTTAGCCTTGACAAGTCCAATTTTCGGTAATTTTGGTTTCTTCATGTTATCCCCCATTGAAAGTATTTTGAATTCTGCATCACTGAAAGTCTGAATTGATTCTGCACATACTATAGAATGGACTGGACTGGACTTTTTCACTTTCTATGAAACGTAAATAGGACTCCTAATTGATATGCTTCACTTGCATGGATATTAACGCTTCCTAAATTTTCAGTAGTCAAAATCTCAGCTTGTGTTGAATTATAGAAGTTTGACACTTTCAGACATCTGCAAATTTTAACCAGCAGAAAAAGATCATTCTGTGAAACACACTGTTCCTGTGTAGGGGAATGCCTTTGGTGCATTCTCTATTGTGAAATTGAGCACTTGTTTTAGTGGCATGTACATAAAGAAAATTTAATTAATAAATGATTTCCCCTGACACTTTGTTGTTATTGAGTTTTGTCCTTGAAGGGTCCTTTTGTCAATGGGAAAGAGGTTTCTGCTGTAGACTTGTCACTTGCACCCAAGCTGCACCATCTAGAGATTGCTTTGGGGCATTACAAGAATTGGTCAGTTCCAGATTCTCTTCCCCATGCAAAGTCTTACATGAAGGTATGTCCAATATGAGCAAAATTGTAGATGTTATTATCTATGGCTAGTGATCATGTTTCATTGGTTTTTTTTCACAATTCCCAACACCTCTAATGGCTTGAACCGTGGACCTGAAGTCCTGCACCTTTGTAAGAAGCACAACTTGTCTACAATGGTCACTAACAATTTTTGTAGTTTACCTTGAAAATTTTAAACATAATTAAATTTTCATGATATGAGTCTTATGATAGTGCATTTGTAATTGCATCCTTATATATAACTTAGCATGTATACCTTCTTTAGCATGTGGCATTCTTTAACTTCTCAAACTAGATTGAACGACTAAGTCAACCAAGGAATGAAGCCAAACTTGTCATATGCTTTATTGTCGACTCTTTTCCTGTATTTGTGAGCATGTGTGTGAATATATATTTTCAGAGTTGAACACACACCAAAAAAAAAAACACCCTTGAACTTTGGGTCAAAATCAGATAGACCCATGTTCATTCAATTTGAAATTATAAACTCTTGTACTTTGATAATTGTTCCAATCAATCCTTATCTAAACTCTTAGTTAGTATGATGGATGGAAAATGCTATATGTGCATTGCATGTGATAGCATCTCAATAAAAAAATATTATTAAATTTAATTTAATAAAAAATTTATTTTAAAACTCATTTTTCCCCCTTTCCCTTATCTTTTTCTTCCTCCTCTCTCTGACTCTCTGTTTCTCTCTCCCACTCTACCACAACTCCACACCTCTCTTTAAAGGAACTACCTCACAGTATCTTTGTCACCCTTACTCTTCATAGTCCTCAACAATAACTCTCTTGCAAATCGAGCACATGGCTCACCATCCCAGTAAACAATTTTTCAATAAAACCAAACCCCACCAAGGCACCAACACAAACAACATGTTTTGAAAAGGTAACAAATTGAACCCGAGTACCAATTGACATTCATGGTGCTAACTCCTGGGTTAAATTATATGCATCGTTCACTTAGCTGAGCTGAAAAAAAAAAAAAGAAGACTCAGATTGAGCCCGTGAACCAAAAGAAAGAGAATGAGAGAGTCTGAGCATATGAATAAGGTATGTGAGCACCAACGCCACCAACATCAACAGATACATATGCAATTCAGGCCTCTTTTTTCTTTGTACTCATCTTTGTCATTGGTGAGTCAATTATTTTTGTGTGAAATACAAAAAGAATCCATTATTATACCAATATCACAAACAAAATCGAAAACCTCCAAATAAAAAAACCCTAAACCAGCAAAAAAAAATTCAAAATTCAAAATACCCAACTAAACAGTCACTCCACTGTGAACTATGCCGGTCTTGATCACCGTCTATATATCAGTTGCTTCTCACTGTCTAGTGCCGACGCCGTTCGCTGGTGTCAAGTTGTCACCCTCTTTCTTTGGTCTCAAGCTCTCTTTCCTCTGGACTGTCTCAAGCTCTCAACTCGGACTCTCTCTCTCTCTCTCTCTTTCTTTCTTTCTTCTGTTTCACGGGTTCAATTTGAGTTTCTTTATTTTTTTTAAGTGAACCTTTGCTTTATTTATATGGGTATAGTTTAACTCAGGAGTTAACACTGTGAATGTCAATTGGTATTGGGGGTTCAATTTGTTACTTTTCCAAAACTTCTGGGTTTGAATTGTCACTTTTGAAACTTTAGGATTTAATTTGTTACACCTCTCAAACTATAGGGTTTAAAATGTAATTTTTCCACCAATATATAAGCACTCCTAAGGATGAATACAAAATTAAGAAGATGCTTGGCCCACAATATATTGGGACCCGAATTGTAGTCTAGGCACAGAACGGTGGTTAATTTTGTTGATAACTGCCATGACTGGTGCATTCTTGGATTGGTGAAGATTGCTCTTGGTCCATGGGAAATTGGGGTCGATGAGCCAAGCATGTTCATGAGTCAGAGCATTAGAGAGAGGAGGAATATAAGTTGGTATCAATCTACTTAAAAGCACTTATATTTTTTCATCCACAATGCTTATGGTTTGTTGCTGTGACCTCAAAAGCTAAATGGTCTGTCACGCTACACCACCATAGATGGACCCTTGGGAATAATATAGAATTCTACTTGCATGTGACCTCAAATTATCATTTTAGCAAGAGTATTTTTTCAATCCTCACCCTGTTGCTTTCTTGACTTCAATATGCCTTTTTGACTTAAACTCACGTGAGTAGCTAGGTTCTTTCAAATCCATAATTTTCCGTGTCACAAAAGTCTTATGATCTCTAATTTGTTGGTTTGAACTTTCTTAGGTAGTGTGTAGGTATAGAGTATAAAAATGTATGCAAGCTTTTACTTGTTTAGTTTGTATAAGAATTCTTTTTATTCCTAATAATGCGGAGTTCCTGACATGCAGGCCATTTTCTCAAGGGATTCATTTATTAAAACACTTGCACAGCCAGAGGATGTAATTGCAGGTTGGCGTTCAAAAGTCTTGGGTTAAATTGTCTTCAACTGCTGTATGGGACTGTACAGGTCTATACCCGAAACCTTCTTTGGAAGTATTGTAACCTTGAATGCAAGTGAAACACTTTGTTATTGACCTTTCATTTATATTTGCCAAAATGTGGAGATTGTAATATTGTGACCATAGATCTTACATTTGAAAGTTGGTATACAGCAGGCCTTGTAAAGTCCAAATACAGGCATTAGAAAGGGACACTTTTTTTTTTTTTTTTTTTAAAGGAGAAGAGTAAATGAAGTTCTTATAAATGTAAATCCCGAGCCCACTACAAAACTCCGAATGTAGCTTAGAGCCTTTAGACACTCAACATCCAACTTCCCCCTCGGTAATGTGGGGGAAACTGACGTCTTCTTCTTCATTTCTTACATTTATTATCCATGCAAAATCAATTTGTTGCTTTTATGCAACTTACTTCATTACCATGTGGGGGAAGGAATAAGGATGAAAGATCATGGAAATTGTGGCTCTAGGGGCATGGGGCACATGAGGAGGTGGTTTCATAAGGTAAAAAGGTAAGGGTAAAACTTAGGTAGATATATTAGGTTTTTCAATTGAATTCAAACATATGGTTGCATTAACTAATGAAATATAAACAATGTTATCTTTTCCAACTAGGAACTGAATGTATTTTACCTAAGGAATTGTACTTAAGTTTTACCTAAAAGGTAATGTTAGTCAGTGGCACTACAAACATAATTATGAAGAGGGTTTTATTTTATTTTATTTTATTTTATTTTTATTTTGGGTTGCTAGAAGTTAATTAAAATATAATTGTACTTAAAAAAACAAAGTTTTAAAAAGGGGTACTTAAGCAAATAAACTAAAAGCTAAAATAAAAATTATATTTTAAACCCTATAGTTTAGGACATGTAATATATTAAACTCAATAGTATCAAAAGTAACAAATTATCTTATAAAATAATAAATTAAGCCCTTGTTCTACTTACATGGGAGTACATGGGTTGAGGTTTACTTTTGAAATCTCAAGATTTAATTTGTTACTTTTTTCAACTTTGAAGTTTAATTTGTTACTTTGTACATTATTTAACACCTTAAACTATAGGATTTAAAATGTACTTTATCCAAAACTAAAAGAAGCTCTTCCCAAAACTTAAAGGTCATCGATTAAGTTTATAAACATACCTATTTTTATAATATGTTGAAGTGATAGGTTGTGATATGAGGAAATAATTAGAAAATAAATGTTGTATTAGTGATGAGATCATGTGATTGTGATTGTGATTGTTAACCACTCATAATTCATAAACCGTCATTTCAGTAAGTTGTAAAAATAGATGTGTTTGTAGACGAGCTGAAAGGTTATTAGTTGGTTGGGCTTCCAATAGCCTAGTTTTTGTTTTCTAGAGTCAGTTTAGCATATGTAAATATTGAAAAATTGTCATTAAGAATCTTGTGGCGCCATGCATACTTTATGGTTGTTGCTCATATTCAAACTGTCCAAACACAAAAAAATTCAAGTTGCATCCCAGGTGGTCCAGTTCCGTTCTTGGTGCCTCTGTTTTAGTTGGAGAAACATTATTGAATAAATTGCTTGGCTTTTTGTTCTTTTAATTATTATTTTTATGTTCTACATCAGCTGACAGGTGTAAAACCTCATTTGTTCGTGGTGGATCAGGCTGGGTAGGTGTGTATTTTCTTGGACTTCGATAATTTTATGCTTTTCAAAAACTAACAATGTTTTACCGAAACATGATAAACATTCAAACCATTACAGAGGTAACAGTAGCATCCCATTTGTAATTTTGGGTAAATTGTATTCTTCTACCCTAAACTAGCATCCCAATTGTACTCTCTTTCATCAGCAAATCAAAACCCAAAACTGGACCAACTGTCATGCTCATATGTGTTCTCATGTCACGTCATTTAAAAGTTTAGATAACATATAATCACATATATTTTTTAATTTATAACATTTAATATAAACTGTGAAATCATTCTCTAGAGCCTCTTCATTTAAAACATAGGCTCTTGGAATTGACTAAATCTGTATATTATATATAAATATATAAATACCGAAATTCTTAATGTTTAGCTCATAAAGAGATCCTTATGAAAACGCTATGAGACATGACATTGGAATTCACAACGATATAGAGGAACTCGTAAGGGAAAGAATGTGCTCTCGAATATTGAGTGGTGAGAATTGTATGTTCTTCACTCATCAAAAAAAAAAAAATTGTATGTTCTTCGAAGTACACTTATCAAAACAGGTCTAAACTGTAATCGTTAGTCTCTCGGCCTAAAGGAATAGGGGGTTTAGATCAGGTCCATAAGCATTTATTGTAATGTTGGGCCTAGATAAGGTCTTAGTGCATCTGTGCATGGATTGTGAGAGCTTGAGTTTGATCTCAAAAGAAAATATATAAATTACATCGCCAAAGATTTATGCACAAAGGTACCTGGCTTAATTAAAGAAAAAAAGAAGAAAGAAAATGCACAGCCAACCAACCTTGTTTATACTGTATGAAAGCTAATTAATTCTGTCGAGTGGCAATGTAGTCAGCTAAATAATATAATGGGGCAGCTCTGGCAGGATCAAAATAGCCAAGCTCTTGCACTGCTTGATTTGCCAGCTTGCTGGCAAACTACTTAGCCTTATCAATGCCCATAAGCTTAAGATACGTGACCTTGTCACTCACCAAATCCTTCCCAGCTGTCTTTCCCAACTCCTCGGACGACTTAGTCACATCCAAAATATCATCCACTACTTGAAACAACAACCCTATACCCCTAGCATAATTCCTCACCATCTCTATCTCAATAAAATTCCCACCTCCCATAATTACTCCACAAACCGCTGAAGCCTCTAACAGCTTTGCTGTTTTATGGACATGAATATACTCCAATTCACTTAAACTTACTTGTGTTCCCTCGCTACAAATGTCCACAATTTGGCCTCCCACAAGCCCTTCTGACACAACTGCTGAACCAAGCTCAGAAATGGCTTTGATAACACGCTCAGAACAAACATTTGATGTCTTGGCTGCTATGTGCTGGAAGGCAAGAGAAAGAAGAGCATCACCAGCTAAAACAGCAGTTTCTTCACCAAAAACCTTGTGGTTGGTGGGTTTGCCGCGTCTAAGATCATCGTTGTCCATGCAAGGGAGATCATCATGAATTAGTGACATTGTATGGATCATTTCCATAGCACAAGCCATTGGAAGTGATAGACTCTCATCCCCTCCTACCAATTCACATGAAGCAATACATAAAATTGGTCTTACACGCTTTCCACCAGCAAGAAGTGAGTATCTCATTGCTTCATGGATTTTCAATGGATGTTGCAAAGGCACAGCCTCATCTAGTGCTTTGTTCACAGTTTTTTCCTTCAGGGATATGTACTCATCGAATTGAAATATAGGTAAAGGGTTGTTGATTGCCTTGGTGAGCAATTCTTCTGTGAGGAATGGTTGGAACAAAGATAAGTTTACACGGGTGGCTCTAATAGTTTTTGTAAGAACAAGTTTGGGGTGGCTAAATGGGATTCTATTTGGGTTTTTTGGGCCATTGATGGGGTTGTTGAGAAGGGCTGAAGTGTGACAAGTTGAGATGGTTGCTGCAGAGAAGGCCATTGAGGAATAAGGTTTGGTGAAGAATTATTCTTGGTGATGTTGGTGGGTGGTCTTGTTTCTACTTGTAGCTATCTAGTAGTTATAATTTATAAAGAAGGTGATTTGAACATGCTATTTTGAGTGTCCAAACCTATAGATATTTTTTATTGGAGACCTTGTTTTCACTTCTCGCAAAGCTATATAGCTATAGTAATTTATAAATAGATATTTTTTATTGGAGACCTTGTTTTCACTTCTAGCTAAGCTATATAGCTATAGTAATTTATAAAAAAGAGAGATGTTATTTCCACACCTATTAATAATATTGGTGCAAAAATATCAATAATTGATATTAAAAGATACATAATAATTGGGTGTGGAAATATCATTAACCATGAAAAAAAAAAAAAAAAAAAATTGGCTGGAGATGCTATTTTGAGTGTTCAAACCTATAGCATACGCTTATGATTATTCTTTTTCATATTGCTTGAGTCTAGTGCATCAAGTAACTTGTTCTTGATCCGTTTCTCTTTATTTTATTTCATTTAATTTTTTTTTTTTTTTATGTTGGCTCAGGTGAGTTCTGATTGTCTAATAAAATATAAAATAAAATAAAGGCGAGTTCTGATTGGACATGATACCCATATCCTTTCACTTTTTATTTATTTATATTTTTTGGTTGTAAACAAGGCTTGCATTACTGAATTAAATTATTACAAAACGACTAAAACTACCGCCAGAATTATCCAATGCTAACAGAAAAGCCACGTCAATGGGTGCTTCACTTGACAGCAACCCTTTCAGCTTTGATACCGCATCAAAGCTAAAGCGTCTTTGATAGGTTAACTGTATAACACAATTTTCGGTGATTTGATCCAATTACTCAAGAAATTATTCAATTCTCCAATTGTATTTATACTTGGTCTTTCTTACTAATACAAATAAATCATAGTATATTTCAATTAGTATGTGACTACTTAAAATAACATATAAGATATAATTTATTTTTGTTGGTGGGAGTACCACATGACTATCTTATCGTTGTATCCAACTCAAGACACTCACAAAACTAAAGGAGTATACGATATTTTTAATCAACCGGCAACCCATAGTACTAGAAATTAATAGAGTTGACTCTCTGATAGTTTGGGGTGTCGTTCTTTCAAAAGGTGAGGATTGGGTTCACGGACTACAAACTTTGATTTCGCCTCATGTTGAGGTTTGTTAAACAACTGAGTATGCTGTGGTTTGAGTTTGGTTTCGAGTTTGGTTTCTTAAACAACTAGGATGTTGTAGTGTAAGAGAGTAATTGATTTCTTCGAATTTTTCCATTTTTGCATCTTTTTCACAATCGAAATTGTGATGAAATTAGGTCGTTTTAAGAATTTTTTTGTCTTTTAATATCCAACTGATAATGACATTATTTGTGATATATAAATATATATATTTTTATGCAATTTAACTTTAGTTCAATAATAAGTTTTTGCTTAAAATAATTATACTTTAATGTTAATCCCTTCTTTCATTAAATGCCATATGTTAAGCTTTCTTGTTTTACCACTAAAAAAGAGGATTGGGTGAGTTGTTTTCCACCGGGTCAATCATACCAATTCGCCCTTCAAGAAATTGGCATTGAGTGTGAGACTGCGAGTTGCCATAATATAAAGATTAAACTGATTTTCAACTAATAGTTAAAAAAAAAAAAAAAATCTGCCAATATACGTTCATAAACGCGAACTGAGTCCTCTAAAGTCTAGATAGTTGGGGCAGCGGTAGAGCTTGTTCTCATAGTTTACGTCTTCGTCCTAGTATTTGCGTTAATTACTTTTTAACTATATCCCCACATTTTCGACTGGAATCCATTCACTTCTGGTCCTTCCACATTTTTTTTATTTATTTAAAGGCTTCAACTCTTCAGTGGTTAATTTCATCTCTTCTTTTGATTTTTTTTTTTTGTTACTGACTTGACCACGTCCTCGTCCTCCTCTGCGGCTGTCACTTCTGGTATGAGTGATGAATTGGGAATGTGGGGTGGGGCAGAACATGTGATTTTTGATCCTTGGAGAGCACGGGGTGAGGCAACCCGTATTTCATTTTGGACAGGATTGGCAATCGGCAACTCATAGTACTGAAAATTAATAGAGCTGACTCTCTGATAGTTTGGGGTTCTTAAACAACTGAGATGCTGTAGTGTAAGAGTGTATTGATTTCTTCAATTTTTTCCATTTCTACATCTTTTTCTCAATCGAAATTGTGATGTATGTAGGTGTTAAATTTATTTTTAATGTTTTTGACAAACAATAAAAGAATCAGGAATCTAATAAATTTTGTATCTAACAAACATCCCCAAAAGTAAAGAGCATCAGTCTTTTGCGACCATTTTTAGGTGTTAAATTTATTTTTAATGTTTTTGACAAACAATAAAAAAATCATGAATGAATCTAATAAATTTTGGTATCTAAGATGGGTTATCTTATCACCGTCTATGTCTATATGATTAGACTATTGAACTATTCACACATTTCAAAACTTCAACACAAAACAAAAGAATGGGTTTGATCTTATCTATTATGGGTTTTGATTTGTGAAACTTAGCTATGAGATTTTCTAATTTTTTTTTTACTGTCCAAAGAAAGGAACAAGTACCTCTCGTAATTATCAAAATATAGTTTGAAATCTACACGGCTCTAAATCTTATGTCACCAAGTTTTATACAAGCGGTTTTTGGGTGAGTTTGGTAACACGCTAATAAATCATAATTTTTGGCTAACAACGCTTTTTCTAATTAGACCCTTAATTTTAAGTTACATTATAAAAAAAATAAAAATAAAAAAAAGTGATTTTTAGATCAAATTATAGTTGAATTCCATATATATATATATATATATTTGGCAAAGAAAATAGATAACAAAAGACTACAAAGTTCCAATTCGATACCAAATCTTGTCTTAGCTTCCTTGTAAATTAGATTCGTGAACAGAAACCACCGAAGTCACCAAACTGCTAATTGGTTTGTTCACTTGGACACATTCCCAAGTCTTTTATTCCGTTCTCTACAGACAAAAAATACAATAAAATAAAACTTCCGTAGTCTAAAAATTGCTACCAAACAATGGGAGGAAAAAAAAAACAAAAAAAACAAAGATGAAACGTATTGAATGGGGCTCCTCCGCCACATGGTCTACGTGCTTGTACAGTATTTAACCGGATGGTTGAGAATGTTAGAATATTAATTTGGTTAATTGTAGGCCCATTATTACTACTTGAATAGCACTCTTATTTTTTTATTTTCTATTTTTTGGAATTTCTCTTATTTCTTTGTTTTTTTTTTTTTGAATAAAATAGTAGTTTTTTTTTTTTTTTTGGGGTGCAACACCTCTTATTTCTTATTTCTTTGTTGATCACTCATAGATGTGCCAATAAGTATTGGCCATAGTAAAACACAAAGTAGCAAGTACCAAGTCATGGGTTCGAATTCTGGTGATTGAAAACACAAAGAAGAATAAAGAATTATTTTTCTTTCTCTCTCTTCTATTATCATGATATTAGAGCTATTTCCTATGACATTCCAATTGGGTTCGAAAAGCCCACTGTCACTCGACCGTCGTTTGATTTGGCCAACGTCAATCGTGATTTGGCCCAAAATCTATTTCTATAATTATAATGTTCAATTTCATTGTATTTATCCAACTGGGAACTTCCCTTAGTTTGATAATGCAAATTACATGGATTGACCATAGTTTATATCAAATTGGCTTTTAAGATACTCTTTCATCAATTCAAAAAAGTCTATTTATATAATCTAAGCCAATCAGGACTATAACAGGAGTAAGTAATGGTCTTTTTTGCGGTACCACGCAGCCAGTAATACAAGAGCTGGAAAGATAAATGGCTCCCGAGTCCTCATACGTATAAAATTGTTAGTCCAAACAAAATATTGGATGTGGAGGCCACTTTGGACAATTTGATGTGTGGGGATGATATGAGATGGAACACTGATCTTGTGCATCAGATTTTTCTGCCTCATGAAGTGGAAGTTATCTTGTCTATCACATTAAGTCAAAGAAAGCCTAAGGATGTGCTGATTTGGTCAGGAACGAAGAAGGGTGTTTTTTCGGTGAAGAGTGCTTACAGAATGCTGCTTGATCTGTCTCATGTTTTTGAAGCATCGTCCTCTGCCTCGGTGGGATATGATAGTCAGCTGTGGAAAACTATATGGTCTGCTGCGGTTCAGCCTAAGGTGAAAATGTTTATCTAGCGTGCATGTAAAGGTATTTTACCCACCAAAGCTAATCTGTTTGACAAAGGAATTTCAAATTCCTTCTCATGTGTATGGTGTGAAGATGATGTGGAGACGGGTGATCATCTGTTGTGGGTTTGTGAGTTTGCTCAAAGGGTGTGGCAAGACTGTCCTATTCAGATTCCATTGAATTTGCATGATGGTTTGTCTTTTAAGGAGTTTATCATGGGATATGTATCGGAGTTAATGTCGCCAGGATTAGAGATAGTCTTTACAACGGCTTGGGCTATTTGGCGAGCAAGGAATGAGGTGGTTTGGAATGATCACATTACACTAGTTTCTGAACTCTGTCAGCAGGCTGCTAGGTTAGCATTGGAGTATATAGAATCGGGTTCTTTATTGAAGGAGACCATGGCTGGGCCTTCTAGTCCACTACCTCATTCGTGGAAGGCTCCTGCAGTGATGAACTACAAAGTTAATCTCTCATATCAGGTTGGTAATGAAGATTTGCAAATCGGGCTTAGGGTTTTAATTCGGGACTCCTTTGGTCTGGTTGCAACTGCAATGTGTTCTAAGCTTCAGGGAGATGGCGATGCGTTGAAGGTTTCTGCAATGGTGGTTTTGGCAGCTTTGAAGTTTGCTCATAGTATTGGCTTGAGGCGTTTGGAAGTTGAGTTGGGCAATCAGGAACTTCTTGGGCTTATCCGTATGACTACTCCGTGCCTTGCACCTATAGGAGTAATTATTGAAGATATCTGGTCTTGGTTGCATTTGTTTTATTTTATCAATTTCTCTTTTATTAGGAAAGATTGTAACAAAGTTGCACATGCTTTGGCTACAGAGGCGTTGTCCTCAAATTCTAAACAAGTGTGGTTGGAAGATCATCCTGTTTGCATTACTTCTTTTGTACAGTCGGATTATTTGCAATAAAATTCACTATCGTTTCTTATCAAAAAAAAAAAAAAAAAAGTAATACAAGAGCTTGTGGTAGAATGTGAAGAAATTAGGGCATTTTTTGTCCAATAACCCATTTTTTTTTTTTTAAGTTATATAGCTAAACGGGCCACTTTGAAAGTTATATCAAAACATTTTTGAAATCATCTCTTGCAGAGACAATTTCTGTTGAATTTTTTATATATATTTTTAATTTTAACGCGTTTTTATATCTATTAAAAATTAAAAAAAAAAAATTGTAAAATCGTCTCTTGAAGAGACGATTTCTGTTGATTTTTATTTTTTTTATATATATATATATATTTTTTAATTTTAACGCGTTTTAAACATATTTGATTTAAAAAAATTGTTGGTCTTTATTTTAATTTTTTAATTTTTTAAAAACCAGATATTTTTTATTGCGTTAAAAAAATAAAAAAAAAAAAAAAAAGAGACGATTTCAATCTTTTTATTTTTCTACTTTACTCTTTTTACTTTCCCACCTCTCTCATCAACGATCTCTCTCTCTCTCTCTCTCTCTCTCTCTGGGGACACACTCTCTCTCTCTTGCGACGCTAATCCACCGTCCACCACGACGATCGATCCCTCTCTCTCTGTCGTCGCTTCTCTGCTCCGGGCCCGGGCCGGTGTCACTTTCTCGCCGCTTCTCTGCTCCGGCTGGTCTCTCTCTCTCTCTCCGCTTCTCTGCTCCGGCCTTCGCTCAGGTTTTACATAATACTTTTAAATCTTTTATTTGCTAAAATACTTTGTTTTATATTTGCACGTATGTATAACAGTGAAAAACAAGTTCCTTTTCCTTTTCCTGGGATTTTCGGATTTTTGGCCGTTACGAGGTAATTTTGTAGTTGAAAAATTCTATAAAGTTATTATTCATAGAACAGAGAAAACTTTATAGCATGGTTTCAATTTTTTAATTTGACATACCAATAATATGTAGTATTGGCGGTGAGTATGAACTATGAAGCTGATTTATGTTTTTGTTTATTCTACTATTTAGATATTTAGTTTGGCTTATTAATTTCATGCTACTCTGGCTAATTATATTTCGAATAGTTATAGTTGTACATGCTTGTTTTGTTGTTCTTTCTGAGAATTAGAATTTGGAAAGCAAGCAATATATCACACCCATTTTCTTGATTGAGATAATTGGGGTGTTCTTTTAATGGTGGGGGTTTAATGTTGTTTATTGTATGTATATTTGATTAGTGAGCTCTCACAAAAATTAGCTTATGCTACGATAAATTCATCAACCTACGTTGCTATTAATTTATGTGTATAAGATAATATATAAATCGCCTAATTCAAATTACTAGAACCTGATAAATTCATCCACCCACATGTTTATTAAAAAAAATTTCCCGTGGGAATTTTTGGCAGAAAAAGAGAAAGGCAGATTTGTTGTTCTGCCATATAGAGCTTTGCCATTCTGCCTATGGAGCTTTCTTAATCTGCTATCTTGCACCAGAAAACTCACCACTATATCGCATAACACCATTCTCCATGCTTATAACTTCAAGCACAAGTCGTTCTAAGAGCTTAATGAGCCTCGTTTATGATTTGAATCATACCAATAGATTAATGCAGCAAAAGATACAAGAAACTAAACAATCGCCTGCCAAATAGAGAACCTAATATGGCATCAAATCCATATTTAAAGTACATAACTGAGAAAATTTGGTCATTGGAAATATTAATATGTAAAATGAGAAGACTTGCTTCCTTGGCAGTTTAGAATCCTTGCGCAATCTCCAAGTGCTTTCTGAACTTCCTTTTTCTAGCCTTAGAGCTCCCATGTAAAGTGTGGATTGTTTCCTGTGGCTGGGTTAGAGCTCCCTTGTAAACTACTCTTCTATTGTGCTTTTCTAGAAAAGAGCAATGACACTTGCAATGTGTAAGCTCTTCTAAACTCAATTCAAAGATCAATATAGGGTTTTGATTCCCCACCCACCAATTCTAGCAAATTCTCAATAAGGAGTACAACATATTGAGAATATTATACTAAATTTTTCTGTGTGCTGGATTTAAGACAGCTATTGCAATTTAACATTATATGCATTTGAGCTTAAAAGCAAAACAGTCATATTTGGAAAATTTTTACAAAATGTGAGGCTGAGACAATTTTTTACAAAATGACTAAAAAGGAAGAGGTGGATATTATCTTGAAATTAACAAAAGAATATGGAAAAAGGAAACTTTGACTGGACCTCTTAATCCCCTGTAAATTGCAACTTGTAAACTATGCTTTAAAACTTAGAGAACCACATGGTGGAATGATTTAGCAATTTTATAGTGATAATGTTTACACACACACAAACACACAAATATACATATATGTATATATTGTTTTACCTCTTATATATCAAGAAAAAGGTAACAGGAAAGCACCTTATGAGAAAAAAAGAAAAAAGAAAAATTACACCTTTAGTGTGAGCCTGATGATGAAAAGAAAACATAGGACATTAAGGCTACAACGGATGAGAGAAAAAGAGCTTTGTTTTTATGCCTTATAGAGCTTCGCCATTCTGTCTACGGAGCCTTCTCGATCAGCTATCTTGCACCAGAAAACATATCTATTTGAGGTGCATCCTTGCTGGTTACAACTTGTCCAATGGGTTTCTGCGTAAGTAGTTTTACAAACAAGGTAAATTCAGGATGAATGGGAGAAAATAGAAAAACATACTTATTAGCAAAGCTTGGGAAATAAAAAAAATTCAATTATAGGTTTATTACGGAAAATCCAATGGAATGTTTTACTTTGAAATCAAAATGATTTTATCAATTGACAATAATGGGCAGACTTCTCTTCTATTGCCCTTTCTAGAGAAGAACAATTATACTCGCAGTGTGTAAGCTCTTCTAAACTCCATCTCAAGATGTTTTGATTCTGCATCCATCAATTCTAGCAAGTTCTCAATAAGGAGTACATATTGAATATTCTAGAGAGTTTTTCTGCATGCTAGATATAAGACCACTATTTCAAGGAAACATTGTATGTAAGACCATTATTAATATGAACATGGAAAAAGAAAGCATGGACTAGCAACTTAATCCCCTGTAAATTGCAACTTGTTTACTATGATTTTAAACTCAGAAAACCATGGTAGGGTGATTTTGAGCCATTTTTATAGTAATAATATAAAAATCCGTAATGATAATTACAAACTTATATTTTTCTACTTCTTAGAAAATATGAAAAAGCTAACAGAAAAGCACCTTATGAGAAAAGAGGAAGAAAAATAAATAGCTACCTGTCCTAAATGAGATATGCAGTACCAGAACCCAGAGATTATTTGGTTCAATTTCATGTACTTTGAAGCCACGAACTTAGCATATAGTCTGGCATCTCCAAGTGCTCGTTGAACTTCCTTTTTCTACCCTTAGAGCTCCCTTGTAAATTAATCTTCTATTATGCTTTTCTAGATAAGAGCAATGACACTTAGGTAACATTCTAGGGTTTTATAAGTGTTTTTTTTTTACTCAAGAGTTGTGTGTGTGTGTGTGTGTATTTGTGAGTTGTAGACACTTTCTAGATTCTTACTTTTTCCCCAGTAGCTCACACTTTTAATCTAAGAAGAACACATTTTTTTTTTTGATTTAGTGCCTTAATTACTGAATTGATGCAATGAATGGATTGTTTTCTCTATTTGCAACACAATTTTGTGCATCTGCATTGCTTTTTCAATATCAGTGTACTTATTCTATACATATTTTTCATTTTCGGGTTAATGAACATCAATGTAATTTGGAGCCAATTAGATGGAATTTTTTTTATTGGTAGGTTACATACGTAGTTGGTGGGGTTTGAACCCACAATCTCACCTTCTATCCACTCCTCTCATAAGTGTGGGTGGAGGTTGAGGTCAGGTTTTATTTCTCTATGCTTGATTTTATTTATTTATTTTTTTTCTCATTGCTATAATTATATAGTATAAATGTATACTAGAAAATTTTAAATGATATTAGATATCATTATCTGCAATGTAGGTCGACATTGATTTGTTTTTATTATTCACGTACATTAAGTTCATAAAAATTGACATTTCATTGTTTTTAGAAGTTGTTAGATACGGATACCTGAATGTTTATCTTTTTTTTTTTTAATTTTTATGCGCATTTCATTTATCTTGTTCAAAGTTAGTGCTTGTGCGTTGACATACCAATGTCTTTATTGTTGTAGCAGTTGTGACATATGGATGATCTTGAGATTATTCCAGGACCGATTGATGTGTCTGTTTTGACGTTGCAGGCTGACCATCGATCCACAAATACTTGGAATGATACACTGGTATGATTATTAGTTGTTTCCTTAAAACTGCTGCAAAAAATAAAAAAATATATGCAATCTCTTAGAAAATTCATGTAGCAATTTCTTTCATAATTGTTTTCATTTATTTAACTATTTCACAAGAATTTTCACTACCATTTTCTTTACAATGTTAAATGAATAAATCCCACCAATGTTAAAATACTTTTACCGTTCTTTTCATTGGTTGTATTTACAAATGAGGTTTAAAAATGATCACAACAACAAAGAAAATGTACAAGACAAGTTTTATTACTTTTCACAAACATTTTTCCAGTGCATGAAAACCTTAAATAGTTCCCCAACTATCTAATTATTAAAAAATAAAAATTATTGAAAAAAACACAAGTGAAAAATATGAACTATTTAAGGTTTTCATCACAAACTTATGTATAGCACACACCATTTCATCAAAGAATATACTTTTTTATTTTTATTTTTTTATGTTTTTTAATCATCAAGGAATATACTTGAACAAATTAGGCCATTTCATGTCTATTACAACTTTATTACCATATTACTCCAAAAAAAAAAAATTTATTAACTGTAGAAAAGTGATAGTAAATATAAACAGAAATGAAAAAAACAACCTAAGAAAAGTTAGTATTCACCCTCTAACACAACAAGAATAAGAACAAAAAAATTAGAATGAGTAAAGACTAAATAATGTATTAACTACATCTAAAATAATAGAAGTAAGTTGGAAGATCTAAGTTATTTACCTACATATTGAGGATATCTCTTTGAATCAATGTAGTGTGAGCAAGATTTGATTGAATAGGTGAAGGAGAAATTGAGGGGTTGCTGCGGATGAAGGAGAGAAATGCAGAAAAGGAGGAGCCGGCTGAGTAAGTAGATCTGTTTGAGTTAAAAGTGCTGATGGCACGGTAATTAATGAAAACACTGAAATCGTCTCTTGAAGAGACAATTTCAAGCCATTTATTTATTATTATTATTTTTTTTAGAAAACCATGGGCAGAAAACCATGTGCGCGTTTTAGAAAAAAAATAAAAAATTAAACTCGTCTCTTCAAGAGACGATTTTGAAATCGTCTCTCTGAGAGACGAGTTTAATTATTGTATTTTTTTATTTTTTTTTATTTTTAGAAAACCATGGGCGCGCGTTTTAGAAAAAAAAAAAAATAATAATAATAATTAAACCCGTCTTTCCAAGAGACAATTTTGAAATCGTCTTTTGAACCGACGAGCTTGATATATATATATATATATTTTTTAACGCATTAATAAAAATTCTGGTTTTACAAAAAATAAAAATAAAACGACCAAACAAATGATTTTTTATTTATTTTATTTTAAAATCAGATAACAAAAAACGCGTTAAAATTAAAAAAATATATAAAAAATTCACAGAAATCGTCTCTTGAAGAGACGATTTACATTTTTTTTTTTTTTTTTTTAACAGATATGTTAAAAAGGCGTTAAAAAATAAAAATATATATATATATATAAAAAATTCAACAGAAATCGTCTCTTCAAGAGACGATTTTCAAAAGTGGCCTATGTTTTGATATAACTTTCAAAGTGGCCCGTTTGGCTATATAACCTAAAAAAATGCGTTAGTGGGCAAAAAATGCCTGAAATTAGAAGCAACCTTGGGCCATCCAAAGCTTGTTGCCATTGTGAATGGGCCCTTGAGCTTATGACCCATTGCAAAAGGTCCAACCCAAAAAATCAACAAAAGGCAATGAAGTAGTGAACCCAGTAAAATACCATCTTCAAGGACCTTTGGCCTATTGCAAAATGCCAAACTAAGCCAAACGCCGCACTGTTGTTTCCTTTCTCTCATTCCTCCCCAAAAACACATGAAATAGAAGAGAACAAGGCTGTACATCCGCTAGACTCTAGGACACACGGTACATCTCTCTCTAACAAATTCTGTGCTTTTTTGGTGGGAGGGGGAACATGTTTCAGTAAATAACTTGCTATGTTTATATGGGCGGGCATGCATGCTAGGTGTTCGAAGAAATGACTCAACAGACACAGACACAGACACACATAGGCGTTATATTTGAAACAGAACTGCAAGTCCCTTTTTGTGGGAAACTAGAATGTTGACCAAATTTGACATCTTTCATTACCATCAAATGAAATTTTACTTGGGATAATTTAAAATTAACTAATTTGTGAAGCTGGTGCAAGCTGTGATTGCTGAGATTAGATACAGGATTTTTTGGTGCAAAAATGTGAACTCTATTTAAAATTTGAGTAGGTGTCTTTGCTGTTTGTGGAGGATCCCTGTTTCAGTTTTTGATCCTTGTTATTTGTTGCTTTGTTGTACTTGGATGTTTGCAGCTAGTTGCTGCTTGTTGTTATGTTGGGAGAGAGATGTGATGAATTTCTTTCATTCCCAATTGTAGTGTACCCTAAGAGTTCTGGATTTATGAAGGCCATGGGCCCTTTGTTATAATAACTTGGAGATAAACTCACAAGAAACTTTCAGTCCCTACTCATATTTGTTGCCATTCATTGATTTTATATATTGTTGGTGGAGGATTGCACCATTTTTCTATTCCTGTTTTAGATTACTTAATCGTGAGAGTAGTTTAGTAGAGGTAATGTCAAATAATGGGAGAATAATTTCTACAGTATTTCCAAAATCCTTGCAGTAAATCTATGACTTGTTGTTTGAATCTTGATTCTGACTTAATTTTTTGGCAGGTTTGTGTATAATTAGAGGGAAGAGCAATACTGTAGTGCGTACTCCGTCTTGCCATTGCTTTTTCATCCTAATAGAAATCAAACTTTGATGTTATGGTTATCTGTCAGTTGTTGCAGGGTGCTGTGCATCTATGTGGTGTTTTACCCAAGGTAAGATGACTATCCTGAGATTGACAATGTTGGAATGTGCTACCCTATATTCTTTCTTGATTTTGTTAGTAAACATTTGCAGAGACCTAAAAAAAAATGCCTCTTCTTTGAATTCATGATAGAAAAATCATGCTTTTAGTGCGTCGAATTATTCCATCCTTGGTTTCCATATCAGTCAAGAATTCCAGTAACCTATGTGTTCATAGTCCTCAATCAGTGGTATCTAAATTCATTCATGGTGGTACAGAAGCAAACAGTGATACAATAGTCAATTCCATGTGTGGTTCATTCAGGAAGGGCTGGAACTGGGACATTTTGACTCAAAAATTTGATTATGTTCGCTTAAATGATTTGATTGTTGAGAGGGTACTGCTGGAATTAAAGGAGCCAACTGATGCAAAACGGGCTCTGGCCTTCTTCCATTGGTCAGCACAAAGGAAAAACTTTGAACATGGGAATGAGTCTTACTGTATCACAATTCATATTTTGGTTCGAGCACGGCTGCTTATGGATGCACGAGCATTGCTTGAATCAGTTTTGAAGAAAAATGCTGGGAACTCTTTGAGATTTTCAGTTGTGGATTCTCTACTTAGCAGTTACAAGATTACTGTTTCAACTCCATTTGTGTTTGATTTGTTAGTACAGGCTTATGCTAAACTCAGAATGTTTGAGATTGCTTTTGATGTTTGCCGATATTTGGAAGAATGTGGCTTCTCTTCAAGCCTTGTAAGTTTCAATACTTTGATTCATGTTGTTCAAAAATCTGATCAAGTTCCTCTAGTTTGGAAGATTTATGAGCACATGATTCAAAAAAGAATGTATCCAAATGAAGTAACAATCAGAACCATGATAAGTGCATTGTGCAAGGAAGGGGATTTGCAGAAATATGTTGACAAATTGGACCAGATCCATGGTAAGAGATGCTCTCCTTCAGTGATTGTTAATACCAGTTTGATCTTAAGGATGTTAGAGGAGGGAAGAATTGAAGATGGTATGGTATTATTGAAGAGAATGTTGCAAAAGGGTATGGTTCTTGATACAATTGCTTATTCACTAATTATTCATGCTAAAGTCAAACTTGGGAATGTGGAGTCAGCGTGGAAAGTGTATGAAGAAATGCTTAAAAGAGGTTTCCAAGCAAATCCTTTTATCTATACTTTGTTTATAGAAGTCCATTGTAATGCGGGAAGAATAGCAGAAGCAGGTTGCCTGATGAAGGAGATGGAAGATCTGGGTCTGAAGCCTTACGGCGAATCTTTTGATCTTCTCATTGAGGGTTGTGCTAAAGCAGGAAAATCGGAAGAAAGTTTAAGGCATTGTGAGAAAATGTTGGAGATGAGACTTGTTCCTAGTTGTTGGGCTTTCAATGAGATGGTAGGAAAGCTCTGTGAAAATGGGAATGTGGAGCAGGCTGATGCAATGTTAACTATTTTATTGGATAAAGGATTCCTGCCTAATGAGATTACATACGCTCATCTGATTGACGGTTATGGCAAAAAAGGTGAGTTTCATCAACTTCTCAAACTCTACTATGAAGTTGAGAACAGATCACTGTCTCCTGGAGTATTGGTCTATACGTCATTGATTAGGAGCCTTTGCCTGTGTGGGAAAGAAGAGGAAGCGGAAAAATATTTAAGGATTATGAAAGAACGTTCACTGGCCCCCACAGCGTGCATTTATGAGACAATTATTGCAAGCCACTCTAAAAAAGGTGATAGAACGAGGGCTCTTCACCTTCAGGATGAAATGATTTCACAAGGACTGAAGCCTAATTGTTCGTAGCTTTCTGATTAAAGTGCAGAGAACATTGAAGACTAGCTTCTTTGAGGAACTAGTGTTCGCTCGAGATGAAGAACAACTCGTGTTGACTTTAAAAAACTTGTTCTAGCAATTACCAATCTATACTGCTGACCTGGACTCAAATTGCACCACCTTAAGTTGTTCATGTAACTAGTACAAGTGGAAAGTATCCCATACAAAAAGAGAAAGCCAATACACTCAGAAAGGATGGGTTTGGTCGTTCCTGATTGGGCTTGTGCTGACCACACACACACATACAAATAGATAGTTTCGAGTCTAGCCACATGTTGATCAACTAATAACTTTTGACTCATATATGTCCATGTAATTCTTTGATCATAATTTAGTGAATACAGTTTTGCCTCTTGACTTTGCCAGGCAATGGATCTATAATCTATTGGTGCAAATCATGTAATCTGATACTAAGAAATAGTGATCCTTTGCCTAATTGCTCCAGTGGCCTGAAAAAAAAAAGGGAGATAAATAACAGACTTCAGTGATATGTTGTTGTTCACAATAATTCTAGGAGTATAATATTTTTCACTCCAGTTGACATGGCCTAATGTGAGTGGTGAATGATAAAAGTAGTGTGTCGTAAATCCAGGTAAAAGTAATATTGTTCCAATCATAATAAGTCATGTCAACAGATATATAAAAATGTTGTCCTTAACATTACTGTTTGCTAATGCAAAAGTTTCAATTTCTAGGATGTTGGGGGCAAGCCTTTATTCCTTCTCTTGGTATAAACATATTACACTTTTGCTACACTATGAAAGTAATTATGGCTTCAAGTTTCTTTTTTATGCACAGTACAATTACAATTTACTTCTATTCAAGTCAAAGCTCAGCTTACAGTTTTATGTGGTATTTCAAAAAAAGCATGGTCTGTTGCAAATGAGTTCTAATTCAAATTTACATTCTTTTCTTATAAGAATGGGTGGGGGATGAAGTCATGAAATCAACACTTTTATTTTATTTTTTTGATAATGTAGGGAATCTTTCGAAAAAAGAGCTCTTTGGACTCGCATGTAGGCAGTAAAACTTATGGGCAACTAATCTCGCCTGCCAGAACTAGTTTCTCGATAATCCGGGAGTATTTACCCCTGACAGGCTAAGTAGAAAATCAATACTTAGTAGATGTGTGTATTATGATTCACATCAAAGTCAAACACTATGGTTAGTGTAATTGTTTGTCCTTACTTGGGAGTGTGGAGACATAAATTATCATAATACATTCTAACAATTGAAATCCTTTGTTCACCCATAGGCATTCCACCTTTGTTAGTGACTCTTGTTTACTGGTTCGTTCATGTTGTGTATGATCTAGTCGAATCCAACTAAACCTAATCGATTCTTTATGATCTATTCAACTCGAATAGTTTGTGTATGATCTAGTCAAATCCAACTAAACCTAATGGATTCTTTAGGATCTGTTCAACTCGAATAGTTTGTAGAACCATTTGGATTTTTCATGTAATCCAAATTACAAAGGAAATGCCATATCAATGAAAGAAATCAAGAAATACAATATTTTCCGTGATTTTTTTTATCGTCAAACAATTCAATATTGCACACATTGCCAAGGACTGAGCTTGGTCACAACCTGTGGATTGAGTTCCAGGGCTCAATTAGAACTTCAAAAATCATAACAACAAATTCATGATCAAAAATCAAAACAACTCATGTGATCAGCTTGGTCATTGCGCAAGGACTGAGCTCCCAAGGCCCAGTTAGATGCATATTGTCATACCTTACCCTCATCAGTTATCTCTAGTGACATAATTCTCATTGAAAAAATGATGATTGATGAGTATCAATTGAGGGCCTTGCAAAAACCTTTCGACTGAATTAATGCCAAATTTGCATTCAAGGAGACGGATAGCTACCATGGATCCTAAAGAAAAAGTTAATCACAACTTGAACCTATGTGATAAAACCAGCCACAAAAGATTCACGTCTGAATTGATCATCAAATTAATAGCTTATATAAAAAAACTAAGCAACTCTCCTATATTGGCTATCCCAATGATTTACAAAAAAAAACTAAGCATGCATTCATATGATGTGTTAAACTTGTTATTGTCACATCTTTAGATTAATCTTTGGAGAAATAATTATCATGCCAAGCTCATAATTGCCTTAAACTGCAATGACATGGATACTTAGGAATGTGACATTGAAATAGTGAAAATCTTAACAAAATGAAATGCGAATGTAAATACCAAAAGAATAAGTTCAATGTCAATCTTATTCAAGACAGACAACATAATGGTAGCCTTAGCCTAAACATCTGAAAGAACCTCAACGCAACCTTCTTGCTTCCCTTTCAGACTCCATAAGGGTGAGGATGTCCCCTTCCCTGATCGGTCCCTTGACATTCCTTGTAATTTACCGCTTGCTATCATCTGTAAACTGCACTCTCACCTGAGTCACCGGCCCTCTTGATCCTGTCCTTCCAATAACCTTTATCACAGTTGCATACTTCACTTCAGAATTCATTTTGCTGCTAACTGCAAAAAAAACTGAGAACACACTGATCAACACTCAATATTTCATGAATTACAAAGTATTTTTTTTTTTAAAAGATAGATAAAGACTGAAAGAGAAAACTAAATCAATGAATTTAACATATTTCACATTAGATACAAGCAATTATTAGCTTTATAAAAAGGGGGAAAAATGCTGGCAGCTACCACTTAGAAAATGTTGGATCCAAATGAAAACCAAAGAGGACTGCTTCAGAACAATCTGGCAATCAAATGAGGATCATAATTAATCATTGAGATATGCAGATATGATCATATAAATGTTAATCAAATTATCAAAACACTAGTTTAGGCAAACCGAAAATAGAATACACGATGAATGATTATGATCCATAGGATGCTTACATGCTTTTGAAGAACTAAATGAAGACTAATTGCTAGACAAAACTTATACCCTAAGCAAACCATGTAACAACTTCTGAATTCAATTTTGAATATCATGTTCAAATCCCAACAACTTTATTTTTTCTGCTTTTGAAAATTTGTGGTTTGAAAAAAATATACCAAGAAAAAAAAAAGTAACACTTAAAAAACTTATATTTTGAAAAAGTGCGGTTTCAAAACGGGATGCCTAAAGGGCACTTAATTGTCCTAGAATTACCTAGGCTCTTATCCTCTAAGTAGGTGTCACACATAAGGTATCCTTAACTTTTGGTTGGCTCATATCTTTTGACTTGTTATTCCCCAGTATCAGTACTATGAAGAAAATAAACTAATATCTAAATATGACCAAAAGAAATCTTAGTGATTAAGGCTCTTGTTCTCTACATTGATTTCACATATAAGGTATCCTTAGTATTTGGCAGACTCAGATCTTTTGATTTTTTATTCCTAAACTATCAAGACTATAATGAAAAACAGTCAATCAATTTGTATAGGAATGCTTAAATTTTTTTTTTTTGGCACTCCCAAAACTACATGTAACAAGAATGTCACATGTTATTTGTAAATCATTTTGTTCCACATTCTTTGGATGATTGCACAATAGCAACATCAAAATTCTATGGTTTGTTATTTCTATTCTCTCCAACAACAAAAGTATCTTTCATTCCTAAAGCAGCTGATATGGTCTACATTGGATGTAGACATGTATATATTTCCGTGCAATTCTCTTGATCACATAAAATCTTAACCACCCTACCACTATTTGTCTAATTGGCAAGAAAAAGATGAGCAGTGGAAGGTGAGGTCGTGTATTCAATATCAATCATCAAAGAAAAGATGAAAAAATCTGGTAAACTATGACCGAAACAACAGCAAAAAAAAAAAAAAGAATAATTTTATATTAAATTAAATAAAAAAATATCTATTTTGTTGCAGTTGTACATCCCTCAAACATTTATTTTTTAGCCAATTTTTCAGTCTTCATTGGCCTTTTTCCCATAGGAAAAACATCAAACAATGAGTGATGCCCATCCAAATCCCGCTATGCCGGTGTCTCCAAATCAAACACAACATGATACACACATATAATTAGAAAATGAATTACATCTACGAGAAAAAGATTATCTAGATCCGGCAGGGAATTTCCTACTTTCTCTTCTATTTGTTTTTTAACCTTATCGATGAACCAATTAATAAAAATAAAAAAAGAATTAAATATTTTTATTTTTTATAAAGTGATGAATCAAGCCCAGTGGAAAAAAAGAAGATGAAAAAAAATATCAATAACAATGTCATGTGTAAGAAGTTATTAACTTTTTAACTTTTAAGGGCAATGATGAGAAGAAATCTGGTATAGAATTTAACGAGATAAATAATATGATTGATAAACTAGTATGAAAAAGAAACAAGTACCTTGTTAACAAGACACAGATTACGCCAGAGGGCTTCCGTAGGAGACGAGAGGCTAAAACCTAACGTTGTATGTTTAGCTTTATAGGTGCAAGTCTGCTAGGGTTTGAAACTTGGAATTTCGTTTATAACAAATTTTCCAAAAACGACCTTGTAATTTCGTCTACATGACAAATATGTCCTCATTAATTTACAATTAATATAAATAAAATTAATTCTATCTTTTTCGTTAAAAAAAAAAAAAGACTGGATTTTATTTTTTCTAATATTTTTGTTTTATTTATTTATTTTTATATTTTTGAATTTTAAATTTAATTTTATCCTATTTACTTTTGTAACTATCTTGATAATGTTTTTCTTCTCCTGTGGGTTTATCTAAAGCCTAAAGCTTAGTTGATAAAATCTCTTTTGATGCACAAAATACTTTGAATTTTGATGAATTTGATTTTATCCTATTTACTTTTGTAACTATCTTGATAACTGTGGGTTTAGCTAAAGCTTAGTTGATAAAATCTGTTTTGATGCACAAAATACTTATGATTGAATCCGTTTATTTATACGCATGCACCCAAATTAAAAAGTAAAAAGTAAAAACCCCTCCCTGCCTCCGCTGCTCTGTTGCTCACCCTCACATCTCTCTTTCGTTCTGCAGCCATCAGAGTACTTGTTTAAAGGTATACTATATCTCTATCTCATTTGATTTGATTTTGTTGTTGTTTTATTTCATTTTCTCTCCAGAATGAAAAAAAAAAAAATCTTTTGTTTCGGGATTGAATTCTGTTTCTTTCTCCAATCAGAACCTAAGAGATTTTACATTCTTCTATATATATGTTTGATTGCTTCTAATCTACTATGTGCAGATGAATATGAATATGGTATATTCCTACAAATGTCCTTTGCCCATGTTCAGGATGTCATCCTATCCTATTTCCGGTGTTCGGTCCCATCCTGGATATCAAGGATTGAAAATAGAGTATGGCACTGACAAGAAGCAGAACATGTACATGTGCTCCTCTCCACTACGAATCAAGTCATCATCTTTATCGGCATCACCTTCAGATTCAGATCAAGCAGTTTCTCGGCAGTCACATCCACTATTGATAGTAGAACCAGAAGTTGACATATTGCATCATTAACCAAAGACGTCCTCACAATGATTTCAGCGAAACGTATCAAATCATTGTCGTCTTCGTACGTTTCAATAGTGGATGTGCTGACTCACCAAATAATACATATGTGAGGACCAATGATAAGTTACCTAAAGAGGTTAATGATGCAATATGCATTGGTTCATCTCATGGGTGGCTGGCTTATATCTCGCGTCGTGACTGCTCAATTTTCCTTTGGAATCCCTTCATCACCTCGCCTGATCCTTCCTCATTAATCTCGCTTCCTACCATTGATACACTCCCCCATGTAACGGTTGTACCTCTTGGTGAGTCCAGTTATTGTGATGGTGCGTATTGCAGTTCCACCACCTCC
The DNA here is from genome assembly GCA_907173295.1 of Fagus sylvatica. Lineage (NCBI taxonomy): Eukaryota > Viridiplantae > Streptophyta > Magnoliopsida > Fagales > Fagaceae > Fagus > Fagus sylvatica. Next base: position 41,058,002 of record OU015762.1, read on the forward strand.
AATATATCACGTAGTGCCTATGAAGATGAATTTTCTCCTGATTTTAACTTTAAAGTAGAATATAAAGAAGGAGTTGTAGGCTTCAAAGGCCGAGGTGACTATATCATTTCACCAAACGAGTTGAGTATATAATTCATGAGGAAGATTGTTTTGTCATCGGCTCCAACAAGTGATGATTGTGTTGTGGTGGCAAGCATAATCCTAGTATTGCTTTTTGTAAACCTTGGGACAAGTCGTGGACTTTTGTAGAGCCAATTAAGGAATTTTCTCGCATTGAAGATGTCATACACTTCAAGGACAATTTGTTCTACACTGAGTTTTGGTGGAACTACTATAGTGGCTTATGATCTTGCTGATCTTTCTTCTCCAAAGAGTTACTTTCTTAAAGCTTCCTTCAATTTTAAACACCCATGCTTAGCTATTCACGGCACTAGGAGTTGGTCAGCAGTAACTAAGCATTATTCTTCTCATGTGGATGACATGGCAAATATGGTATATGATGAGGAAGTTGAGTTCCCATACAGGACAACCATGTTTGATGTTTATACACTTGATTTTGCTTGAAATACATGGGAATATACTGAATGCATAGGTGACCAAGTTCTATTTCTTGGTACTAACCAATCTCTCTCTCTCTCAGCTCAAGATTGCCCGGGTTTCAAAGCGAACAATATATACTTATGATTTAGAATCGCAAACAACATCTAGTGATTTCACCTGGGACTATGAGAAGGTTCTACCACCACCTATTTGGGTGCCCAATCTCCAGTAATCTTGTTTATTATGAACTCTTCACATTGAAAGATCGAGGCCTGCCTGCAGCCTGCCACCAACAAGATTCTACCGCCTCCTATTCTTTCCGATTATGTCGTAATCTCCATTAGTTATGTTATTTATTTTTCTTTCAACTAATTATGTTCCAGTTTTCTTTTTGCTCTTTATGGACTTTGCTTCTTTTCACCATTGCTGATGTGTACTTTATTTGGGAATATAATATTTATGTTGGATTCATATATGGATTTGTCACATTTTACTTTTATCTTATTTTTTATATGGGAACATATTGTTGCATACATATGAAATACAAGTCTTGTCTTCTTTGGAATTTTCTAATAGCCGGTAGCAGCAATCAAAATTGAATGCTATAGGCATTGTCAATGCTTTTGAGTCTTGTGTATTATTCGGAGATGTTGGAAACAGTAGCATTATGGGCTTTGTTAACTCAGATGAGTTTGCTTTGCCTTTTGGTTTAAATTGTATAAATATTTGTCTTCCAAATGTAATGTAAGTTCCTGTTTGTAAGTCTAAGGTGTGTTTATTACAAACAAGTAGCATTACCTTTATGTGCTACATTTGGCAATGTCTAGGAGATTTGGCCTTTGAGATATGTTGTGACCTGGCATACAAAACACTTTTAACTATCAGGTCTTCATGTATGTGGTAGATATTTGTTTTTACTATTCTACAAAGACATTTATGAAGCAGATGGTTGGAATTGTTGCATCATTACGTAGTGACCCAAGCAGCTGCAGCACATGTGGAAGACGTATTAAGTACAGCAGAGGGTACGCAGAAGAATGTGGAAGATTCCAATGGCGGTTAATCACTTGGAACCAAGTTCAGTAGTAGTAGTTGAATCCAATAATAATTCCTTGAAGGGATGGAATTAGCTTGTGGATAGGAAGTTGCAGTTGTTTTAGCTTACGTTAAAAGGATGGATAGGAGATTGCAATTATTTAATTAGAGTTGGAGTCCTTTCGAATTAGAGTTGGATAGGAACACTTGTTCAAGTAATATAGGAATTATGTGTTTGTTATTAAACCACTATATAAGGAGTGGGATTTAGGAGTGAATTAATCCGAAAATTAAATCTAAATTTAGTTTCTCTTTTACTTTTAGGATATTAGTCATTTCAAATTGACAAATTTATCTATATTTATTTTATCAAAAATCCGGTTCATTACACATTACTTCAACCATTTAGGTAAAAAGCATCAAATGATGTTCTTAGTTTGAAGGCTGACCTTAAATTTTGTTTTAACAAAGTTAAAAGCACATAATATTTAATAGTCTATACTCTAGGTTCTTGTTTAGTTGTCAACTATTTAAGCAAAGTGCTTGTTGTAATGAAGAAATGAAGAAATGAAAGCTCATGGTTTAAATATTGGTCATTTAGACTTAAAATTTGAAAAGTTAAGAAATCTATATCTTGAATTTTGAAAAATTGAATGGTCATATACTTTGTTTCATACAAGTTTAAACATCACTTTTGTAAAGAAATAGATGCGCATACAGAATTTTATGTGTCTGCCCACTGGTTCCAATTACATAAGATGTATTGATGTAGCAAATGAACATGTTTGGTTATGAAAGCTTAAGGGAGTCCTAGTATACTAGTATCTACAATTAAAAATAAATAAATCTCCCAACTCCCAAAACTCAGTTGACTTAAAATTTCAGAATGAATTACAAAATGAAGTATCTGAGTCAGACTCAATGATTGACTCAGGTAGCCCTTCTATTTGCCGAGGATAGGCAAACTGTTGCTACTTCTCAATTTGCATTTCCAACCACACAACTTTGCAAGCACGAGTCATTCTCTGCCCAAGTAAATGTAGCAAAAGGTAAAAATCAATACATCTTATGTAATTTTCACCAAGTTGCTATTAATACATTTCGACAAATAAAAGATGAAACCAATAGTGGTTGGATAGTGCCTAGTTTTTACAAGTTTAGTGCATTAACATCTTTTTCTCCATATTAAAAATTGGCAGGTTGAATCCCAATATCTTGATCCCGTTTTCCTATTAGGAACTTGTCTTTGCACCTATGTTTTCATGTATCTCAACTTCCATAGCATTACAAAAAAAATAAATAAAATTTCCAGACCAATCAAGCCCACCTTGTAAACAGAATTGAGAAGTTTGACAAAGGAACTCATTCATTAGGAGTACAGAACAATTCAAGGTGCCCATTCTCTCCCACTTCGAAATGGTCTCTATCTTGATCCTTCCCCTATAAACCTAAACCCATTTATACATGGCTTCATGCCATAACTCTGAAGTAAAAGACCCTGAATTTCTGCCTATCTATCCAGAGACATTTGAATATACTACTACTAAAATCATAGATTATCGAATATCCACTGTCTCGATTTTCTCAGAATTCACATTTATCTTTAATACATTTGGTAATTCACCAAGAAGCAAATATAGCTTTCGTAAATAAGCACATTGATATAATCAATCAAATTTATGATTAAAGAGTAATATCCGTCAACAAGATTCATAAATGTTATCTGTAATAGTGAACTTGACTTTTTTTATCACAGGGGTCACAAATCAAAGTCAGCAAAGTGTAAATACAGTCCAAATCAAACACACATTCTTTATTGCCCTTTCAGAGAGCTCGAAGTCCAATATAACATCAAAAAACACCATCTTTTTGCCCTTCCAGTTTTCCATTATAAAAGAGTAATCGAGCATGTTAGCATATGTATATAATATTGTTATTATACTAGTCTAAGGTTTCTTAGGGTCTCCTATGTATTTACTATACTGTACCTAGTTTAGGCCTATATATATTCTCTTAGCTGTATATGTTTATTCAGATTACTCAATACAAAGATTATTCTCTGTCTCTCTGTGTTTCTCTCTCTCTAAAGTTAACATGGTATCAGAGCCAAATTAAGTTTTTGGCATAGTGGTTTCTGTATCACCTATTCAAACCCATTGCCACCACGCGCCGTGGAAGTTCCTGCATAATCCGTGACTTTGAACCCTCCCTGTCGCCGCTACACTTCTCCGATCTCACCGTGGTACCTACCGTTGGAAAGCTCGTCCAAAAATCTTTAAAAGCCCAGAATTTCGTGGCCAATGGAGCTTCGACGCGTTGGCAATAGCTCCAGCAAAAAGAAAAAAAAAATCCCTGACCCTGCGAATCGACCCGACTCGTGCCCTACCCCTAACCCGCGCCTCGCCCCGTGACCACTCGAACCTACTCGCGCCCCACCCCGCGACTTGTTCTGTGAGCTGCTGACGTCAGCCCTAGCTACTGTTAAAAAAAAAAAATAATAAATAAATAAAGGGAAAAGAAAGAGAAGCTTACCCATTATTATTATTTTTTTGCTTGATTGTCTTTATATTTCTTATCCGTTTCTAATGGATAAAATTGAACTTCTCAAGACTATTACTGCTGCTCGTCCTTTTTCCTCATCCAGGAATGGTTCAAAATACTGCAAAAACTGTCATAAACAGGGACATCTTCTGTCTGAATGTCCTACCATCTAATGTCGGTATTGTCACAAGATTGGTCACAATGTCTACAACTGTCCAACCAAGACTCCTAAGCCAGGTCAATAAGAAATTCTTCCAAGGCCTGTTCATTACTCTATTGCTGTTGCTGCTGAAGAATCACCCTCTGCTCCCTCTCTTTCATCTATTTCGGTTAGTGAGTTAGAACCATTGGTTTTTACCATGGTCAAATAATTTCTGTCTACCTCTGATAAGGTTTCTTCTGTTGTCTTAGGTAACACTTGGTATTTTGATTCTGCCTGTTGTAATCATATGTCTCCCGATTCTCAGTTATTTTCTTCTGTTATTCCTACTACTCATGCTCCTCTTATTCAAACTGCTAATGGCTCGCACATTTCTGTCAGCCATATTGGTTCTGTTTCCACTTCTACACTGTCTCTCTCTGACACATATCTTATTCCCAACCTCACTCTTAATCTCATCTCTATTGGTCAATTATGTGAACTTGGTTATGACTTGTGGTTTGGTTCTTCTGGTTGTCGTGTGCAGGATTCTCGAACGAATCAGGTTTTTGGGACAAGCCGTAGAGTGGGATGGATGTTCGAGCTCACTTCACTCCACCTACCTTCCACACCGACACCCCTTACGTCTCAAGTTGCTCATACTGCTTCTGTTTTTCCTTTGAGTCTTTAGCATTTACGTTTAGGTCATGTGTCAATTAAAAAACTTCGCTCTTTAATCTCTAGTGGTTTCTTGGATCAAGTTAAACATGATTCAGTTGACTGTGTATTGTGTTAGTTGGCCAAACAACCAGCTTTATCTTTTAATAATAGTGACTCTTTTTCTCATGCCTCTTTTGACTTGATTCACTTTAATATTTGGGGACCTAACCCCACTACTACTGTAGGTGGATTTTAATATTTTGTCATATTTGTTGATGATTTCTCTCGATATACATGGATCTAACTTATGCGCAATCGCTCTGAATTAGCTCAAATCTATCGCACCTTTGCCTAAATGATCTCCACACAGTTTTCAAAAGCCATTAAAATCTTCCGCACTGATAATGCCATGGAATATAGAGACTCTAAATTCCTTGATTTCATTCACACACAAGGCACCATTATTCAGCGTTCCTGTGCAGGAACATCTCAGCAAAATGGTAGGACTGAACGTAAACACCGCCACATACTTGACTTTGTTAGGGCTTTCCTTCATTTCTGCCTCATGTCCTGAACGTTTTTGGGGGGGAAGTCTCCTCACACCACTGTTTACACTATCAACCGTCTTCCATCCTCAGTTCTCTAAAATGTGTCTCCCTTTGAACATCTCTATAGGACTCCACCTTCATATTCTTCTCTTCGCATCTTTGGTTGTGTATGCTTTGTTTTACTTCAGCCGCACGAACATTCCAAATTAGAACCTCGATCTTGTCTGTGCTGTTTTCTTAGGTATGAGATCGAACATAAAGGTTATCGTTGTTGGGATCTTATCTCTCAACGTCTTCGCATTTCTGCTTGTTGTAATCATATGTTTCCTGATTCTCAGTTATTTTCTTTTGTTATTCCTACTACTCATGCTCCTCTTATTCAAACTGCTAATGGCTCACACCTTTTTGGCAGCCATACTAGTTCTATTTCCACTTCTACACTGTCTCTCTCTGACACATTTCTTATTCCCAACCTCACTCTTAACCTCATCTCTGTTGGTCAATTATGTAAACTTGGTTATGACTTGTGGTTTGGTTCTTCTGGTTGTTGTGTGCAGGATCCTCGGACGAATCAGGTTCTTGGGACAGGCCATAGAGTGGGACGGATGTTCGAGCTCATTTCACTCCACCTACCTTCCACACTGACACCCCCTTCGCCTCACTGCTGTTTACACCATTAACCGTCTTCCATCCTCATTTCTCCAAAATGTGTCTCCCTTTGAACGTCTCTATGGTACTCCACCTTCATATTCTTCTCTTCGCGTCTTTGGTTGTGCATGTTTTGTTTTACTTTAGCCTGCACGAACATTCCAAATTAGAACCTCGATCTAGTCTATGCTGTTTTCTTGGGTATGGGATTGAACACAAAGGTTATCGTTGTTGGGATCCTATCTCTCAACGTCTTCGCATTTCTTCGCATTTCTCTGTCTCTCTGTGCTTCTCTCTCTCTAAAGTTAATAGAGCAAAGTGTAAACACAAGAAAGAAATACTTTTTATTTTTTTTTTTATTTTTTTTATGAGAAATGATTCCTACTATTTTTCAAACATCCTAATCCTACCCTACCATATAAAAGAGAAAATGAAAAAGTATGGTTACCACAATCTTTTTGTCCTTTGCATTGGACATTCATGTTTGTCATGCTTGGGCTGGGTACGAAATGCAATTTTGCACTGATTACAAACTTTTGTTAAGACTCTATGATAATCACTGTTATGTTCTTTCATATGTTCATGATTATATACGCAATTTGAGTCTTCTGCACAATTCGGGCAGCTGTAGACTCTACCGCCGTAATTGACATCTTCATTCCAATGATTGCATCCTGATTTTAAAACAATATGACGCAGATTAGGGACTGAAATCCATTTCTGTTGATCGCCATTTCCAACCCTGACTATCTTCGATTTCAAATCTTGCAACTCTTCTGGAGTAGGTTTCATCTTTTCTTTGGCTTTTCTTTTTTTGCTATTCATTCTGGGTTGAAATGAATCTCCTCTGTTTCGGCTGGCAAAACAGGATAGCAAACCAGAAAATAAAAACCTGCCAATATACATTCATAACCGCGAACTGGGTCCTATAGAGTCTAGATAGTTGGGGCAGTTGTAGAGCTTGTTCCCATAGTTTACGTCTTCATCTCAGTAATTGCGTCCATTACTTTTTAACTATATCCCCACATTTTCGACCGGAATCCATTCACCTTTGGTCTTTCCACATTTTTTATTTTCATTTAAATGTTTCAACTCTTCAGCTGTTGGTTTCATCTTTTGATTATTATTTTTTTTTTTATTGACTTGACCACCTCCTCTTCCTCTGTGGTTGTTGAAACAGGTAAATAAACCACAAAAGATACATGATTCACTTATGCTATGAGTGATGAATTGGGAATGTGGGGTGGGTGCAGAACGTGTGATTATGGATCCTTAGAGAGCTCGGGGTGAGGCAACAAGTATTTCATTTTGGACTAGATTGGCAACCGGCAACCCATACTACTAAAAATTAACAAAGTTGACTCTCAGATAGTTTGGAGAGTTGTTTTTCCACCAGGCCACTCATACCAATCCCCCCTTCAAGAAATTGGCATTAAGTGTGAGACTGCGAATTGCCACAATATAAAGATTAAATTGATTTTCAACTAATAGTTTACGTTCATAAAAAAAAAAAACCTGCCAGTATACATTCATAAACGCGAACTGAGTCCTCTAGAGTCTAGATAGTTGGGGTAGCTGTAGAGCTTGTTCCCATAGTTTACGTTCTTCGTCCCTAGTAATTGCGTCCATTACTTTTTAATTATATCCCCACATTTTTTACCGGAATCCATTCACCTCTGGTCCTCCACTTTTTATTTATTTATTTAAAGGCTTCAACTCTTCAAGCAGTTGGTTTCATCTCTTCTTTTGATTTCCTTTTTTCGTTACTGACTTGACCATGTCCTCATCCTCCTTTGCGACTGGCGAAATAGGTAAATAAACCACGAAAGATACTCGATTCACTTATGGTATGAGTGATGAATTGGGAATGTGGGGTGGGGCAGAACGTGTGATTTTGGATACATGGAGAGCACGGGGTGAGGGCAACCAATATTTCATTTTGCACCAGATTGGCAACCGACAACTCATAGTACTAGAAATTAACAGAGCTGACTCTTTGATAGTTTGGGGGTTCTTAAACAACTAAGATGTTGTAGTGTAAGAAGAGTATTGATTTCTTCAAATTTTTCCATTTCCACATCTTTTTCTCAATCGAAATTGTGATGTATGTAGGTCAGTTTTAAGAATTTTTTTTGTTTTTTAATATCCAATTGATAATGACATTATTTGTGATATATAAATATATGTTTTTATTCAATTTAATTTTAGTTCAACAATAAGTTTCTGCTTAAAAGAATTATACTTTAATGTTAATTAATTCTTTCATTAATTGGCATATGTTAAGCTTTCGTTTTGTACTATTGAAAAAGAGAATTTGGTGAGTTGTTTTCCACCGGGCCACTCATACCATTCCGCCTTTCAAGAAATTGGCATTGACTATGAGACTGTGAGTTTCCACAATATAAAGATTAAACTGATTTTCAACTAATAGATAAAAAAAAAAAACCCAACCAAGTACACGTTCATAAACGCGAACTGAGTACTCTAGAGTCTAGATAGTTGGGGCAGCTGTAAATCCTGTTCCCATAGTTTACGTCTTTGTCCCAGTAATTGCGTCTATTGTTTTTAACTATATCCCCATATTTTCAACTAGAATCCATTCACCTCTAGTCCTTTCATTTTTTTTTTTTTCTTTTTCATTTAAAGGCTTCAACTCTTCAACTGTTGGTTTCATTTTCTCTTTAATTTACAAGTTAATTTTATACATGGATCTAGGTGATTGGATCCAAATTACACCAAACATTCCCAAAAAGTAAAGAGCGTTACTCTTTTACGACCATTTTTAGGTGTTAAATTTATTTTTAATATTTTTGTTACAATAAAGGAATCATAAATCTAATAAATTTCGTATCTAACAAACATCCCCAAAAGGTACAGAGTATCAGTCTTTTGCGACCATTTTTTTACGTGTTAAATTTATTTTTAATGTTTTTGGCAAACAATAAAAGAATCATGAATCGAATAAACATCAGTCTTTTGCAACCATTTTTAGGTGTTAAATTTATTTTTAATGTTTTTGACAAACAATAAAAGAATCATAAATCTAATAAATTTTGTATCTAACAAACATCCCCAAAAGTAAAGAGCATCAGTCTTTTGCGACCATTTTTAGGTGTTAAATTTATTTTTAATGTTTTTGACAAACAATAAAAAAATCATGAATCTAATAAATTTTGTATCTAAGATGGGTTATCTTATCTCCGTCTATGTCTATATGATTAGACTATTGAACTATTCACACATTTCAAAACTTCAACACAAAACAAAAGAATGGGTTTGATCTTATCTATTATGGGTTTTGATTTGTGAAACTTAGCTATGAGATTTTCTATTTTTTTTAACTGTCCAAAGAAAGGAACAAGCACCTCTCGTAATTATCAAAATATAGTTTGAAATCTACACGGCTCTAAATCTTATGTCACCAAGTTTTATACAAGCGGTTTTTGGGTGAGTTTGGTAACACGGTAATAAATCATAATTTTTGGCTAACAACGCTTTTTCTAATTAGACCCTTAATTTTAAGTTACATTATAAAAAAAATAAAAATAAAAAAAAGTGATTTTTAGATCAAATTATAGTTGAATTCCATATATATATATATATACAGGGCCGGCCCCGAAGTTTGGGTTGCCTAAGCCGTCGAATTTTGGTTGCCCATTTATTATTAAATATTAAAAAAAAAATAAAAAGAATCTAATTTAAGTTATTTTTATTTTTTTTTAATGCAAAATCAAGGTTATATTGTTTTTTAGCTTGAATTACATTAAATATATATAACCCCGGTTATGGTGTTTTATAATTAACACGATCCGACTTAAAGAAAACAATTTTCTCCTTGCATTTTTTGAAGCAAACTCTTCAACTAAGTCCTCATACTTTAACTTATTCCCAATCCACTTAATATTATTATATGCCTAATAGTTTTTTAACTAAAAAAAATCATTAGTATTAATAACAAAAAAATAAATTAACAAACAATTGCCTAAAGACTAGTGTTCATTAGTGTTAATCACACAAACACAACACAGCACTATCACATATCTCACAATTCACAATCACAAATCACTATACATTTTTTTTTTTTCAAATGCCTCAAAACTAGAGTTGATCAATGTTTAATTGATCAATAGTCATGTAATAAATAAATTTATAACACTAATCAATAACAAAATATTAATAACACATTAACAACTCAGCCAAAAAATAAATAAATAAAATAGTAAAACATTAACACAAACTGAGTCTGTGATATAGTGATATTTATTTAAATAAAAAAATAAAAAACTGATATTTATCCCTACTAACCCCACAGGCCACAGGCAACAGCCACTCACTACTCAGTGAGCCACACACATAGCCCACACACCACAAGTCCACTTGAAATCAGGAAAATGAGAGAGAGAGAAAAATACCACTGGCGCGTGGCGTCTGGCGTCGCGACTGCTCTTCCTGGTGGTTGGTAGCGGTGAATGGGCCGAGTGGCGAGCAGATCGAGCCCCTTGCCAGTGGTCTCCTTGAATGGATGGCGGCAGATCGAGGTAGAGCAGGAGCAAATTCCCTTCATGATGTAAGGTAATTTGGATTGGGATTAGGAATGTGTTTTGCACTTTTGAGACCCGGTTATGCGTTTGTTGGTGTTGGCAGATTAGTAAAAAAAATTAGGGGTTTCTTTTGGTAGGTAACTATTTTAGGGGCATTTTGAATCATACCACTAGACAAAATGCCCCTTTGTAATTGGTCTAGATCTATTGGTTTTTGCCTAAATCTGTAGGTTAATGTCTGTTGGCCGGCTAAAATTTATATAAATTTCTTTATTGATTCATGTTTAGATATGTTGATTCATGATGTTGCGCGACTGAAATATTTTTTTTTTATTGGTTCATGTTTAGATCTTTTAGTTCACTTTGTGTTGCCCAAATAAATTTTTTATTTTAAATATATATACTATAAATATATTTTTTTTCCTGTGGTTGCCCTGTGGGAGGGGGTTGCCCTAGCCCAAGGGCTTGCTGGGCTTACCCCAGGGCCAACTCTCTCTCTCTCTCTCTCTCTCTCTCTCTCTCTCTCTCTCTCTCTCTCTCTCTCTCTCTATATATATATATATATATTGGCAAAGAAAATAGATAACAAAAGACTACAAAGTTCCAGTTCGATACCAAATCTTGTCTTAGCTTCCTTGTAAATTAGATTCGTGAACAGAAACCACCGAAGTCACCAAACTGCTAATTGGTTTGTTCACTTGGACACATTCCCAAGTCTTTTATTCCGTTCTCTACAGACAAAAAATACAATAAAATAAAACTTCCGTAGTCTAAAAATTGCTACCAAACAATGGGAGGAAAAAAAAAAAACAAAGATGAAACGTATTGAATGGGGCTCCTCCGCCACATGGTCTACGTGCTTGTACAGTATTTAACCGGATGGTTAAGAATGTTAGAATATTAATTTGGTTAATTGTAGGCCCATTATTACTACTTGAATAACACTCTTATTTCTTCTTCTTCTTTTTCTCTTTTTTGGAATTTCTCTTATTTCTTTGTTGATCACTCATAGATGTGCCAATAAGCATGGTTTTAAAAACCGGACCGGACCGGCCGGTTCAACCGGTTCAACCGGGGACCGGTCCTTTATCCGGTCCGGTTCTCTGAAAAAACCGAAATTTAAGAAAAATAAGCCAAAAACCGGAAACCGGCGGTTCGACCATAAAAACCGCGAACCGGAGCGGTTGAACCGGTTTTGGCCCGGTTTCACTAATCACAAAACTACACCGTTGAAATCTGTCGTTGCCGACGACAAGGGCCTTGAAATGGGTGCGTCGGTTGGCCATGGTTCAAGATCTGGTGTTCCTTGAAGCCAGTCCCATTTTTTTCACCAGTTCTCTTTGATTTTTAGTGGGCATTGTCTGGTGCTGAAGTAAAAGAAAGAAAGACAAAATGTAGGGAAAGAGAAAAAGGCATTTGAGTTTAAGATTTACCCTCAGGGACGAAGCCCAAACAGACATGCACGCATGAATATCAATAATATCATACATTCACAAAAATATAGTACCTTAAAAGTTAAATAACCCATTGTTTAAAACACCGAGTCTTGAAGATTCCAGTAACCCTGCAACCAAAAGCCAAAACAGAGCAAATAAGAAAAGAGAAGCCTTGGCTTTTTAAATTTAAGAAGAAAAATAAGAAAAGAAGGCTGAGAGAGATGAAAACCAGAGATGAAAGAGATGGAAGGGGGGGGGGGGGGGGGGGGGGTTTACTTGTGTGGTGGAAAAAAAAGAGTGAAATGAAAAAGAAGAAAGTGGGGGTGAGGGCTGCTTACGTGTGTGGTCAGGAGAAAAAGGTGAGGAAAAAACATATTGTAGGAGTATATGCCAAACCAAGCAACTTGACTGAAAACTGAAAAGTACTATTAGCTGATTTTTTTTTTTTTTTTTTGAGAAGTACTACTATTTTTTTTTTTGATAAAGATGAGAAGTACTACTAACTGATTTAGAATGCTTAAATTCATATTTTTTTTATTCAATAATAATACTAAGTTGACCATATATGCTATGCATAAAAAAAAGAAAAAAGAAAAAAAAGTTGACCATATATGTTTTTGTTCCAGTACTAAGCATTTGTGTGTGTGTGTTTGCTTGTTTGTGTGGTAAAACCGGAAAAGGCCTATATAAACTATGAACTATGACGTTAATATTGAGCTATTTTTTCCCCTGTTTAGAAAGCATATTTGTTTAGGGGAATGCAAAGTGGTGATGATAATACTGTCTGGCTAATGCAAGTGGAATTATTACTTTAATTCTAGGATGCAGTCATTTTCCTTTTTCTGATTCAATGCAGTTTTTGCAAAACAAATTTTTTTGTATTTATTTAATTATTTATATAATTTTAAAATTATTAATTAAATTATTTATGACGTCACCGGTTCGACCACCGGTCCGACCCCGGTCGGACCACTAGTACGGGAACCACTCCCCTTTCCGGTTCTCTCCCCGGTCCGGTTTTTAAAACCATGCCAATAAGTATTGGCCATAGTAAAACACAAAGTACAAAGTAGCAAGTACCAAGTCATGGGTTTGAATTCTGGTGATTGAAAACACAAAGAAGAATAAAGAATTATTTTTCTTTCTCTCTCTTCTATTATCATGATATTAGAGCTATTTTCCTATGACATTCCAATTGGGTTCGAAAAGCCCACTGTCGAGTGTCGACCGTCGTTTGATTCAGCCAACGTCAATCTTCATTGGCCCAAAATCTATTTCTATAATTATAATGTTCAATTTCATTGTATTTATCCAACTGGTAACTTCCCTTAGTTTGATAATGCAAATTTCATCAATTCAAAAAAATCTATTTCTATAATCTAAGCCGATCAGGTGTATATCAAGAGTAAGTAATGGTCACTTTTGCGGTACCACAAAGCCAGTAATACAAGAGCTTTCGGTAGAATGTGAAGAACAGTAAATTAGAAGCAACCTTGGGCCACCCTAAGCTTGTTGCCATTGTGAATGGGCCCTTGAGCTTATGACCCATTGCAAAAGGTCCAACCCAAAAAATCAACAGAAGGCAATGAAGTAGTGAACACAGTAAAATACCATCTTCAAGGACCTTCGGCCTATGGCAAAATGCCGAACTAAGCCAAACGCCTCACCGTTGTTTCCTTTCTCTCATTCCTCCCCAAAAACACATGAAATTGAAGAGAACAAGGCTGTACATCCGCTAGACTCTAGGACACACGGTACATCTCTCTCTAACAAATTCTGTGCTTTTTTGGTGGGAGGGGGAACATGTTTCAGTAAATAACTTGCTATGTTTATATGGGCGGGCATGCATGCTAGGTGTTCGAAGAAATGACTCAACAGACACAGACACACATAGGCATTATATTTGAAACAGAACTGCAGGTCCCTTTTTGTGGGAAACTAGAATGTTGACCAAATTTGACATCTTTCATTACAATCAAATGAAATTTTACTTGGGATAATTTAAAATTAACTAATTTGTGAAGCTGGTGCAAGCTGTGATTGCTGAGATTAGATACAGGATTTTTTGGTGCAAAGATGTGAACTCTATTTAAAATTTGAGTAGGTGTCTTTGCTGTTTGTGGAGGATCCCTGTTTCAGTTTTTGATCCTTGTTATTTGTTGCTTTGTTGTACTTGGATGTTTGCAGCTAGTTGCTGCTTGTTGTTATGTTGGGAGAGAGATGTGATGAATTTCTTTCATTCCCAATTTGTAGTGTACCCTAAGAGTTCTGGATTTATGAAGGCCATGGGCCCTTTGTTATAATAACTTGGAGATAAACTCACAAGAAACTTTCAGTCCCTACTCCCTACTCATATTTGTTGCCATTCATTGATTTTATATATTGTTGGTGGAGGATGGCACCATTTTTCTATTCCTGTTTTAGATTACTTAATCGTGAGAGTAGTTTAGTAGAGGTAATGTCAAATAATGGGAGAATAATTTCTACAGTATTTCCAAAATCCTTGCTGTAAATCTATGACTTGTTGTTTGAATCTTGATTCTGACTTAATTTTTTGGCAGGTTTGTGTATAATTAGAGGGAAGAGCAATACTGTAGTGCGTACTCTGTCTCGCCATTGCTTTTTCATCCTAATAGAAATCAAACTTTGATGTTATGGTTATCTGTCAGTTGTTGCAGGGTGCTGTGCATCTATGTGGTGTTTTACCCAAGGTAAGATGACTATCCTGAGATTGACAATGTTGGAATGTGCTACCCTATATTCTTTCTTGATTTTGTTAGTAAACATTTGCAGAGACCTAAAAAAAAATGCCTCTTATTTGAATTCATAATAGAAAAATCATGCTTTTAGTGCGCCGAATTATTCCATCCTTGGTTTCCATATCAGTCAAGAATTCCAGTAACCTATGTGTTCATAGTCCTCAATCAGTGGTATCTAAATTCATTCATGGTGGTACAGAAGCAAACAGTGATACAATAGTCAATTCCATGTGTGGTTCATTCAGGAAGGGCTGGAACTGGGACATTTTGACTCAAAAATTTGATTATGCTCGCTTAAATGATTTGATTGTTGAGAGGGTACTGCTGGAATTAAAGGAGCCAACTGATGCAAAACGGGCTCTGGCCTTCTTCCATTGGTCAGCACAAAGGAAAAACTTTGAACATGGGAATGAGTCTTACTGTATCACAATTCATATTTTGGTTCGAGCACAGCTGCTTATGGATGCATGAGCATTGCTTGAATCTGTTTTGAAGAAAAATGCTGGGAACTCTTTGAGATTTTCAGTTGTGGATTCTCTACTTAGCAGTTACAAGATTACTGTTTCAACTCCATTTGTGTTTGATTTGCTAGTACAAGCTTATGCTAAACTCAGAATGTTTGAGATTGCTTTTGATGTTTGCCGCTATTTGGAAGAATGTGGCTTCTCTTCAAGCCTTGTAAGTTTCAATACTTTGATTCATGTTGTTCAAAAATCTGATCAAGTTCCTCTAGTTTGGAAGATTTATGAGCACATGATTCAAAAAAGAATGTATCCAAATGAAGTAACAATCAGAACCATGATAAGTGCATTGTGCAAGGAAGGGGATTTGCAGAAATATGTTGACAAATTGGACCAGATCCATGGTAAGAGATGCTCTCCTTCAGTGATTGTTAATACCAGTTTGATCTTAAGGATGTTAGAGGAGGGAAGAATTGAAGATGGTATGGTATTATTGAAGAGAATGTTGCAAAAGGGTATGGTTCTTGATACAATTGCTTATTCACTAATTATTCATGCTAAAGTAAAACTTGGGAATTTGGAGTCAGCGTGGAAAGTGTATGAAGATATGCTTAAAAGAGGTTTCCAAGCAAATCCTTTTATCTATACTTTGTTTATAGAAGTCCATTGTAAGGAGGGAAGAATAGCAGAAGCAGGTTGCCTGATGAAGGAGATGGAAGATCTGGGTCTGAAGCCTTACGGCGAATCTTTTGATCTTCTCATTGAGGTTGTGCTAAAGCAGGAAAATCGGAAGAAAGTTTAAGGCATTGTGAGAAAATGTTGGAGAGGAGACTTGTTCCTAGTTGTTGGGCTTTCAATGAGATGGTAGGAAAGCTCTGTGAAAATGGGAATGTGGAGCAGGCTGATGCAATGTTAACTATTTTATTAGATAAAGGATTCCTGCCTAATGAGATTACATACGCTCATCTGAGGGTTATGGCAAAAAAGGTGAGTTTCATCAACTTCTCAAACTCTACTATGAAGTTGAGAACAGATCACTATCTCCTGGAGTATTGGTCTATACGTCATTGATTAGGAGCCTTTGCCTGTGTGGGAAAGAAGAGGAAGCAGAAAAATATTTAAGGATTATGAAAGAACGTTCACTGGCCCCCACTACGTGCATTTATGAGACAATTATTGCAAGCCACTCTAAAAAAGGTGATAGAACGAGGGCTCTTCACCTTCAGGATGAAATGATTTCACAAGGACTGAAGCCTAATTGTTCGTAGCTTTCTGATTAAAGTGCAGAGAACATTGAAGACTAGCTTCTTTGAGGAACTAGTGTTCACTCAAGATGAAGAACAACTCGTGTTGACTTTAAAAAACTTGTTCTAGCAATTACCAATCTATACTGCTGACCTGGACTCAAATTGCACCACCTTAAGTTGTTCATGTAACTAGTACAAGTGGAAAGTATCCCATACAAAAAGAGAAAGCCAATACACTCAGAAAGGATGGGTTTGGTCGTTCCTGATTGGGCTTGTGCGATTTTTTTTGCTTAAAAAAATAATATATTTTTTAATACTATTTTGCAAAAAAACACTATTTGGAAACTATATAGATGGATAGGCCTTTTTTCTAACTTGTCTGTTGTACAGACGAGTTCCGGATTTTACATTGACATGTTATATCTGACATGGCAATTTTTTTTTTTTTTTAAATATGACTGGACCTCGTTTGCAGTAGAGACGAGTTCCACTGAAGTCCCGCTTAAAATTGTCTGTGCTAGAGACGAGTCCCATTATACTTCAAAATCCCTTCACCGTAAAAATCAAAATCCCTAAATCCCCAATCGGTATCTCAGCTCTCACTCAGCCTCCAATCCAAGCCACTTCACGCCGCCCTAAATCCCCAAATCGGTCTCTCAGCTCTCTCACTCAGCCTCCAAGCCACTTCACGTCGCCGTTGCTTCCAAGCCACCCTCCACGCCGCTTGACTCTTCGGCTGTCACCGTCTCACTCTCTCTCTCCATCGCAACTCAGTCTCTCTCTGTTGCTCCCTTGTCGTCGGTCACGCACGGTGAGTTTGAGTTGTACAGGTTTTTATTTTTTTTTAAACTTGAGAATTTGGGATTTTAGATCAGATTTGGGTGGATTACTTTAAAAACCATTTCTTTCTTCAACTTCAATTATAATGAATTGAATTTGAAATGTTGTAGGTAGCTGAGATATCATCCTCAATTAGCACAGGCGCATCCAGAAATTTAGAGAGTGCTCAAAAGAAGGGCTCCACTATTCTCAATTTGAAGTGTGTTGATGCTCAGGTCTTAATTAAATTTTAATCAAATAAACTTTGGGATTGGGCTTGAATTTGGAATAGGAGTCAAACACTCAAGCTTACACATAAGGTGATAACTTGAAGATATTTTGGTTTTAATCCATTATATAGTGGTCTTTACTGAACATAAGGTGAAGCATGTACCAGTTGCTTTTACATGAGTTTCAATAGTGTCGTATTATCTTAATTAATGTTTTAAGTGAATTTTATAATACTGATTTATGTCTAAAAGTGTTTCAAATATATTATCATAACCTCTTGCTGCTCATGACATATTGACGCAACCATAGTATGGCAAAGAAGAATAGGAGAAAGAAGGAAGAGATTGCAGAAGATTGCTGCTTTGTCTGCAAAGATGGAGGCTTGCTCATGGTCTGTGAGTACAAGTGAGTTCTCAAAAAACCAAAACTCTTGTATGTGATAATTGGAGGGTAACTCATTGGCTTTGGAATTATTAATTACTGTGATATAAAGTAGGGATGAGGTGCCTGAATTGAATTAATAATTAATCTTTGGATGAAAGATTTTGGCCCTTTCTTGATATTTGGTCACTTTCCCTAATTTTGGATAAACTAACTTGTCTTTCTCTTGTTTGATGCTCAAATAAATGAACAAAAATCATTATCTGATTACCAACCCTTTCTGATGGTGGCTTGCTGCAGCTTCATGACTAGCTTCTGGTTTCATCCTCTACAATCTGATTCATATGGCTAAAATAAAATAAAAAATGTTAGTTTAAGTCATCAAAGATATTGTAGGTTTAGTATTGCTTTCAGAATTAAGAAACTCGTAATTTGGTATATTTGCTTTGTGATAGTAAGTGCTCTGAGACAAGCTTGGCAATTAGGCAGGCACACTAGTATTCCTATGAGGTGTTGCTAATAGCACTGGATGCTTTGTGAGTCTGGTCAAATTTCTGATGTTGCTTATATCTTCCATGTGTGATCAAAGGAATCATAGGTCTACTTTTGGTTTTCAGAATTAAGAAACTTTTAATAGTGCATATTTGATTTCTGGTTACCAATTCACTGCAACAAAATTGGTCATTACTAGCACAAGCATGCAATGTTTCTAATGGGGCTGGGTGAGTAGTGGTGCTGGTCAGATGTATAATTTCTATATATCTTACATAATTGGAAACTAATATGTCTCTTTCTCCTAAGGAGTTTCATATAAAATATACTTTTTGATGCGGTTTCAAAAGGCATTGTCGTTTTTTTTTTTAATTTTATAGCATATCCATTGCTTTTCGGGGATTGATGTCTTAAAGCGTATCATCCTCATTGTGTGGTAAGAGATGATTCTTTTGTGGAGACTGGGTATCACTAGACTTGCGGTAGCCACTAAATTTTTTCTATGATGATACTTCTGAGTAATATTCTGTCATTTTCAATGAATTTCTACTTTTCAAGCATCATGCAGATTTAGTGTATGTATTTATCTGAAGCCTGACAACACATCCTTCTTTATATATCATATGTAGGATATGCGTAGTACGGGGTTTTTTTTTTTGCCTTTTTCCCATTTTGATTATTCGAAATGTCACACCTGTCACATTATCTCTAATGGTTTAGGGAAACAGCTCTAAGTAAATCTGGAGCAGATTTTTGCCTATCTATCTGATATTGAATTCAGTAATTGTTGTGTGATTTGCTACCTCAAATATTGAAATGCATACCCAACTCTGCAATTGATAGAGAAACATCTTCTATCATACCATGCTGACATGTTTTCTTTGGCCTAAGTTTGTGCAGGTATGGAAGATAGATCATCTTTCAACTCTACTTCATTGCAAAATTATTTTACTTTCTAAATAAAGAAAGCCTTTCTATAGTACTTTTTAGTTCTTTCTTAGGATTTGTTTGTGCCCCCTTCCTTTTCGTCCTTGCATAATTGTAGATGTACCTGCTTATAAGATTATAAGAGTTTTATGTTTCAGGTTGGCATTCTTGCTTCATTTGCCATAAAACCTCAAAATTTCAATGCTTTTGCTGCCCAAAAGCTGTTTGTGGATGCTGCATCTGTGATTCTGAGTTTGCATGTGTTAGAGGGAAGAAAGGATTTTGCAATCACTGTGTGCAACTTGCAAAACTTATAGAAGAAAATGTTGATGTCGACATTGATGGGGTATGGTCGACACAAATTTATTGTTTCTTGTATACAGGATTTGTTGCTTCTTCGAATATCTTCAAATTTATTTTTTACTCTTTAATTCATCAAAAAAGTCACCAAGAATCCGCTGCCTTAGTCCACAAGTATACAAGAGAGGAGCACCTTAGCCAAAAGAAAATCCAGAGAGAGAGAGAGAGAGGAGATGGTCGTCTTGACATAATGCTATCTTATCTCCTTTGTTTTATTGTTCCATTATAACAGGCATAAAGAGAGCTTCAACAAATGGTGAAACCCTCCTACAAGTTTCCAATCGTCCAAAAGATGTATCCATTTGCAAGCTTTCAGATGATAACTTCTCTAAGGTAACAACAGTGGTAGTATTTTGAATCTCTTTATTTTTCTTTTTCTATAGAGCCTTAATCATTGGAAAGGTACATACCATTGGAATTTTCTTTCACATGGTAGCCATTATTTTTCTAAAGGTCTTGCCTTTTTTACTGTATATTATTGTTTAATGACAATGTTTTTGATAATATGCGCAGAATAAATGCCGGCCTAGACTATCATCAGCTGCTAGTTTTGTGAAAAATTTGCATGATCTTGCAAGTAAGTCTTGCTATGGTAGCCAAAGTTTTTTTTTACTGTTTCAGTTTTGTGAATTTTTTTCCTTAATAATATTATTTTTAATACTATTTTGCAAGATAATACTATTTAAAAACAATTGAGGGGGATAGCCTTTTTTGTGAACTCGTCTTTAGAAGAGACAAGTTCCAGTTGTCTCTTCTAGAGACGAGTTCCACTTAAATTTTTGCCACCCGGCCTGAACATGCAGACGTGGCATGGGGCATTCAAAATTGGAACACAACCCAAGGTTACCTCATCATTTGTCTTTTTTGAATTACATAGACAAATACTAAAATTGGAGTTGGTTTTGCAGTGCCTTTTCTTTTGTTGTTCCTTTCTTTTCCAGAAAGCAACCCAAGGAAAAAGTTTTCTAAATGTTTATTGTGGAATGTTACAAGGAATGATGTTGAATCTTATTCGATATAAAAAGCCATGCACATTTCAGATGCCTAACCAAAATGGTGGTTCACCAATTGAGAGGAGCAGTATAGAGAAGAGGATCGAGGTATTAAGAGAAGCTTGTGAAAGAAATTCCTCTCTGTTGACTGAGGTCAACAAGTTGAAGTCCTCCTTGTAAAGAAATGTTTGAATATTAAGTAATGAAAAAAATAGAGTATATGTGCAAGAAAGAGGTGAAGTTGGGGAACAACTTAGTTGATTCACCACAATTTTCTATAAATATGATCAATGGAACGAGGACATGCAAAGATTGTCAATTTTGTTTTCTATATCTGCAATACCTGTTGATTTTGTATGTTCCTACATCCTAAAAGTAAGATGCTAAAGCAGAGTTATATCTATAAAACTACCCATCAAAAGCTAAAATGCTGGATAATTCAGAAAAGTCTAAAACACCTTTTCCACATTTGGGTTTGGTATTACTATCATTTCTGCTTCCTTTGATACAATTAGGCTATAAGCCTATAATAACCCTCACATGAGCAATTTTTTATTTTTATTTTTTTATTCCACAAGAATTTGGTTATATTTTATTGGCTTTCATTGTAACTAATTTTTATGTTAATTTTGCTGATAACAACTTTACCTTGAATTGAGAGGTGGGGATATAGGATACTAGTAGTCTTGGGTTTTCACAATTGATTACGAGGCCTTTTATTTTTTTATAAAGTTTATTTATTTATTTGGGAGGGACCAAATATTAATCCTATGTAGTTTTACTTAGATAAAAAAAATAATAAATAATAATAATAATAATAAAAAAAAAAAATTTGGGATCACTGTTTCAATGGAACTCGTCTCTTTTAGAGATGAGTTTCAGCCAATTTTTTTTTTTAAATAATATGCGCGAATTGTTTATCTCATTAACCATATTTCAATGGAACTCGTCTTTAGAAGAGACGAGTTCTAGCCAAATTAAATTTTTTTTAAAACAATATGTGCGTTTGCGCCAGATTCAAAACATTTTAAAAAATTTTGTAGAGACAAGTTCCGCGATAGGCTATTTGCCTTATTAGTTTCAAAACAGTGTTTTTTTTGCAAAATTGTTTTAAAAATCAAGCTATTGAGCAAAATCCCTCGGGCTTGTGCTGACCACACACACACATACAAATAGATAGTTTCGAGTCTAGCCACATGTTGATCAACTAATAACTTTTGACTCATATATGTCCATGTAATTCTTTGATCATAATTTAGTGAATACAGTTTTGCCTTTTGACTTTGCCAGGCAATGGATCTATAATCTATTGGTGCAAATCATGTAATCTGATACTAAGAAATAGTGATCCTTTGCCTAATTGCTCCAGTGGCCTGAAAAAAAGAAGAAGAAAGGGAGATAAATAACACACTTCAATGATATGTTGTTGTTAACAATAAGTCTAGGAGTATAATATTTTTCACACCAGTTGACCTGGCCTAATGTGAGTGGTGAATGATAAAAGTAGTGTGTCGTAAATCCAGGTAAAAGTAATATTGTTCTAATCACAACAAGCCATGTTAACAGATATATAAAAATGTTGTCCTTAGCATTACTGTTTGCTAATGCAAAAGTTTCAATTTCTAGGATGTTGGGGGCAAGCCTTTATTCCTTCTCTTGGTATAAACATATTACACTTTTGCTACACTATGAAAGTAATTATGGCTTCAAGTTTCTTTTTTGTACGCAGTACAATTACAATTTACTCCTTCTATTCAAGTCAAAGCTCAGCTTACAGTTTTATGTGGGATTTCAAAAAATGCATGGTCTGTTGCAAATGAGTTCTAATTCAATTAAGATTCTTTTCTTATAAGAATGGGTGGGGGATGAAGTCATGAAATCAACACTTTTATTTTATTTTTTTAATAACGTAGGGAATCTTTCGAAAGAAGAGCTCTTTGGACTCGCATCTAGGCAGTAAAACCTATGGGCAACTAATCTCGCCCGCCAGAACTAGTTTCTCAATAATCCGGGGGTATTTACCCCTGACGGGCTAAGTAGAAAATCAACACTTAGTAGATGTGTGTATTATGATTCACATCAAAGTCAAACACTATGGTTAGTGTAATTGTTTGTCCTTACTTGGGAGTGTGGAGACATAAATCATCATAATACATACTAACAATTGAAATCCTTTGTTCACCCATAGGCATTCCACCTTTGTTAGTGACTCTTGTTTACTGGTTCGTTCATGTTGTGTATGATCTAGTCGAATCCAACTAAACCTAATGGATTCTTTATGATTTGTTCAACTCGAATAGTTTGTGTATGATCTAGTCAAATCCAACTAAACCTAATGGATTCTTTAGGATCTGTTCAACTCGAATAGTTTGTAGAACCATTTGGATTTTTCATGTAATCCAAATTACAAAGGAAATGCCATATCAAAGAAAGAAATCAAGAAATACAACATTTTCCGTGATTTTTTTTATCGTCAAACAATTCAATATTGCACACATTGCCAAGGATAGAGCTTGGTCATAACTTGAGGATTGAGTTCCAGGGCTCAATTAGAACTTCAAAAATCATAACAACAAACTCATGATCAAAAATCATAACAACTCATGTGATCAGCTTGGTCATTGCGCAAGGACTGAGCTCCCAAGGCCCAGTTAGATGCATATTGTCATATCTTACCCTCATCAGTTATCTCCAGTGACATAATTCTCATTGAAGAAATGATGATTGATGAGTATCAATTGAATCGTACAACAATACTAAAAAATAAAAAAAAAAAGTTGACAAGTCGTGAATGACAAGTTATAGCACTAAATTGTTTTTTTAATAATTCATTTCATAGTTATAATTATTAATCACAAACGCACGCATTACGTGGGAATATATATTAAAAACAAGCTACTTTTAGACAAAGTATATTCTCTTAGCCAAAGTCATTAGATGGAGAGAGAATATGTGATGGGGAATTAAGAACCACAATACCAAAACCCATCAACCCAAACTAGAGTTATCAAAAGCACGAAAACTCATAAATCAAGAGCAAGGTTGTACGAAATATTTTTTAAAAAATCCATTAAAAGAAAGAAGAAGAGTACCTTTATTGGTAGGCAAAATGTAGATTGGATAGAAGAGAAGTGCAGAGGAAGTAATAACAAATTTATAAAAAAGAAGATGGGAAAAGGAGAGTCAAAAGGGGAGAGGAAGGATTTGAAGAATTATAACCGTAAAATGTGGAATAATAGGGAAAATAAAAGCCAAAAAAGGAGGGGAATGGTTGGAACAAGAAGAGAAAAAAAAATTATGAAAAGTAATGGAAAAAGATGGTTGAGAACCCGTTGAGAAAATAGCTAATGTGACACAATGAAAGATTAGCAAATCGACTGCAAATCCTTAGCTATTATATATTGTATGTATATAGATGTAGATGAGGAGGAGAATTTGAACCTTGGTTAATAAAGGAGAGGAGACAATACCACTTAATTACAAGACTCTTAACAAATTGATGTTATATATAATGGGCCTTGCAAAAACCTTTAGACTAAATTAATGCCAAATTTGCATTCAAGGAGACGGATAGCTACCATGGATCCTAAAGAAAAAGTTAATCACAACTTGAACCTATGTGATAAAACCAGCCACAAAAGATTCACGTCTGAATTGATCATCAAATTAATAGCTTATACAAAAAAACTAAGCAACTCTTCTATATTGGCTATCCCAATGATTTACAAAAACACTAAGCATGCATTCATATAATGTGTTAAACTTGTTAGTGTCACATCTTTAGATTAATTTTTGGAGAAATAATTATCATGCCAAGCTCATAATTGCCTTAAACTACAATGACATGGATACTTAGGAATGTGACATTGAAATAGTGAAAATCTTAACAAAATGAAATGCGAATGAAAATACCAAAAGAATAAGTTCAATGTCAATCTTATTCAAGACAGACAACATAATGGTAGCCTTAGCCTAAACATCTGAAAGAACCTCAACGCAACCTTCTTGCTTCCCTTTCAGACTCCATAAGGGTGAGGATGTCCCCTTCCCTGATCGGTCCCTTGACATTCCTTGTAATTTGCCGCTTGCTATCATCTGTAAACTGCACTCTCACCTGAGTCACCTGCCCTCTTGATCCCGTCCTTCCAATAACCTTTATCACAGTTGCATACTTCACTTCAGAATTCATTTTGCTGCTAACTGCAAAAAAAACTGAGAACATGAGATCAACACTCAATATTTCATGAATTACAAAGTATTTTTTTTAAAAGATAGATAAAGACTGAAAGAGAAAACTAAATCAACTAATTTAACATATTTCACATTGGATACAAGCAATTATTAGCTTTATAAAAAGGGGGAAAAATGCCGGTGGCTACCACTTAGAAAATGTTGGATCCAAATGAAAACCAAAGAGGACTGCTTCAGAACAATGAGGCAATCAAACGAGGATCATAATTAATCATTGAGATATGCAGATATGATCATATAAATGTTAATCAAATTATCAAAACACTAGTTCAGGCAAACCGAAAATAGAATACACGATGAATGATTATGATCCATAGGATGCTTACATGCTTTTGAAGAACTAAATGAAGACTAATTGCTAGACAAAACTTATACCCTAAGCAAACCATGTAACAACTTCTGAATTCAATTTTGAATATCATGTTCAAATCCCAACAACTTTATTTTTTCTGCTTTTGAAAATTTGTGGTTTGAAAAAAATATACCAAGAAAAAAAAAAGTAACACTTAAAAAACTTATATTTTGAAAAAGTGCGGTTTCAAAACGGGATGCCTAAAGGGCACTTAATTGTTCTAGAATTACCTAGGCTCTTATCCTCTAAGTAGGTGTCACACATAAGGTATCCTTAACTTTTGGTTGGCTCATATCTTTTGACTTGTTATTCCCCAGTATCAGTACTATGAAGAAAATAAACTAATATCTAAATATGACCAAAAGAAATCTTAGTGATTAAGGCTCTTGTTCTCTACATTGATTTCACATATAAGGTATCCTTAGTATTTGGCAGACTCAGATCTTTTGATTTTTTATTCCTAAACTATCAAGACTATAATGAAAAACAGTCAATCAATTTGTATAGGAATGCTTAAATCAATTTTTTTTTTGGCACTCCCAAAACTACATGTAACAAGAATGTCACATGTTATTTGTAAATCATTTTGTTCCACACTCTTTGGATGATTGCACAATAGCAACATCAAAATTCTATGGTTTGTTATTTCTATTCTCTCCAACAACAAAAGTATCTTTCAATCCTAAAGCAGCTGATATGGTCTACATTGGATGTAGACATGTATATATTTCCGTGCAATTCTCTTGATCACATAAAATCTTAACCACCCTACCACTATTTGTCTAATTGGCAAGAAAAAGATGAGCAGTGGAAGGTGAGGTCGTGTATTCATCATCAAAGAAAAGATGAAAAAATCTGGTAAACTATGAGCGAAACAACAGCAAAAAATATAAATATATATAATTATATATTAAATTAAATAAAAAATATCTATTTTGTTGCAGTTGTACATCCCTCAAACATTTATTTTTTAGCCAATTTTTCAGTCTTCATTGGCCTTTTTCCCATAGGAAAAACATCAAACAATGAGTGATGCCCATCCAAATCCCGCTATGCCGGTGTCTCCAAATCAAACACAACATGATACACACATAATTAGAAAATGAATTACATCTACGAGAAAAAGATTATCTAGATCCGGCAGGAAATTTCCTACTTTCTCTTCTATTTGTTTTTTAACCTTATCGATGAACCAATTAATAAAAATAAAAAAAGAATTAAATATTTTTATTTTTTATAAAGTGATGAATCAAACCCAGTGGAAAAAAAAAAAAAGAAGAAGAAAAAAAAGATCAATAACAATGTCATGTATAAGAAGTTATTAACTTTTTAAGTTTTAAGGCTAATAATGAGAAGAAATCTGGTATAGAATTTAACGAGATAAATAATATGATTGATAAACTAGTATGAAAAAGAAACAAGTACCTTGTTAACAGGACAGAGATTACGCCGGAGGGCTTCCGTAGGAGACGAGAGACTAAAACCCTAACGTTGTATGTTTAGCTTTATAGGTGCAAGTCTGCTAGGGTTTGAAACTTGGAATTTCGTTTATAACGAATTTTCCAAAAACGACCTTGTAATTTCGTCTACATGACAAATATGTCCTCATTAATTTACAATTAATATAAATAAAATTAATTCTATCTTTTTCGTTAAAAAAAAAAAAAAGACTGGATTTTATTTTTTCTAATATTTTTGTTTTATTTATTTATTTTTATATTTTTGAATTTTAAATTTAATTTTATCCTATTTACTTTTGTAACTATCTTGATAATGTTTATCTTATCCTGTGGGTTTAGCTAAAGCTTAGTTGATAAAATCTGTTTTGATGCACAAAATACTTATGATTGAATCCGTTTATTTATACGCATGCACCCAAATTAAAAAGTAAAAAGTAAAAACCCCTCCCTGCCTCCGCTGCTCTGTTGCTCACCCTCACATCTCTCTTTCGTTCTGCAGCCATCAGAGTACTTGTTTAAAGGTATACTATATCTCTATCTCATTTGATTTGATTTTGTTGTTGTTTTATTTCATTTTCTCTCCAGAATAAAAAAAAAAAACATCTTTTGTTTCGGGATTGAATTCTGTTTCTTTCTCCAATCAGACCC
Organism: Fagus sylvatica; assembly: GCA_907173295.1. NCBI lineage: Eukaryota > Viridiplantae > Streptophyta > Magnoliopsida > Fagales > Fagaceae > Fagus > Fagus sylvatica. Next base: position 41,085,470 of record OU015762.1, read on the forward strand.
TAAGAGATTTTACATTCTTCTATATATGTTTGATTGCTTAGACAGCTTCTAATCTACTATGTGCAGATGAGTATGAATATGGTATATTCCTACAAATGTCCTATTTCCAGTGTTCGGTCCCATCCTGGATATCAAGGATTGAAAATAGAGTATGGCACTGATAAGAAGCAGAACATGTACATGTGCTCCTCTCCACTATGAATCAAGTCATCATCTTTGTCGGCATCACCTTCAGATTCAGATCAAGCAGTTTCTCAGCAGTCACATCCACTATTGATAGTAGAACCAGAAGTTGACGAAGACGACAACCATTTGGTACGTTTCAGTGACTTCCCAGATAATACAGTTTGGAGGACCAATGATAAGGTACCTAAAGAGGTTAATGATGCAATATGCATTGGTTCATCTCATGGGTGGCTGGCTTATATCTCACGTCGTGACTGCTCAATTTTCCTTTGGAATCCCTTCATCACCTCGCCTGATCCTTCCTCATTAATCTCGCTTCCTACCATTGATACACTCCCCCATGTAACGGTTGTACCTCTTGGTGAGTCTGGTCATTGTGATGGTGCGTATTGCAGTTCCACCACCTCCAATATATCACGTAGTGCGTATGAAGATGAATTTTCTCCTGATTTTAGCTTTAAAGTAGACTATAAAGAAGGAGTTGTAGGCTTAAAAGGCCGAGGTGACTATATCATTTCACCAACAAGATTCTACCGCCTCCTATTCTTTCCGATTATGTCGTAATCTCCATTAGTTATGTTATTTATTTTTCTTTCAACTAATTATGTTCTATTTTTCTTTTTGCTCTTTATGGACTTTGCTTCTTTTCACCATTGGTGATGTGTACTTTATTTGGGAATATAATATTTTTGTTGGATTCATATATGGATTTGTCACATTTTACTTTTATCTTATTTTTTATATGGGAACATATTGTTGCATACATATGAAATACAAGTCTTGTCTTCTTTGGAATTTTCTAATAGCCGGTAGCAGCAATCAAAATTGAATGCTATAGGCAATGTCAATGCTTTTGAGTCTTGTGTATTATTCGGAGATGTTGGAAACAGTAGCATTATGGGCTTTGTTAACTCAGATGAGTTTGCTTTGCTTTTTGGTTTAAATTGTATAAATATTTGTCTTCCAAATGTAATGTAAGTTCCTGTTTGTAAGTCTAAGGTGTGTGTTTATTACGAACAAGTAGCATTACCTTTATGTGCTAAATTTGGCAATGTCTAGGAGATTTGGCCTTTGAGATATGTTGTGACCTGGCATACAAAACACTTTTAACTATCAGGTCTTCATGTATGTGGTAGATATTTGTTTTTACTATTCTACAAAGACATTTATGAAGCAGATGGTTGGAATTGTTGCATCATTACGTAGTGACCCAAGCAGCTGCAGCACATGTGGAAGACGTATTAGGTACAGCAGAGGATACGCAGAAGAATGTGGAAGATTCCAATGGCGGTTAATCACTTGGAACCAAGTTCAGTAGTAGTAGTTGAATCCAATAATAATTCCTTGAAGGGATGGAATTAGCTTGTGGATAGGAAGTTGCAATGGTTTTAGCTTACGTTAATAGGATGGATAGGAGATTGCAATTATTTAATTAGAGTTGGAGTCCTTTCGAATTAGAGTTGGATAGGAACACTTGTTCAAGTAATATAGGAATTATGTGTTTGTTATTAAACCACTATATAAGGAGTGTGATTTAGGAGTGAATTAATCCGAAATCCGAAATCCGGTTCATTACACATTACTTCAACCATTTAGATAAAAAGCATCAAATGATGTTCTTAGTTTGAAGGCTGACCTTAAATTTTGTTTTAACAAAGTTAAAAGCACATAATATTTAATAGTCTATACTCTAGGTTCTTGTTTAGTTGTCAACTATTTAAGCAAAGTGCTTGTTGTAATTGAAGAAATGAAAGCTCGTAAATATTGGTCATTTAGACTAAGAAATCTATATCGTGAATGGTTTGAGTGTTAGATACAGAATTTTATGTGTCTGCCCATTGTCCCTGAAGACTTAAAATTTGAAAAGTTAAAAGTAAAACAATTTTTTCTGACCCTACACGTGTGAAGCTTGAATTTTGAAAATTTGATTACTTGAGTCATATACTCATATGTTTCATACAATTTGTTTAAACATCACTTTTGTAAAGAAATAAAATGAGTGCACAAAGCCAAGGAATAAGTGACTAAAATGATGCAACTCCATGCGGAGAATTTGCAGTCCATGCAATACCCTAGATATTACATGGGATCTCAATCCGTTTTTCTAATAAAAAGCTACTGTTGCTCACTTGCTCCAATTACATAAGATGTATTGATGTAGCAAATGAACATGTTTGGTTATGAAAGCTTAAGGGAGTCCTAGTATACTAGTATCTACAATTAAAAATAAATAAATCTCCCAATTCCCAAAACTCAGTCGACTTAAAATTTCAGAATGAATTACAAAATAAAGTATCTGAGTCAGACTCAATGATTGACTCAGGTAGCCCTTCTATTTTGCCGAGGATAGGCAAACTGTTGCTACTTCTCAATTTGCATTTCCAACTACACAACTTTGCAAGCACGAGTCATTCTCTGCCCAATATCTACTTAAGAAAAGTCGAAGGATGCGATGGATTTTTAAAGTAAATGTTGCTAAAGGTAAAAATCAATACATCTTATGTAATTTTTGTAGAAAACCTAAATCTAATAACAATGGAATATATAAAAGAGATTGAGAGAGGAAGAGAATGGAGACTAAGGTTTTTCAAGTGGTTTGACTATATGAGCCTACGTCCACAGGATGTAGAGCCAATGGGTTACATCTTTATTATATTCTCTCTTGTATGATATTTTGGATGATTACAATGTGTTGTGAAGGTGTCTTATTTATACATAAAACTACTAACACAACTCTCCTATCTAACCTATGTGAGATTCCTTAATATTTTCACCAAGTTGCTATTAATACATTTCGACAAATAAAAGATGAAACCAATAGTGGTTGGATAGTGCCTAGTTTTGCAAGTTTAGTGCATTAACATCTTTTTCTCCATATTAAAAATTGGCAGGTTGAATCCCAATATCTTGATCCCGTTTTCCTATTAGGAACTTGTCTTTGCACCTATGTTTTCATGTATCTCAACTTCCATAGCATTACAAAAAAAATAAATAAAATTTCCAGACCAATCAAGCCCACCTTGTAAACAGAATTGAGAAGTTTGACAAAGGAACTCATTCATTAGTGAAGGTGTCCTATTTATACATAAGACTACTAATACAACTCTCCTATCTAACCTATGTGAGATTCCTTAACATTTTCACCAAGTTGCTATTAATACATTTCGACAAATAAAAGATGAAACCAATAGTGGTTGGATAGTGCCTAGTTTTTGCAAGTTTAGTGCATTAACATCTTTTTCTCCATATTAAAAATTGGCAGGTTGAATCCCAATATCTTGATCCCGTTTTCCTATTAGGAACTTGTCTTTGCACCTATGTTTTCATGTATCTCAACTTCCATAGCATTACAAAAAAAATAAATAAAATTTCCAGACCAATCAAGCCCACCTTGTAAACAGAATTGAGAAGTTTGACAAAGGAACTCATTCATTAGGAGTACAGAACAATTCAAGGTGCCCATTCTCTCCCACTTCGAAATGGTCTCTATCTTGATCCTTCCCCTATAAACCTAAACCCATTTATACATGGCTTCATGCCATAACTCTGAAGTAAAAGACCCTGAATTTCTGCCTATCTATCCAGAGACATTTGAATATACTACTACTAAAATCATGGATGATCGAATATCCACTGTCTCGATTTTCTCAAAATTCACATTTATCTTTAATACATTTGGTACTTCACCAAGAAGCAAATATAGCTTTCGTAAATAAGCACATTGATATAATCAATCAAATTTATGATTAAAGAGGAATATCGGTCAACAAGATTCATAAATGTTATCTGTAATAGTGAACTTGACTTTTTTTATCACAGGGGTCACAAATAAAGTCAGCAAAGTGTAAATACAGTCCAAATCAAACACACATTCTTTATTGCCCTTTCAGAGAGCTCGAAGTCCAATATAACATCAAAATACACCGTCTTTTTGCCCTTCTAGTTTTCCATTACAAAAGAGTACTCGAGCATGTTAGCATATGTATATAACCTTATTATTATACTAGTCTAAGGTTTCTTAGGGTTTCCTATGTATTTACTATACTGTACTTAGTTTAGGCCTATATATATTCTCTTAGCTTTATATGTTTATTCAGATTACTCAATACAAAGATTATTCTCTGTCTCTCTGTGCTTCTCTCTCTCTCTAAAGTTAACATGGTATCAGAGCCAAATTAAGTTTTTGGCATAGTGGTTTCCGTACCACCTGTTTAGACCCACCGCCGCCACACGTCGTGGAAGTTCCTACATAATCTGTGACTTTGAACCCTCTCTGCCGCCGCTACACTGCTCCGATCTCACCGTGCTATCTATCATTAGAAAGCTCCTCCAACAATCTTTCAAACCCCAGAATTTCATGGCCAACGGAGTTCCGACATGCCGCCATGCGTCGGCGATAACTCAGGCAAAAAAAAAAAAAATCCCAGACCCGAGAACCGACTCGACCCGTACCCGCCCCATGACCACTCGAACTACTGCGCCCCGCCCCGCGACCTATTCGGTGAGCTGCTGATGTCAGCCCTACCTCTTGCTGACGTCAACACTACCTAGCTACTGTTAAAAAAAAAAAATAAAAAAAAAAAAAAAGGGAAAAGAAAGAAAAGCTTACCCATTATTTTTTTGTTTTGTTTGATTGTCTTTTTCAGGTATTTTCTATATTTCTTATCCATTTCTAATGGATTAAACTGAACTTCCCAAGACTGTTACTACTGCTCGTCCTTCTTACTCGTCCAAGAATGGTTCGAAATACTGCAAAAACTATCATAAACAGGGACATCTTCTGTCTGAATGCCCTATAGTCCAATGTCAGTATTGTCACATGATTGGTCACATTGTCTACAACTGTCCAACCAACCCTCCCAAGTCAGGTCAATCAGGAATTCTTCCAAGGCCTGTTCATCACTCTGTTGTTGCTGCTGCTGAAGAATCACCCTCTACTCCCTCTCTCTCATCTATTTTGGTTAGTGAGTTAGGATCATTGGTCTTTACCATGGTCAAACAATTTCTGTCTACCTCTGATAAGGTTTCCTCTGCTGTCTCAGGTAACACTTGGTATTTTGATTCTGCCTGTTGTAATCATATGTCTTCCGATTCTCAGTTATTTTCTTCTGTTATTCCTACTACTCATGCTCCTCTTATTCAAACTGCTAATGGCTCGCACATTTCTGCCAACCATACTGGTTCTGTTTCCATTTCTACACTGTCTCTCTTTGACACATATCTTATTCCCAACCTCATTCTTAATCTCATCTCTGTTGGTCAATTATGTGAACTTGGTTATGACTTGTGGTTTGGTTCTTCTAGTTGTCGTGTGCAGGATCCTCGGACGAATCAAGTTCTTGAGACAGGCCGTAGAGTGGGATGGATGTTCAAGCTCACTTCACTCCACCTACCTTCCACACCAACATCCCTCCCGTCTCAGGGTGCTCATACTGCTTCTGTTTTTCCTTTGAGTCTTTAGCATTTACGTTTAGGTCATGAGTCAGTTCAAAAACTTCACTCTTTAATCTCTAGTGGTTTCTTGGGTCAAGTCAAACATGATTCAGTTGACTGTGTATCATGTCAGTTGGCCAACCAACCAGCTTTATCTTTTAATAATAGTGACTCTTTTTCTCATGACTCTTTTTCTCATGTCTCTTTTGACTTAATTCACTCTGATATTTGGGGACCTAGCCCCACTGCTACTGTAGGTGAATCTAAATATTTTGTCATATTTGTTGATGATTTCTCTCGATATACATAGATTTACCTTATGCACAATCACTCTGAATTAGCTCAAATCTATCGCACCTTTGCCCAAATGATTTCCACACAGTTTTCAAAAGCCATTAAAATCTTCCGCATTGATAATGCCCTGGAATATAGAGACTCTAAATTCTTTGATTTCATTCACACATAAGGCACCATTATTCAGCATTCCTGTGCAGGAACATCTCAGCAAAATGGTAGGACTGAACGTAAACACCGCCACATACTTGACTCTGTTTGGGCTTTTCTCATTTCTGCCTCATGTCCTAAATGTTTTTTGGGGGAAGCCCCCCACACCGCTGTTTACACCATCAACCGTCTTCCATCCTCAATTCTCCAAAATGTGTCTCCCTTTGAACGTCTCTATAGTACTCCACCTTCATATTCTTCTCTTCGCGTCTTTGGTTGTGTATGCTTTGTTTTACTTCCGCCGCACGAACATTCCAAATTAGAACCTCGATCTTGTCTCCGCTGTTTTCTTGGGTATGGGATTGAACACAAAAGTTATTGTTGTTGGGATCCTATCTCTCAAAGTTTTCACATTTCTGCCTGTTGTAATCATATGTCTCCCGATTCCCAATTATTTTCTTCTGTTATTCCTACTACTCATGCTCCTCTTATTCAAACTGCTAATGGCTTGCACATTTCTGCCAGCCATACTGGTTCTGTTTCCACTTCTACACTGTCTCTCTCTGACACATATCTTATTCCTAACCTCACTCTTAACCTAATCTCTGTTGGTCAATTATGTGAACTTGATTATGACTTGTGGTCTGGCTCTTCTAGTTGTCGTGTGCAGGATCCTTGGACGAATCAGGTTCTTGGGACAGGCCATAGAGTGAGATGGATGTTCGAGCTCACTTCACTCCACCTACCTTCCACACCAACACCCCCTCCGCCTCACCGCTGTTTACACCATTAACCGTCTTCCATCCTCAAGTCTCCAAAATGTGTCTCCCTTTAAACGTCTCTGTGGTACTCCACCTTCATATTCTTCTCTTCGCGTCTTTGGTTATGCATGTTTTGTTTTACTTCAGCCGCACGAACATTCCAAATTAGAACCTCGATCTCGTCTGTGCTGTTTTCTTGTGTATAGGATTGAACACAAATGTTATCGTTGTTAGGATCCTATCTCTAAACGTCTTCGCATTTCTCTGTCTCTCTGTGCTTCTCTCTCTCTAAAGTTAACAAAGCAAAGTGTAAACACAAGAAAGAAATACTTTTTTTTTTTTAATGGGAAATGGTTCCTCAACAATATGGCGCAGATTAGGGACTGAAATCCATTTTTGTTGATCGCCATTTCCAACCCTGACTATCTTCGATTTCAAATCTTGCAACTCTTCTGGAGTAGGTTTCATCTTCTCTTTCGCTTTTCTTTTTTTTCTATTCATTCTAGGTTGAAATGAATCTCCTCTGTTTCGGCTAGCAAAACAGGATAGCAAACCAGAAAAGAATCCCCTGTGACATGAGACTATTGGTACTTGAACAACAAGTTGTATTTTACTTGGGCCCCGGTAGTTTGCGTGTAACCTTCTATCGAAAGGTGTTGATTGTATTCTGTGTAGCAAAGTGTTGTGCATTGGATTTGCATTCATGGTGAAAATGTGACACTATGAGAGAGGAAGAGAGAAAATAGATTAAAAAAAAAATGGTTCTTGAAGATCTTTCGCAAGAAAATCCACACAAACACAAGAGAGAGATAGAGAGAGAAAGATTCAATTTTGTATATTTATTTGGGGTTTTAAGTAAAGGGGAAATTTAGTTAGTTGAAAGGCTTACATGTTTGTTACAGTCTGTTTCGGTTCGTGCACGCTCCCTTCAGGTTAGCTGTGGTTTTAACTTTTAAGACTATGACGATTTTAACAGTATGAGTTAGTTACCAGTTAAAGAAACACGAAAAGAGATCCAAGAATTTAGGTTTTGAACATCATTTACAAGGAGAAAATCCACACAAACAGAGGGATGTACACGTGTGTTTGAAAGAGAGTTTGTTACCAGTTAAAGAAGCGCGGCAAACTGAAGCTAATAGCTTTCCCTAAAATTTAATAAGGATCTTAAGTGGATTCTTCCTCTTTATTTCCATTTTTTAAAGGTTTAAAAATACTTCCCACATCTTCAAATTATCCTAATTTAATCACATTCTCAAAATAATAATGTGTCTTAGAAAAAAGGTATAATAATCACATCCCTATATAGAAAAATATCAACTTTAATGCACGAACTAAAATAACCCTATATTTTAGATCTACTGATTTTGTGTGATTCTTTGTTTGATTTTGTTTCATTCCCATAAATCCCATCAGTATAACTTATCTTGAGAAATTTATCCACTGTTCATTCTTTTAGAACTGCTGAATTCGCTCATAACGCGCCATTAGCTTTTATTGCTATTGTGGTAAAGTGAGTAATGGGCTTGACTCTTCCAATTTGAACCCAAGTAAAAATCTTCATCCAACCAAATCTCGACGCGTGTTGCTGCAGAAAATTTAACCCCAACAATTAGCAAACATGATTTATGGGTAAATCAAACAAAAAGTAAACATTAATCACACATGAAAATAAGTTAGTTCTAAAGATAAAGACTCAAATCATTAAGGGTTTTGAGAGAGGGATAAAAAAAAAATCACCAAAAGAACAAATGGATTGGTACGATATGTTCGTAATAGCATATTTGATCATTTTTGTGGCGGATCAGAGCGTTGATCTGCGAGGAAAAAAAAAACAAATGGATGCGTTAGAATCGCGAGAGAAGAGGGAGACAAAGCAAGAGAGAGAGAGAGAGAGAGAGAGAGAGAGTGAGTGATGCAATAAAGATTGTTTACGTTAATGTAGAAAATAATTTTTTTTGCAGAGTTTTCTATTAACTAAAGTTAGTTTTATTTTTAACCTTGAGGGATAGCTCAACTAATCCGGCCTTAGGTGTGCTTCCCAATGGTCACTAGTTCGAGTCTATTCAGGACAACCTATCGAAGACAAAACCTTACACCTATCGTGGTACACATACTAGTAGTGTGTAGCGTGTCTCCCTAAGATTGATGTGCGTATCTGTGGAACGCTGGCCAAGACATCTAAAGTTATCAAAAAAAATAAAAAAAAATAAAAGTTAGTTTTATTTTTTACAATGTTTGTAATTCTACTAAATATTGGAACATTAGGAAAACATTCTTAAAAAAAAATAAAAAAAATAAAAACTTTTTAGTTTAAAGTTTAAACAAACCGATGAAGTGTAATTTGATATTTTTTTTAGTAGAAATACACTTTTAGTCCCTATATTTAGGGGGTGTTTTCAATTTGGTCCCAGTGTTTTAATTTCATTCAATTGGGTCCCTGTGTTTTTAAGCTGTTTTCAATTTTACCCCTAGAATCAACGCCGTTAGTTTTAATCCTACGTGGCAGACGGAAAACTGAGCTGGCCAACTCAGCTTCCCTCCAATTGTGTCCCGCCCTTTATACCCATGTGCCTTTCACGTGGGTGTGTAATTCAACAAAACACCAAACCCACACGTGAGAGCTCTAAATCTGATAAGAGAGCAACGGTAATATTAAAAAAGGAAAGAGTAAAGTCAGAGAAGGGAACAAGATTTCTTGGATCATGAGTTTGGGTCCTTTGAATCCAAATCCTGAGTTTCGGTCCTTTGAATCGAGAAAGTGGAGCTGTGTAGGGTCTGTGCAGTGCTAAAGTGGAGGGCAGTGTAGGGTCCTTTGAATCAAGAGATTTATCAAGGTATTTTCAGGTACTGTACTGTAATTTCATTGTCTTTTGAAGGGCAAATTTTTGGTCTGTAATTTCATTTTGTTTTGAAGGGCAAATTTGAAAGCTATTTAAGCGGACCACGGGTTGTTTGTATGGTTCTGTTCTTTTTTTTTTCTTTTGATCTTTTGACTCATGTGGTCCACTGAGAGTTTCTGTGATAGTCAAAAGTTCATTTTTGTTTGTTTATTCATGTTGAAATTGAAGCTTTCAATCACTGTATTTGCATGCAGGAATGGATAATTTATTTTCTTTGGTGTTGTATCACAGTGGTCATTTTGTGAATAATCTTCGTGGGTATAAAGGGGATATGAAAACTGTGTTTGACAAGTGTGATCTTGAGAAGTGGTAAAAAATAGAGATCGATAGTATGGTGAGAGAGTTGGGGTATGCTCTTATCAGTAGGCTTTGGTTTAGGGTCTCTGGTATAAGTATTGAAGATGGTGGGTTACACATGGTTAACTCTGATCATGATGCAATGTTGATGACTAAGTTAGTCCCTGGGTATGGTGAGATTGAGGTTTTTGTGGAGCATATAGTGGAAGAACCTGTTATAAACAGTAATTTAGAAGATGTGGATGATGATTATAATGGTGATGTGGATGATGATGATCATGTGGATGAGGATGAGGTGGTTGATGTGGATGTGGATGAGGATGATGATGATGATCTATATGATAGATACACAGACATGATGGATGATGAAGTTCTAGACCAAAATGCTAACAACAGTGATGCTGACAACAGTGATGATGATAGTTGGGATAGTGTTGAGGATGATGAACAGTCAGAAGTAATAGGTGCTGGGGTTTTATATTCTGATTATGAAAGTGAGGATTTACACAGTGATGGGCAGGGTTTAAATGAGTCTAAGTCTGAGTATGAGTCAGATGGTAATAATGTAGAAGTTGATGCTAATGCAGATGTTGATGGTAGAAGGCCAAGGGTAGAATATAGGAGGCCTACATTCCCTATTTTTAGGCCAGTTGCTCGTGCTAAAGATATTAGGTTCGAGATTAGAATGTTTTTTACCTCAACTAAGCAGTTTAAGGAGGCCATGACTGAGTATGCAGTTGAGGGAGGATAGGGGATTAGGTTTGTAAAGAATGACAATGTAAGAGTTAGGGCTGTTTGCCAAGAAGGCTGCAAGTTTGTTGCTTATCTAGCAAAGCTTCCAAGGGAGCTGACCTTCCAACTGAAGACACTGCAGCTGGAACATTCTTGTACTAGGTGTTATAAAAATCCTAGAATGACTACAAATTTCCTTGCTAAGAAGTTGGTGGGTAAAGTGAAGGACCAACCTGACATTAAGTTAACTAGCATTCAAAATAAGGTGCATAAGAAGTATGTAACCCACATCTCACAGAGTAAAGCCTATAGGGCTAAGGCTAAAGCTATGGATATCCTAGAGGGTTCTCACATAGAACAATACAACATGTTGTGGGACTATTGTGAGGAACTTAGAAGGTCCAATCCTGGAAGTACAGTGCTTATGAAGGTACAAAGTTTTAATGAAGGTGAGATGGAAGTTGAGGATGTAAGTCAGATTAGAGATCCTGTTTTCCAAAGACTTTATGTTTGTTTTGAGACTTGTAAGACTGGATTCAAGAATGCATGCAGGCCATTTATAGGGTTGGATGCTTGCCATTTGAAGGGTCCATATGGTGGACAGCTTATTGCAGCAGTAGGTAGGGATCCCAATGAGGAGTATTTTCCATTGGCATTTGCAGTAGTAGAAGCAGAAACATATGACTCTTGGACTTGGTTCCTGAAATTGTTGGATGTAGATGTTGGTAAAAAAGAAGAATGACTTACATGTCAGACCAACAGAAGGTATATTTATAATTTAATGAAATTTAGTTTTTACAATTTGGATATTTATTCATTTTGTTTAACTTGAATTATTGATCTCTTGATAGGGTTTAATTCAATGTTTTGAGACTGCCTTCCCTAATTAGGAACACAGATCATGTTGTAGGCATATTTACAACAATCTTAAAAGGAGGCATCCTGGTATTTTAATTAAGGAATTATTTTGGAGAGCTGCACAAGCTACTTACATCCAAGAATTTGAGAAGGTAATGAGTGAGTTGAAAGAGGTGGATGTAGGTGCACACAAATGGTTGGAGGAGCTTCCACTTAAAACTTGGACCAGGAGTAAATTCACTGGGAATGCCAAGAGTGATGCATTGTTGAACAATATGTGTGAGTGTTTCAACAGCAAGATTATTGAAGCAAGACAGAAACCTATAATCAGCTTGGTGGAGGATATCAGATTATATTTGGTGAGAAGGTTTCAGTATAATAGAGAAGGGATCTTGAAAATTCAATCTGAGTTGTATCCAAAGATTAGGAAGAAAGTTTTTAAACTGAAGCAAGGAAGCAACAAATGGGAAGTGGCCTGGGCTGGGGAGTTATTGTTTGAGGTGAAAGATTTTTTTGAGAGTTTCATAGTTGATTTGAATGAGAAGTCATGCACATGTCAGAGATGGAAGCTCACTGGTATACCCTGCAGTCATGCCATTACATGTATTCATTACAACAAGGAGAAAGTTGAGAATTATGTTGATGATTGTTACAAAGTCCCAGCCTATAAGACATTTTATGAGAGAATGATTTTGCCAATAAATGGGAGTACAATGTAGGCTAAAACTGGACTGTCACCTGGGAAGCCTCCACATCTTAGGAGGCCACCTGGGAGGCCTAAGAAAAATAGAGTCAAAGAGCCTGATAAACCAAAAACTGGAACCAAGCTTGGAAGAACTGGCACTGCTAAGAAATGCAAGAAGTGTGGGAAGTTGGGGCATAACAAGAGGTCTTGCAAAGGGGAGGTTGGGGGGAACTCAAAGCTGCCACAAGCTACAAGTGAAAAGAGAAAAATGAGTATGGGTAGGAAGGTAATATTATAGTATTGTATTGTATTTTAAGTATTCTTGGACAATTTAAGTATTTAAGTATTCATAGTATTGAATTGAGTTGAGTTGAGTTTGAGTTTGACTTGATGATTGTGTTGATTTGATTTAACCATTGGGTTGAGAATATTGTTTAAATCAAGGAAGTGTGGGAGGTTCAACTGTGCATCCCACAACTGCATTAACTCTAGTAGTACCAACAGAAGCAGCTAGTGCAATACCTGGTGCATCTTCAAGGGCAGCAGCACCTGCTGCAATACTTGGGGCACCTAGTGCAGCAGCAGCATCCCTAACACCAAGTGCAAATGTATCAACAAAACCAGGGGCAGCAGCATCCTCAACCAATACCAAAGCTAAAAAAAAAGCAGAAAAAATGAACATTTACAACAGTCACAACAGAGACATTGAAAGCTAGTAAGAATGCATCTAGGTATATGGGTGCATTCAAAGCTGTTGGTAGCCAAGAATCATTGCATGGACCAATTGCAAAACAATAGCTTACTGTTTTGTAGTTGATATTTTGTATGGATATTTTGTAAAGATATATACAAATATGGTAGTATATTTTGTCAAAAACAAAGCTGTTAAGTACTACAAATGGTTGACAAAAAGAACTTGATATTTTGTCATTGTAATGTACCATGAACAATTATGGTAGTATATTTTGTATTGGTACAATTTGTTTGTTTGTTGACCATTGGGTTTAGTTATTGTGTTAACAAGAACAATTATGGTACTTGATATTTTGTAATGGTACCAGGAACAATTATGGTTGTATATTGTGTTATATTTGTAATTCAAGTGTATACTCTTTTAAGTAAGTTGTTTGTTGATTTAGTTATTTCAAAAACAGGTGCATAATGAGTCAAATGTAAATACATTGTCAAGTCAGTAAAGTGCACAAAACCAATTTCACAAACCAGTGTCCCATGCTTGTTATATTAACTATGAGGTGTACAAATACATTTTCACATAGAGAAAGAGAGGCAGAGTCCAGAACCATTAGCAGAGTCCAGAACCATAAATGTTAAGTACAAATACATATTTCCAATCAAACCTATAGAGAAAGTTGTTAAGTACAAATACATATTTCCAATCAAACCACATAGAGAAAGCTGTTAAGTTCAAATACATATTTCCAATCAAACCTATAGATGTTACTATTAGCAGAGTCCAGAAGCATAAATTTTGATCATAGGACTGTTATTTCAATTTTTGGAACAAATGGATGTATAATGCAAGTCTTGATCACATTCACAGCTGCTCCAACCAAAAGGCCTTGCCATCTAGCTTAAAAGGCACAAAGTTGGATGCTACAGTTGTCAGTTTTGTGGTTAATACTGCAGTACTTGGAGTAATATTAGTGTCAAGATAAGATTAATGTAAATTAGTTACAGTAGTCTTACAGAATAGGCTGTATCCATGTTCAATTTAACTTCTACATATATGGCACGACACTCAACTGCCACACTTAATTTGTTGTGTGAGTTGTACTTGCTATTAAGTCTTACACTGATTATTAAAATTATAAGCAAAATCTAAAACAGAAATAATAAAAAGAAAATGGATACTAAAACTTTTTTATGAGAACCTAACAACCTTAAACTTTTTTATGAGAACCTAACACATTATTAAAATTATAAGCAAAATCTAAAACAGAAATAATAAAAAGAAAATGGATACTGAAACTTTTTTATGAGAACCTAACAACCTAACAATCTTAAACTTTTTTATGAGAACCTAACACATTAAACACACATTAATCAGAACCTAACAACCAATTAAACACTTACCCAGTAATTGACGCACCCATAGAACCTTCTTCCAGGATTCTGTGCAGTTCACGAGGTTACCTTCATCAATTTTTCCCTACAATGGCAGAGCCGTATCCTCGAACTAAGACTGGAGGATGTTGAGCTGGAAGGCATCATTCCACGAAGAGGGGAAATCAGATTGGAAGAAAGGAGAAGTGATTTAGGGATTTGATTTGAAGAAAAGAGCTCAGACTTGGGATGAATGAAATTTGGGAGATTTAGGGATTTCCTTTTTTAATATTACCGTTGCTCTCTCACCAGATTTAGAGCTCTCACGTGTGGATTTGGTGTTTTCTTTACTTACACACCCACATGAGTGACACATGCGTATAAAGGGTAGGACACAATTGGAGGGAAGCTGAGTTGGCCAAATAGAGTTGGCCAGCTCAGTTTTTCGTCTGCCACGTAGGATTAAAATTAACGACGTTGACTCCAAAGGTAAAATTGAAAACGGCTTAAAAATACAAGGACCCAATTGAATGAAATTAAAATACTTAAACCAAATTAAAAACACCTCCTAAATATTAGGACCAAAAGTGTATTTCTGCCTTTTTTTTTTTTTTTTTTTTTTTTTGGTAAAAGTAATTTTGATATTCAATAAGTCCCGCACAAAACATTTACCCAATCTCAAAAAGAAAAAAAATAATAATAATAATGCGATACCGATCCTCAATCACCGGCTCCACAAGAAAACACCACCGGTTCAGCCTTTAAGCACCAAAGTCAGAGATCAAAGCCAGAGAGCCATCGAGCCAAGCCATAGACATGAACTCAACACCAACGACCCCGCAAGAACCCCAACCTCCGCTCTCCATCAAATCCTCACCTCGCAAACTCCCCATCAAACGTAAAACCCACCCAGACTCCTCCTCCTCTAACCCTAACCCTAATTTCCTCTCCCCTAAACTCGAACAAAACGACGCCGTCAAATCACCTCCATTCAAATTCCACCGAATCTGGAGCGAACCGGACGAAATCCGGTTCCTCCAAGGCCTCCGAGACTGCGTTTCCCAGGGCCTCTCCTTCCCCAAAGACCTCCACGTCTTCTTCGACCGCTTCTCCAATACCATGTCTCAGCCTTACACTAAGTCTCAGCTCTCCGAGAAGCTCCGAAGGCTCAGAAAGAAGTTCCGTGTCATTTCCTCCAGGCTCTCCCGTGGCCTCTCTCCTTCTATGCTCTCGCCTCACGATCGTGCCCTCTATCACCTCTCCAAGGCCCTCTGGAGTCCCCAATTCCAATTCAATAATGCCGATGCCGATGCCGATGATGACGACGATGACAAGGAAGAAGAAGAGGAGTTTGGACTTGGTGTGGTGGGAGCAAAAGCCGTGTTGGATGTGTTTGATCAATGTTTGAAGGAGGTTCGGGCGGTTCTTCATCACAGAGGCCTTCTTTTTAACTCTTCAAAAGCCACGGATTTCGATAGGCGGTGGCAGGAGCAACGGGTGGCTGAATTGGACGTTTTCGCTTGCCGATTGAGGTTGGTTCTCGACAACTCTCTTCCTAGGCAATGACTGTATGAATTTCCAATTGGTTTTGTATTCGTTTCTTTTCCATTTGTACATGCCATTATTGTAGATAACATTTATGTATCTTGTTCACCGATATTACTCTTTAATCATAAATTTGATTGATTTTATCAATGTACAAAAGCTATATTTGCTTCTTGGTGAATTACCTTCAATTACGGATAATTGTGAATTTCGAGAAAATCGATTTTCAAGACAGTGGATTTTCAATCATCCATTGGGGGATTGACTCACTTTGAATTACAGGGTCTTTTACTTAAGAATGGGTGGAATTTTTCAAGCTAGATAGAGCTTGAACTGTACACCTTGAATTGTTCTGTATGCAAGTACTAACCTAATGAATGAGTTCCTTTGTCAAACTTCTCAGTCCTGTCTATGGAAGTTGAGATGCATGAAAACGGAGGTGCAAAGGCAAGTTCGTAATAGGAAAACAGATCAAGATATTGGGATTCAACCTGCCAATTTTTAATATGGAGAAAAAGATGTTAATGCACTAAACTTGCAAAAAAAAGGCACTATCCAACCATTCATGATTCAACCACTATTGGTTTCATCTTTTATTTGTCGAAATGTGTTAATAGCAACTTGGTGAAAATTACATAAGATGTATTGATTTTTACCTTTAGCAACATGTACTTTTAAAATCCGTTGCATCCTTTGACATTTCTTAAGTAGATTTGGGCAGCGAATGAATTTCTTAAGTGCTTGCAAAGTTGTGTGGTTGGAAATAAATTAAGAAGGAGCAACAGGTTGCCTTTCCTCGGAAAAATAGAAGGGCTACCCGAGTTGATTGGATGCTTCATTTAGATTTAGCAAAACATCTGAAACATCATAAGGGAGTGGCTGATCACTTCAAGCCTAGGCCCTTGGTTTTCTGCTTGTTTTTGTTTTTGGTCTGGTTGGTTTTTGTTTTTGGTACCAATGACAGGGAGTTGGTTAATGTAGTGGGCCTTTGGCTCCCTTTGGGAGGGGTCGGGGGGGGGGAGGAGGAGGGGGGGGGGGTGGGGGGGGGGGGAGAAATTAAAACATGGAGCTGCCATGTATTTTATTTATGACACTAATATCCCCTATGATTAGTTTTGTGAAGAAAATGATTGTTTTACCCTAAAGCTTATGTTGTATAAACACAAACTCAAATGAGGGTTGAAGGAGAAAATCAGAGAGAGTACCATAAATGTGATGTTTGAATGATCTTTCTCTTCATTTCGTTCTCATTAGATGATGTTGACATTTATTACATTATCAAAATCTATTAAAGTTAGCGGAAATACCTAACAGAATTAACCACAAGAGAGGTAAGTGTTATAAAATAAAGCATAGGATAGCTCCATATTTTAAGGGTATACACACAGGTGATATTTTGTAATTTACCCACACAAAAAAGGGGAGAAAAGAATGACTTGGGTATAATTTTGATACTGTAGAATTAAGAAAAGTACATGCACACCATTTACCTATTGTCTGGCAATCCAAAAACTTGGAAGTTGAAGTATTGGATAAAGCATAGGATAGCTCCATATTTTAAGGGTATACACACACGTGATATTTTGTAATTTACCCACACAAAAAAGGGGAGAAAAGAATGACTTGAGTATAATTTTGATACTGTAGAATTAAGAAAAGTACATGCACACCATTTACCTATTGTCTGGCAATCCAAAAACTTGGAAGTTGAAGTATTGGTTCACCCCCCCTCCCCCCCCCCCCCCCCAATTTCCATGTCAGTAGTAAAAGGAAAAGGAAATTGAGATGATTTTTTTTTTTTTTTTTGGGAAAGAAAATTGAGATGATTTTGGTAGAGGAAGGAGTATTTTTTGGAGAAGTGGGGATTCCCTGTTTGTTTTTGTGTGGCTAAACTCTCCTAAATACCTCCATTTAATACAATAACAGAGTATCTTAAATAAAGGCTAAATTATTGTTTTCGTTCTTAAATTTTGCATGAAATTTGGTTTTCGTCCCTTGAATTTCAAAAAATTCGTTTTTCATCCTGAACTTAAAAAAAAAAAAAAAATGTTTTTACACATGAATTTCGTCCTTTTTTTTTTTTTTTTTTTTTTTTTTTTTTTTAATCAGAGACGGAATTCATGTGTAAAAACAAACTTTTTTAAAGTTTAAGAACGAAAACAATGGTTTAACAAAAAAAATACAATAACCGAAACAAATCAACAACTATCTCATTTTCATCAATTTTTTAATCTTTTCCATAGTTTCCTTCGTGGGAAATTTGCGTTTATCAAAAAGGAGAAATCTGTGTTTAAATGAAGACCACAACCCACACAGATGAAGATGAATAAACACTTAAACGGCATTTTTTGCCCAATAATGTGTTTTTTGGAGTTATTTTACCAAACAGTCCCATTCCAAACTTATATAAAAATGTAGGTCACTTTCAAAATCGTCTATTTAAAGCAATAAATATATCATTCATTGAATGTATGCCGGATTCATATGTTGTGAGAGAGTAGATACATGTATCTTATGTATGAGATAAAATCTTTAATATGAGGGATCATATCACCTATAATCTAAAAGCCTACAATTCTTAAGATGTTGTCTAGTTAGCCCAATCATTAATTATTACTTATAAAAAAAATAAAATAAAAATAAAAATAATACTTATAAAAAAAATAAATAAATAAATAAAAAATAAAAAAGAATCATTAATTCGTGGTATCCCTTCAAATGTCAACTTTTCCAAATTGGCAAATAAATTTCAACTAAAGAAAAAATCTTCAAAAGTTATGTAATATAATATATAAGTTGATACTTTTTTTTTGATATATTATATAAGTTGATACTTGATAGTCTTGTATGTCATATATTTATGAATTATGATTTATTTTAGTATTAAAAAATTAAAACTAGTATTTTATTTTTTTCATACATGTGTGCGTGTGCACATGAGCGATTTCTTTTAACAAATATATCAATACGATAATTCAACCCCTCAAACAAGAATTTCTTGTTTCACCCCTGATTATGCGGCTTCACCACCACCATCTCATCATTTCCTCTCTTATTATTGACTACATCCCAAAAGAAATCCGTCAAAACGGCTCATAACACAACATTTTTCCATTTTCACATAACCAAGAAAATAATTGATGTCAATGATAAAGTAGCGATTCCCCACCCTAGCGTCTCGAATCTCATCGAAGTTAAACAAGTTCAAATTCATGGCTAGCCGCAACCCCTCCAATATATTGAGCGATAAAGCTTTTTCGACGACATCTTCGTGTCATCCAAATGCATCATCTTGTAGTACTTGTCATCGAACTTCTCGTTGGTGGTGATACGAAGGAGGAGGTGTGCCTAGGTTGATCGGATATAGGGAGGAAAGAGAGAGACTGAGAGAGAAAACAAAAAATGACTATCTTGTAGTCACTGAAATCCTTTAAAAAGGAGCTTTCTATCATTATTGTTTCCCTTAAAACAAAAGCTATTACGTTGGAAAATCCAAAAGAAAATACAAATAAAATGGAGTGGAATCTTTGAAAAAAAAAAATATGTCCTCTTTCAAAAGGTGAAAGCAGGTGCTGCTGCCCTGACATAAGATAGAACTGGTAAGAAGATTTAATGGAAAATTCTGACTGATCCCTCTAGGTAGACAATGCCATCCCATGATTTATTTCCCTTACACAATGAGTGTTTTTTTTTCTAGCAACTTACATATACCAAGATTAATTATACTTGTAACCCACATATCAGACATATCCACATGAGCCCACAGAAACACTTGTAACATACAACACTTCTTATTAAGACTTCCCATATGGTTTGAAGTCTGAATACAAAAAGTTTATTCAGAATTCAACACGGTCTATACTTTTAAATCTAATTTGTCTTCAGCTTTTTTCTCTAATAACTGTAATTGAACTTATATGCCTCACACAACCTTGAAGAAAGTGGTGCAAGATAGGGTTGTCAACTAGCAAACATATATTAACGATGCAGCCTAAAGATTATAATGTATACGAAACAAGCATATTGACAAAACTTGAGCATTTTTCTGGTGGATATTTATGCTGTTGTGTAATCACATTTTGGGCTCAATTTATCATGATCATTCAACATTATGGTCCAACATGCTATTTCATGTTTCACCATATGCAATTATATCATGGCAAGACTCTAAAACAGCAAACAGAAATCATTTGAACAGACATTATGAATCTTAAATGTATAATGCTTATGGCCTTCAGCTCTTTTAAGTATGCTAAGCGCATCTATTTTGGAGCAAGAATAAGGCTCCTTCCTTAAGAGAGCAAATTAAAGAAAAATACCACACAAATGGGGCAACAAAAAAACCTGCTAATGTGCAATTATCAACCAGATCAAGTCCATATTACTCAACCAGCAACAGAAAATCCAATAATCATTCTAAGATTTCAGAAACCACGTTATAAGGACAACTAAAGAAAAGGAAAGCAATGCAAAACACAATCTGTACTTTCATGATAAAGCAAGCAAAGTTTTATGCACATATGAACAAAAATAAGTCACATCAAACAAAAACTCAAGAAGCAAAAAAAAAATAGAGAATTTTTTTTATGAAAATTAGAGCAAAGAACAAAGAAGAAAGAAAACTACCACTTTCTATTAACGATACTAGGGGAACAGAAACTCCCATCAGGTTTGACATCTTCTTCTTTATTGGCATTTTCTTCTCTCAGAGCTGCCCTTTGCTTGAACTATTGAAATAAAGAAAAACAATACAACCCCCATATAAGATCATAAGTTTACAAGGCTAGAAATTTATAGCAAACCATATAAAAGAATGCCGAGATAAATTCAAGCAAAACCCAGTTCAAATCTGAAGTGGGTTTATCTAAATTTTGCATTATAGAAGCTAGTACGAACTGTCTATACAAAAAATAAGAGCACGTTTTTAAAATTTTGTATTAACTTCAAGTTCCTCAGAGTGCTGGAAAACTCGCGCTTGGCCATTTGAGCTCCTTGCTTTTCACCAGCTCAAAACAATGACTTTGACTACTCTCTCTCTCACTCTCTCCCCGAGGAAGAAACAAGGTTTCTGGCTGTTTTGCAAAGGAACAACGAAGAAGGGAAACCGAGTGTTTCTTCGGGGATTGGATCAAGGCCAGGCCTAAGAGTAGGATTAACTCGAACCCTTTATAGATTCTGGCCCAAACCAAATGGAACACCAATCTTCTCTTCGGCCTAGCCTCGCATGATTGCATCCAATTTTAGCGCTTAAAACATGGCCCACTGGAGTTTGAGGTGTTACAGCATTCCTAGCCGGTTATCTAAAATGCATTATTTGCTATAATAGAGAGTACTGTAGCAAAAAAAAACACAAAAAAGGCTTCTAACTGATTATGTATCCTAGGATTTTTTTTTTTACAAAAAGCTATTGTGTTATGTAAGAGCAACTCCAACAGAAGTTTAAAACTGCTCTCTATCTCTACAAACAAAGAATAAAACAAAATTTTGTGCTCCAACAGTGCTCTAAAACAACTCTCTATCTCCAAATTTTTTTACAAAGTGTACAGTAGGTTTTCACAAATGAAAAGCTACTGTACATTTGTAAACACTCTGTATCCAATTAAAAAATCATTTCTAGACCGTGGGACCACCGACTATATGAGATCTTTTTTTTTTCCTTTCCTCTCATTTCATCCAATTTTTTCTCTCTCTTCTTCTCTTTTCCTTTCTTTCTCTGTGCTCTCTCTTCTCTTTGGCTTGGGCTTGCCAGCGTGGTGGTGGTTAATGGCGTGGTGGTGGTTGATGGCTTGGGTTTAGGTTCACGGCGTGGGTTTTGCTGGTTGGGTTTGATAGGGTTTTGCCGCTTGGGTTTGGGTTCACGGCGTGATGGTGGTTGATAGCTTGGGCTTGGGCTTGCTGGCGTGGTGGTTGGGTTTTGTCGGTTGGGTTTTTTGTTGATTTTCGGCTTGGGCTTGGGTTTTGCCAGTTGGGTTTGATAGGGTTTTGCCGCTTGGGTTTGGGTTCACGGCGTGGTGGTGGTTGATGGCTTGGGCTTGGGCTTGCCGGCGTGGTGGTTGGGTTTTGCCGGTTGGGTTTTCTGTTGATTTTCGGCTTGGGCTTGGGTTTTGCCAGTTGGGTTTGATAGGGTTTTGCCGCTTGGGTTTGGGTTCACGGCGTGGTGGTGGTTGATGGCTTAGGCTTGGGCTTGCCGGCGTGGTGGTTGGGTTTTGCCAGTTAGGTTTGATAGGGTTTTGCCGCTTGGGTTTGGGTTGACGGCGTGGTGGTGGTTGATGGCTTGGGCTTGGGCTTGTCGGCATGGTGGTTGGGTTTTGCCGGTTGGGTTTTCTGTTGATTTTCGGCTTGGGCTTGGGTTTTGCCGGTTGGGTTTGATAGGGTTTTGCCGCTTGGGTTTGGGTTCACGGCGTGGTGGTGGTTGATGGCTTGGGCTTGGGCTTGCCGGCGTGGTGGTTGGGTTTTGCCGGTTGGGTTTTCTGTTGATTTTCGGCTTGGGCTTGGGTTTTGCCGGTTGGGTTTGATAGGGTTTTGCCGCTTGGGTTTGGGTTCACGGCGTGGTGGTGGTTGATGGCTTGGGCTTGGGCTTGCCGGCGTGGTGGTTGGGTTTTGCCGGTTGGGTTTTCTGTTGATTTTCGGCTTGGGCTTGGGTTTTGCCGGTTGGGTTTGATAGGGTTTTGCCGCTTGGGTTTGGGTTCATAGCGTGGTGGTGGTTGATGGCTTGGGCTTGGGCTTAGGTTCACGGCGTGGTGGTGGTTAACGGCGTGGTGGAGTCGTGCCGGATCTGGGTTTTTTTTTGGGTTTGTGGTGGTTGACAGTTGATTCACGGTGGTGGTCGCGGTGGGTTTTGGTTGCTCTAGGTTGATTTACGGTGGTGGTGGTGACGGCGGCGGTGGGTGGGAAGGATTTGGTTATCGCCGTTGGTTATTTCGGTTAATTGTTGGCGGGAAATAATAATAAAGAATGAATAAAAAAATATAATATTTAAATGAGATAAAAGAATAAAAGAGTATATTTAAATAGAGTAGAGAGTGAAATAGAGAGTACTGCTGGAGAGTTTGTCTGAAAAAATAAATAGAGAGTTGTTGAATAGTGTAAATATAAAGATAAAATAGAGATAAGTTTAAATAACTGCTAGAGTTGCTCTAAAAATACATAACACTGTAGCTTTCTATACATATTAAATTCTTTTTTTTTTTTATTCACTTTTTTCTCTCCCAAGTTTCTTTTCTCTACTCCCTCTCTTGCACAGCATGTACAGCCTCTTCTCTCTCTCACTCTCTTGTTTCTCTCCCTCTGTTTGGTTTCTCTCACACTAGCCATAAGTTTTCCTCTCACGCACTCTCAGGTCCGATTCTCTCAAGGTAGTATCGCAAGTCTCTCGGAATAAAAAAATATATTTAAATAGAGTAGAGAGTGAAATAGAGAGTACTGCTGGAGAGTTTGTCTGAAAAAATAAATAGAGTTGCTGAATAGTGTAAATATAAAGATAAAATAGAGATAAGTTTAAATAACTGCTAGAGTTGCTCTAAAAATACATAACACTGTAGCTTTCTGTATATATTAAATTCTTTTTTTTTTATTCACTTTTTTCTCTCCCAAGTTTCTTTTCTCTACTCCCTCTCTTGCACAGCATGTACAGCCTCTTCTCTCTGTCACTCTCTTGTTTCTCTCCCTTTGTTTGGTTTCTCTCACACTAGCCATAAGTTTTCCTCTCACGCACTCTCAGGTCCGATTCTCTCAAGGTAGTATCGCAAGTCTCTCGGGTTTTGTGGCAATCTGATAGTGGGTTTCAGTTTTGCGACGAGTTTGATGGTGGGTTTTGGTTTTCCAATGGGTCTGATGGATGGGTTTCGATTTTGCAGCGAGTTTGATGGTGGGTTTCGGTTTTGCAATGGGTCTGATGGATGGATTTCCATTTTATGGGTTTGTGGTTATGGGTTTGCCGACGTGGGTTTGTGGGTATAGGTTTGCTGACGTGGGTTTGTGGGTATGGGTTTGCCGGTATAGGTTTGTTGTGGATCCGTGGTGGCTCTGTGCAGTGTGTGGTGGTTTGCGGTGTGGGTTTGCAGGTATAGTGGTTATGGGTTTGTAGTGGACCGATTTTGACAGTGGGTTTGCAGTGGACTGATTTTGACTGTGGGTTTGTGGTTGTTATGGGTTGTGGATTTTGTGGTGGTGGTTGATGGAATTTTGTGGATTTCTTTTCAATCTTTATGATTTATCAGGACCATGGATTTACTTGGAGAAATTTAAAGACTTTCTGCAAATAGATTTATGGGTGCTTGGGCAGGAATTTTTTGTTGTTGCACTTGGGAATTTTTTTTGTTCCCATCTGCAACTTTTGTTCACCAAAGTCGTGGAAGTGGGACGGAGAGGTGAGAGAAAAAGAGATATGAGAGGTTATTTTTTAAAAAAATATATAAAATTAAAAGATTATTTAATATGATGTATTGTAAAATAGAGAGTATGATATGGGGTGTTTTGTATGGTTTTAAAAACCAGACCGGGGAGAGAACTGGAAAAGGGAGTGGTTCCGTATTAATAGTCCGACTGGGGTCGTACCGGTGGTCGAACCGGTGACATCGTAAATAATTAATTAATAATTTTAAAATTATATAAATAATTAAATAAATACAAAAAAAAATTTGTAACTAATAATATAGGGTTAACAAATATATAGCAAATTTTAAAATACTTTATATGAGTTTCCACATTTTATATTTTGCGAAAAAAAATAAACAAAACTAAGCAAAATAAGTAACATTATGTAAATATGTAACTAAACATGTTTCAACATTACGAAATAATGATTCTTAAACCAAATAAGTTCTAAATTCTATTACATCCACACAACAAAGAACGTTAAATGTTCATTTGGTAGCATTAAACAAGTCTCAATAGTTATTTTATAATATATAATTGAAATAATGATCCTTAAACCAAATAAGTTCTTGATTCTATTACATCCACACAACAAAGAACATTAAATGTTGATTTGATAGCATTAAACAAGTTTCAATAGTTATTTCATAATACATAATTGAAATCAATATCATCATCCATACCAAATCCTCCACCACCACCACCATCCTCATCATCATCTTCATCCTCATCCTCCTCCTCCTCCTCCTCCTCCTCATCATCATCATCATCATCATCATCATCAATTTCAATAGGATCATTTTGAATGTTAAATCCAAGAGGAGCATCTTGTTCTTCATTAAATGGTCCCAAATCAGTCCCACCAACTCCATCATCTATACAATCCAACACAAAAGAAGAACAATAAATAAAAATTTGATTCTAATAATAGTCTAATTGAAATTGCAAATTAGGCAAAGTATTTACAAAATATCTTATATACCAACCTCCTTGTACATGGTGAGAAGACCCTTCATTTATTGGATATGCTCCTTCTTCATATAATACAGCCTCTAACTCCTCATAATCAAGACATGGAGGTTCTTCATCTTCCACAATCCAAAACTCCGTTTTTTCGATACTTTCATAATCAATAGGATCAAAATTAAACTTTTTAATGTTGACCCTATACCATATGATGAACATTTGAATAATTAGTAACCAAGTATTACAATAAAAGAAAATAAGAAAGTAATAGTTTTCTAATAATTGAATTCAAGTACACAACATTTAAATACCTATTTTTCAATCGATAGTTATAATGAACAAATACAAGATCATTAAGTCGTTGATGCTCCAATCTATTTCTCTTCTTGGTATGTATTCATTCAAAAACACTCCAATTTCGCTCACATCCCGAGGAAGAAGCTGTTTGGCTAAGGATCCTAATTGCAAACTTTTGTAAGGTTGGAGCACAACCACCCCACAACTTCCACCATTCATCTAAGTTGCATATACAACACAAAATGAAATTATCAATAAACAATGTTATACTTTAAATGTTATAATTGACAAACAAAATGTTATAATTGACAATATCTCACCCGGTTGAGTTGTCTTGCTTGTTTCTAGTGCAAGTAACTTCCCAAAAGTTCCAACTCGCTCTCGAAATAGTTTTAATTCATCCACCAGCTTGTGTCGACTAGTGGACACTCTCATTTCAATAACATCCGTCAAAGCGCCATATACCTCTTGCCTTTTACTCGAAGTTGACGAGTCATACTAAAATGCGAGATTCAACCAATAAGCTGCAGCATAAATTTCTTGAGGGAATTGAGTATCCCAACGATCCTTGATAATATTAATATATGGCTCCCAAAATTTCTTCTTATCCTTGAGAAGTTTTTTGATTCCATCAATTGCTCTATACATGCCATCATAAACATATCCCATTGCCGGATGTTCATCAGAATCAACAATTCGTAATAAACGAATTAGTGGATGACACAATATGCACAATTACACGACAATCATTCCAAAATTTTGGATCAAGAATGATCTTCATCACTTCTTTTGCTTTCTTATCTTTTGCATATCTAGATTCAACAAAAAACTTGCTAGTTACCAACGCTTGTAAGTCGTGCATATACTCGTTAAAGCTCCTTAAGGCAATGAAGATAGTAGCAAATCTAGTTGGCCTGGACGCACAATTTCTCCCCAACCTTTTCTCTTCCTCAACCAAGATAGCAAATACACATGGTTATAGATGTACACAGTGATCTGTGATGCATGTTTCGCAAGGTTAGCTACATGATCCATTTCTCCAATATCCTTTAAGATTAAGTTCAAACAATATGCAGCACAAGGTGACCAACAAATGTTCCTATATTTTTCACACAATAATCTCCCAGCAGTTACATAATTTGCAGTATTGTCAGTAACCAATTGTACTACATTTTCAGGACCAACCCATTTAACTATTTCATCAAACAAGTTAAATAAAAAAACTGCATCCTTAACCATATCTGAAGCATCAACAGAACGTATAAAAGTAATTCCTTTAGAACAATAGACTAAGAAATTAATCAATGTTTCTCTGCCTATTATCAGTCCATCCATCTGCCATTATTGTACAACCAAGCTCAGCCCAATAAGTACGATAAGAATCAACAATCATTTGGACTTCCCTTTTTGCTTCTTTCAACAAAGGTACTCGAAGAGCATGATAATTTAGGCCCCTATATCCTGGACCAATAGAAGCTATAACATTCAACATAGGTTGGTAATAGTTTGAATTCACAGCATTCAGTGGAATGCAAGCATCATATATGAATCTTGCTATAGCCATATCAACCCTCTTCTTGGCTTCTTTGGTAGCCAACACACTTTTAATTCCAAGTTGAGCTCCTAGTGTTGTTCTCGGAGCAAAGTATTTGTCCATTTCACCAACTACCTTCCTTTTACCTAGATTGGATTTAGATGAAACCCTACTAGGACCAATGCTATTTCCCCTACCTAAATTCCAACCACTAGCATAAATTTCTTGGACTACTTCATATTCTTGTGTTTCCTCCAACGGTGAAATATTAGAATTTTCTTGATCCTCTTTTGCTTGTTGTTTAGTTTTACCAATTTCCTTCAAATTTTCCCCCATTTGAAATCTAACATCATAAGGTACACTCCTACACGATGCCACATCACCTTTCACCCCAGCTAGATGTCTTTTTATCCTATTGATACCCACCTTTATAAACTTTCTCACAATATAGACATTTAAAACTACTTTTTCCATCATTCACCTCTTCAAGCACATGACTCTATGTTGGATCACATTTTCCCCTTACAGATGACCTAGTTGTAGATGGTGCGGAGGTAGAATCCATTTCAACTTTTCACACAACAACAGACTGGCAGCAAACATTTTCAACAACAAACATAGCCAACAAACAAATAAGCACTCAGCATTTAATCCAGGAGAATACTCAGAATTTAATACGGCAGTAGCACATGTCTAAGGTGAAAAAAAAACAGGGGAAAAATAGGGGAAAACGGGGGAATTTAATATGGCAGTATGTTTTCTAAACTTCCAAACCTAAAAACTAAAATTTTTCTAACTTCTATCAATTTCAAATTTTTACTAACTTCTAATTGGGCATTTAACAAATTCTCTGATTTTATAGAGAGTATACTGAGACTGGTAGGCAAGAATCCGAGGAGACAGAGTGAAGCCACGACGACGACAGCCTTTATGAAATGTGCCTGTAAAAAAAACCCAAATCAAACATTTCAACACAATGAAAATACATTTCAAAGTTAAGAAAGCCTAATGGCAATGTTCACCCAAATCAAACATTTCAACACATGGAAATCAAATCTTCACTGAAAATGTTTGCAAATGTTTGGCAAATAATGAAATACTGTGAGAGTGAGAGTGAAAGACACCGGCGTGAAGTAAGACCGTGAGGGACCAAGACAGAGACAGAGAGATCGAGACAAACGAAATGAGAGTGACTGAGAGGGAGAGAGCGGTGTGAGGGAAGGGGAAGCGGTGTGACTTGTGAGTCACCGGCGTGAGTGAAAGTGAAGTGAGTCATCGGCGTGAGGGAGACAGCGGCGTGAGGCAGAGGGGGCAAGCGGCGTGAGGCAGAGGGGGCTTGTGAGTCCAAAAACTAAAAAGGGAGAGCTAGGGTAAGGCATAAGGGAAAAAAAAAAATTGACCAAAATGGTGCAGTTTTGGAATTAGTGGAACCGGGCCAAAACCGGTTCAACCGCTCCGGTTCGCGGTTTTTATGGTCGAACCGGCGGTTTCCGATTTTTGGCCTATTTTTCTAATTTTCCGGTTTTTTCAGAGAATCAGACCGGATTGGGCACCAGTCCCCGGTTGAATCGGCCGGTCCAGTCCGGTTTTTAAAACCATGGTGTTTTGTAAAAATGGGTAGCTAAACTAAAAAAGTAACTTTTTGAAAATGTAAAATAGAGAAATGATGAAGAACCGACTGAGAATGCTCTTACATTTGGGTTGGTCTATTTATTTCCAAACAAAACATTCAGGATTTAAATCTTTCATTCTCTAATTATTGATTAAAAAAAAAAACATTTAGGTTGGTCCAAATTAAGGATTACCAACATACTTTATAGATAGGATTGTAATCAAACCAACTTCGCACTGACGTTCTCTAACATTTGTTGAAATGATTCTGATCTCCCTTTGTACACTAACTTTCCTTACTTTTCAAAATAATTTACATTGACCTCCTATAGTTTAATATCGTTAAATCAACTAACTAAAATTTGAAAAATATCATTTTACCATATTATTTATGGGAAATTCTCATTTTACCCTCTATTAAAAAATTTCAAAAATAATATCTTAATTTTATCCAATATAGGAATCCCATGATTGGATTAAATTTTTAATTTTTACCAATACGAATTCATACTTACCTATACATTCCATTTGAAAAATTATTAATTAACAACTCATAATGGTAAAGCCTTTGGCATTCAGGGTTGTAGACCAACCATAGAAACCATGTTCAATAAGTGGAACGCATTAGCGGTCCGATGAACCCCATTTCCCTCTTCTTCTTCTTCTTCTTTTTTTTTTTTTCTTTTTTTTTTTTGTTGGGGGGGGGGGGGGGGAATGGTTTGAGTATCTGGCTTTATGTTTGGATAAAGAGAAATAAAAGGAGAGTAGAGCAAAAGGGAAAAAAAGATTACCAAAATATACTAAAAATTAGTACATTCCTTAAACCTTCCCCTCTACTCTCATCTCGTCTCCCTTCGTTCCCCTCCATCTCAAACACACGATGAAACTACAAAGAGCGTCTCCAGCATAAGAAACAAAAAGAATGCCAGAACAAAACTCAAAAGATAACAACTTGCTTCTCATGCACAAATATAATTCAGTTCACATTTCGTGCCATGAAATGTATGGACTCAAAAAACACAATCTTTGGTTGCACTTGGGGAGGGAATACAACTATACAAGAGTAAAGATCTAGGGAAGAGACAAAAAAAATATATATATACCTTTCTATATGTTTTTTTGTGTAGAAGGGAAAAGAAAGGGTAAAAGACAAAAAAGAATACATCTTTCACTTGTTTGATTTGCAAAAGAAAGATCATAGAACAATAATCTTAAATTTTACTTTCTTTATAAACTAGTCAGACATAAGTGAATTTATATAATAGAGTTCTAATTAATCTCTAATATTAAATGCGGTATTAGTAGAAAAAAGTAGTATAGTTGGATTTTAATATAATAGAGTTTTAGTTAAACGAGAGCATATATGTCATTAATAGATAAAATTAGGTAAAACTGAATTAATTGATATAGATAATAGATATGATTAAACTCTAATATCAAAGGTGTCCGTAATAATAAATCAAATTAGCTTGAAAAACATATATTAATGTATAAAATTATAAGATCTCAACAAAAGATTATGTGATACAATATTATCTCAGATTAATAATAGTATAGATAATACGGCATTTAATTAGAAGAGCAAAAGAGTAAACAAAACAAAAGTAATGGTTTCATTTCCTTTCCATTACTTTTGTCTCCCTTGTTCTTCTTCTTTCTTCTTCTCCTCCTTTCTTTCATTTCATTGTTTCTCTTGTTGTGGTTTCAAGGTTTGTTGGGTCCCCAAAGCAGTAGATAACGTGCAAAACATGTAACTGCCAAGCAAAAAAACAATTAAGATGTAAAAGGTTATCTTTCCCAATTTTTTTTTTTTTGGGTCCTAGACTACTAGTTTTTTTATATGGCCCTGTCACCAACCATCTGTCTCCATATCTCTTCTTCCCTAATAGAGAAAACGACACCATGCCCATGTTCAATAATGTGACAAAAGTGGTACCCATTTTTCAACCATTTGATTGAATATCATTGAAGTGGAGTTAGGGGATGACGTCATTATTTGAAGATCAGATGGTAAAGATGCATTGCATTGGTTTTGTAAGTGGGCCCATGTAGTAGAAGTGTTGCGAGTTGTGGGATGGGGATAAGATGGAGTTACGAGTTATGAGTTATGAGAGAGAGAGAGAGAGAGAGAGAGAGAGAGTGAGTGAGTGTGATCTAAAGTTTGTTAGATCGGCATGAGCCAGCAAAACAGAAAGTCTCTCAAGTGGGCTCTGGTGGGCCCCACGCAAACACACAAAATAAAATCCTCCAACTCGATCATATCGGCCTCTAGCTTTATTCCACTTTTACCCTTCAACCTTCTTTAAATTACGAGATGCTCATCATTTTTCCTAAACTATGAATCAGTCCTAAACGTCGGCGAGGCTGCATGTAATAATACTAGCTTCTTCTTTTTTTTTTTGGTTTACCCATCCCATATTTACCACATTATTTTCCATAATTATATTCTAAATTTATTTTTTGTTGTCCCAATTTATTAAACATATTCAAAAGATGAAAATACCGAACCATCATTTTTTTCATTATACATTTTTTAGAACAAGTATTTACAAGAATTCAAGTTTTTATTGATTTTATAAATTCCATGTTATAGATAATTTTTTTTTTTGATGGATTAATATCAAGTTACACATGATGACACTATATAAATGGAAGGGTGGAAAACTATTCGGAAAACATTACTTCAAGAACTAACACTATCTGTTCGGATTATTATCGAACAATAGGTATATTATAAATTTGTTCGGTTCCATTTAATGTATATACGAAAAGTTTAAACTAGTAATAAGACATAGAGGGTTATTCCAGAATACTGCATTAAATGCAAGTTAAATATCAAGCTAACGTTAGGATTATTAAAATAAAGTGGGTAGAAAACGATGCAAATGGACTGTAAACAGCAGGCATTAATGGCATGCAAAAAAAGAAGAAGGAGGAGGATAAGAGAAAGGAAAAGAAATATCTTTAGTAAAGAAAGGTATAAATAGAGTTAAAAAAGGAAAGGAAGGGGTTCCTTTGATTACACTATTTTTCTGAGAGATAAGCTTTGAGCAATATTTTCAGTTTTAGTATATTATTTTGATTATGGGATTGTTAACAAAATCATCGGAGAGTTATAGGTCATCCTCTACTGGGATGACCAAGGCCATCTGAATGTTTGTGTACTTGTCTTCTTTGTAGGTCTCACACGTTTCAGGTTGCTCGGATATTATTATATTATAGTTCGGATTTATTCGGCTTTCATTTCTGGTTATATTTCATTAGTGTTGACCAGCCTTTCCGTTCTTAATAAAAAATCCCCCATACAATAAATTTTTCTTTGCACCAATTATTAATTTTGCATTTGATTAATATTTTGAAAAATCATGTGATATATGCAGAGGCGAAACCATAATCCATCCAAAAATATTTAGATTATAATTAAAGGAAAATGCGAAAAGGATTTTCCATGAGATGGAAAATGAAAACTATTAGCCCTTCCTCTGCCTTATCATTGGTAGGCCACTCAGGGTTCCAATCAATAATGTTATGATCTTCTACATTCTAGATCTTCCCGTTCCTTCATCTGGCATATGATGAAATATTATATGACTTCTTTTACATTTACTTCCCCGAAAACTTAGGGGTTCCTTTGCAAGGTTTGTCCAGAGTACGAATATATCTATCCTACTTGATCAACCATTAATGAATTAATGAGTAATCTTAATATAGGTGGATTTAGTTCCAATAAAGTGAACTCATGGAACATATTCTTCACCAATCTAAGTTTTTCTCACAAAGGAAAATGAATTTCAACTTCTTCCTTTCAAAAAAGGATTATTAATTCAAAAAATTAGGGGGAGCCCCAGCAATGTCCTTGGGTATATGCACACCAAGTTTCATGTCAATAATACATAAATTCATTCATATTTTGTTGATAATTGTAAAGTTCAACAAACTTGGAATTCAAATATTTTATAGATAGAATTTTTCTTGATCTTTGATCATTTTGATATATTGCAACCGTATAAAATATAAGGATACAATGTAATCCAAACGTATATTTATCAAAAAATATAATACATGCACTAGAAAGTTATTAAATGGAGAAAATATAAAATAGTAACATGAAAATCACCCTATATATATATATATATATATATATATATATATATATATATATATATATATATATATATTAATATATTACAGCTATAACTTGAACCTAAAA
This sequence comes from Fagus sylvatica, assembly GCA_907173295.1. NCBI lineage: Eukaryota > Viridiplantae > Streptophyta > Magnoliopsida > Fagales > Fagaceae > Fagus > Fagus sylvatica. The sequence goes on from OU015762.1 coordinate 41,118,369, forward strand.
CTTTATTAATATTAGCTTAAGTCAAGCATCACGGCTAGCCTTCACTTGTACAGTAGTATTCAAACAAAAAAATTGGCATCTTTTTATTTAATTCCAATTTATCTTTTTAAACATTTGTGAACGTAAATTTGTGTCCTTAATTTTTCCTTTGGGGATAATAAATTTGAACTAAATAGTAGTTTTGAACATAGTGAAAAGTGGACACCAACAAATTCTATTCCAATATATATTTATATCTATATTTATATGGAGAAAATCTACAAGCATGACAAAATCTTATAACCATTTCACAACAAATTTGTTTTGAGTTGTGGTGAGTCTTAGTGTAATCGATCTCTTTTTACTTTATTTTGAATTGTGGTGAGTTGACATCTCATCTTCTTGTTGTGAAAATGTTTCTGTTTGGGAACTCATTTCCTTATTATGCTTTTTGTCAAAAACACGTTTTGAAAATGAAGCACGTGATTTTTTAAGGCAATTTCATTTTTTTGCAAACCATGTTTGTTTCTTTTTACCAAACACAAAATTTGGGTTTTACATTTCCAAAATGTACCTTTTACCTTCCTAATGGGATTTCAAATGGGCACTAAGAATTTGTTGTGCCTGAATAAGAACACATATATATTTGTAATAATAATATATATAAAACCAAATATGTTTAATTTTTTATTGATCTCGAAATATTGTGTTTTATAAGCTTTCTAGGCCTCATAATATTGATTTGGTATGCTACTTGATACTAGCTGACGATATAAAACCTCCTGAAAGGCTTTCCGGGTTCTATATTCAAGAAGAGTAATTGTAAAAGTTTAGTTCAGGCCATGCCTTAGTCACAAAATCTATGACTTGAATACTTGATGTGCTGTGCTTATGATTAATAGGCTTTTTAATTTTGAAAACAAGGGACACAACCTCTTAACAGTATGGCCATTACCATCAAAATGATTTGGTAGTAACTTAAGCTTGATTTGTTTCGTGTTTTGAAGTGTTCCCATATTTTGAACTAAGCTGCTCTACATTCTACTATTAAAATGAAATAATTTACTTCTAAATTGGTTATTGCGTCATTTATATCACATAGAAGTAATAGTGTATATTTTTTTTTTGAGGAAAAAGATCAGATTTATATTAAAGAAGATTCAAACATGACAAATATAATTGTTCCAGGTCTGGTGGAATAGACTCCATCCAGATCTCGAGACTATTACAAGAGTGAGCTTTACGAGCCAAGGCATGAGCGAGGCGGTTTCCTTCTCTCTTAACATGAGAAAATGAGAAGTTTTGAAGCTTGCTAGCCAACTCTTTAGCATCTGCTAGTAGGAGACCGAAGGGAGCTAAGCTGGGATGCTGGGCATTAAGTGCATTTACGATAGTCTGAGAATCACCCTCAAACTCTGCTTCGGTGATGCCAATTTCCAAGGCGAACTGGATTGATCTCTTCACTGCCCATGCTTCGATGCTCGGAACCGAAAGAGGAAAAAGAACCTTTTGGGTGAGGGAGGCCATGACGAGCCCCTGGGAGTCTCTAACAATGACTCCAATCCCTGCTTCATTTGTCTCTTTAAAGACTGCACCGTCGTAGTTGATTTTATACCTGAGCATTTTCGGAGGCATCCATCTCGTTGCTGGGGCTGCTTGAGGATTTGGGTTGCTGTGATCATTCTCTCTATTGTATTCTTCCAGATAGCATTTAGCCTTTGAGCCAACTTGGTTAATGGGTTCTACTTCTTGGTGGATTCGGAGCTTGTTTCTTCTCTGCCACAAAGCCCAACATATTACTATGAAGGTTTCAGGATCAGAACTTCTACCCACATGAAGAACTTTGGAAAGGAGATCAGCAAAGTCCACTGCCGGGGTACTTCGGAATGACTGGGTCCACATTTCATTATC
>OU015762.1:41120358-41217109 GCA_907173295.1 Fagus sylvatica
CGGTTGGGTTTGATAGGGTTTTGCCGCTTGGGTTTGGGTTCACGGCGTGGTGGTGGTTGATGGCTTGGGCTTGGGCTTGCCGGCGTGGTGGTTGGGTTTTGCCGGTTGGGTTTTCTGTTGATTTTCGGCTTGGGCTTGGGTTTTGCCGGTTGGGTTTGATAGGGTTTTGCCGCTTGGGTTTGGGTTCATAGCGTGGTGGTGGTTGATGGCTTGGGCTTGGGCTTGGGTTTGAGGTTTTGCCGCTTGGGTTTGGGTTCACGGCGTGGTGGTGGTTAACGGCGTGGTGGAGTCGTGCCGGATCTGGGTTTTTTTTTGGGTTTGTGGTGGTTGACAGTTGATTCACGGTAGTGGTCGCGATGGGTTTTGGTTGCTCTAGGTTGATTTACGGTGGTGGTGGTGACGGCGGCGTGGGTGGGTGGGAAGGATTTGGTTATCGCCGTTGGTTATTTCGGTTAATTGTTGGCGGAAAATAATAATAAAGAATGAATAAAAAATATAATATTTAAATGAGATAAAAGAATAAAAAAGTATATTTAAATAGAGTAGAGAGTGAAATAGAGAGTACTGCTGGAGAGTTTGTCTGAAAAAATAAATAGAGAGTTGCTGAATAGTGTAAATATAAAGATAAAATAGAGATAAGTTTAAATAACTGCTAGAGTTGCTCTAAAAATACATAACACTGTAGCTTTCTATATATATTAAATTCTTTTTTTTTTATTCACTTTTTTCTCTCCCAAGTTTCTTTTCTCTACTCCCTCTCTTGCACAGCATGTACAGCCTCTTCTCTCTCTCACTCTCTTGTTTCTCTCCCTTTGTTTGGTTTCTCTCACACTAGCCATAAGTTTTCCTCTCACGCACTCTCAGGTCCGATTCTCTCAAGGTAGTATCGCAAGTCTCTCGGGTTTTGTGGCAATCTGATAGTGGGTTTCAGTTTTGCGACGAGTTTGATGGTGGGTTTTGGTTTTCCAATGGGTCTGATGGATGGGTTTCGATTTTGCAGCGAGTTTGATGGTGGGTTTCGGTTTTGCAATGGGTCTCAAGGATGGATTTCCATTTTATGGGTTTGTGGTTATGGGTTTGCCGGCGTGGGTTTGTGGGTATGGGTTTGCCGACGTGGGTTTGTGGGTATGGGTTTGCCGGTATAGGTTTGTTGTGGATCCGTGGTGGCTCTGTGCAGTGTGTGGTGGTTTACGGTGTGGGTTTGCAGGTATAGTGGTTATGGGTTTGTAGTGGACCGATTTTGATAGTGGGTTTGCAGTGGATCGATTTTGACTGTGGGTTTGTGGTTGTTATGGGTTGTGGATTTCGTGGTGGTGGTTGATGGAATTTTGTGGATTTCTTTTCAATCTTTATGATTTATCAGGACCATGGATTTACTTGGAGAAATTAAAAGACTTTCTGCAAATAGATTTATGGGTGCTTGGGCAGGAATTTTTTGTTGTTGCACTTGGGAATTTTTTTTGTTCCCATCTGCAACTTTTGTTCACCAAAGTTGTGGAAGTGTGACGGAGAGGTGAGAGAAAAAGAGATATGAGAGGTTATTTTTTTTAAAAAAATATAAAATTAAAAGATTATTTAATATGATGTATTGTAAAATAGAGAGTATGATATGGGGTGTTTTGTATGGTTTTAAAAACCAGATCGGGGAGAGAACTGGAAAAGGGAGTGGTTCCGTATTAATAGTCCGACTGGGGTCGTACCGGTGGTCGAACCGGTGACGTCATAAATAATTAATTAATAATTTTAAAATTATATAAATAATTAAATAAATACAAAAAAATTTGTAACTAATAAATAGTAATAATATAGGGTTAACAAATATATAGCAAATTTTAAAATACTTTATATGAGTTTCCACATTTTATATTTTGCGAAAAAAAATAAAAACTAAGCAAAATGTAATTATGTAAATATGTAACTAAACATGTTTACATCACAAAATAATGATCCTTAAACCAAATAAGTTTTGAATTCCATTACATCCAAACAACAAAGACCGATAAATATTCATTTGATAATCAAAACTAAACAAAATGTAACTATGTCAATATGTAACTAAACATATCAACATTGCGAAATAATGATTCTTAAACCAAATAAGTTCTAAATTCTATTACATCCACACAACAAAGAACGTTAAATGTTCATTTGGTAGCATTAAACAAGTCTCAATAGTTATTTTATAATATATAATTGAAATAATGATCCTTAAACCAAATAAGTTCTTGATTCTATTACATCCACACAACAAAGAACATTAAATGTTGATTTGATAGCATTAAACAAGTTTCAATAGTTATTTCATAATACATAATTGAAATCAATATCATCATCCATACCAAATCCTCCACCACCACCACCATCCTCATCATCATCCTCATCCTCATCCTCCTCCTCCTCCTCCTCCTCATCATCATTATCATCATCAACTTCAATAGGATCATTTTGAATGTTAAATCCAAGAGGAGCATCTTGTTCTTCATTAAATGGTCCCAAATCAGTCCCACCAACTCCATCATCTATACAATCCAACACAAAAGAAGAACAATAAATAAAAATTTGATTCTAATAATAGTCTAATTGAAATTGCAAATTAGGCAAAGTATTTACAAAATATCTTATATACCAACCTCCTTGTACATGGTGAGAAGACCCTTCATTTATTGGATATGCTCCTTCTTCATATAATACAGCCTCTAACTCCTCATAATCAAGACATGGAGGTTCTTCATCTTCCACAATCCAAAACTCCGTTTTTTCGATACTTTCATAATCAATAGGATCAAAATTAAACTTTTTAATGTTGACCCTATACCATATGATGAACATTTGAATAATTAGTAACCAAGTATTACAATAAAAGAAAATAAGAAAGTAATAGTTTTCTAATAATTGAATTCAAGTACACAACATTTAAATACCTATTTTTCAATCGATAGTTATAATGAACAAATACAAGATCATTAAGTCGTTGATGCTCCAATCTATTTCTCTTCTTGGTATGTATTCATTCAAAAACACTCCAATTTCGCTCACATCCCGAGGAAGAAGCTGTTTGGCTAAGGATCCTAATTGCAAACTTTTGTAAGGTTGGAGCACAACCACCCCACAACTTCCACCATTCATCTAAGTTGCATATACAACACAAAATGAAATTATCAATAAACAATGTTATACTTTAAATGTTATAATTGACAAACAAAATGTTATAATTGACAATATCTCACCCGGTTGAGCTGTATTGCTTGTTTCTAGTGCAAGTAACTTCCCAAAAGTTCCAACTCGCTCTCGAAATAGTTTTAATTCATCCACCAGCTTGTGTCGACTAGTGGACACTCTCATTTCAATAACATCCGTCAAAGCGCCATATACCTCTTGCCTTTTACTCGAAGTTGACGGGTCATACTGAAATGCGAGATTCAACCAATAAGCTGCAGCATAAATTTCTTGAGGGAATTGAGTATCCCAACGATCCTTGATAATATTAATATATGGCTCCCAAAATTTCTTCTTATCCTTGAAAAGTTTTTTGATTCCATCAATTGCTCTATACATGCCATCATAAACATATCCCATTGCCGGATGTTCATCAGAATCAACAATTCGTAATAAACGAATTAGTGATGACACAATATGCACAATTACACGACAATCATTCCAAAATTTTGGATCAAGAATGATCTTCATCACTTCTTTTGCTTTCTTATCTTTTTTGCTTTCTTATCTTTTGCATATCTAGATTCAACAAAAAACTTGCTAGTTACCAACACTTGTAAGTCGTGCATATGCTCGTTAAGGCTCCTTAAGGCAATGAAGATAGTAGCAAATCTAGTTGGCATGGACGCACAATTTCTCCCCAACCTTTTCTCTTCCTCAACCAAGATAGCAAATACACATGGTTATAGATGTACACAGTGATCTGTGATGCATGTTTCGCAAGGTTAGCTACATGATCCATTTCTCCAATATCCTTTAAGATTAAGTTCAAACAATGTGCAGCACAAGGTGACCAACAAATGTTCCTATATTTTTCACACAATAATCTCCCAGCAGTTACATAATTTGCAGTATTGTCAGTAACCAATTGTACTACATTTTCAGGACCAACCCATTTAACTATTTCATCAAACAAGTTAAATAAAAAAACTGCATCCTTAACCATATCTGAAGCATCAACAGAACGTATAAAAGTAATTCCTTTAGAACAATAGACTAAGAAATTAATCAATGTTCTTCTGCCTATTATCAGTCCATCCATCTGCCATTATTGTACAACCAAGCTCAGCCCAATAAGTACGATAAGAATCAACAATCATTTGGACTTCCCTTTTTGCTTCTTTCAACAAAGGTACTCGAAGAGCATGATAATTTAGGCCCCTATATCCTGGACCAATAGAAGCTATAACATTCAACATAGGTTGGTAATAGTTTGAATTCACAGCATTCAGTGGAATGCAAGCATCATATATGAATCTTGCTATAGCCATATCAACCCTCTTCTTGGCTTCTTTGGTAGCCAACACACTTTTAATTCCAAGTTGAGCTCCTAGTGTTGTTCTCGGAGCAAAGTATTTGTCCATTTCACCAACTACCTTCCTTTTACCTAGATTGGATTTAGATGAAACCCTACTAGGACCAATGCTATTTCCCCTACCTAAATTCCAACCACTAGCATAAATTTCTTGGACTACTTCATATTCTTGTGTTTCCTCCAACGGTGAAATATTAGAATTTTCTTGATCCTCTTTTGCTTGTTGTTTAGTTTTACCAATTTCCTTCAAATTTTCCCCCATTTGAAATCTAACATCATAAGGTACACTTCTACACGATGCCACATCACCTTTCACCCCAGCTAGATGTCTTTTTATCCTATTGATACCCACCTTTATAAACTTTCCCACAATATAGACATTTAAAACTACTTTTTCCATCATTCACCTCTTCAAGTACATGACTCCATGTTGGATCACATTTTCTCCTTACAGATGACCTAGTTGTAGATGGTGCGGAGGTAGAATCCATTTCAACTTTTCACACAACAATAGACTGGCAGCAAACATTTTCAACAACAAACATAGCCAACAAACAAATAAGTACTCAACATTTAATCCAGGAGAATACTCAGAATTTAATACGACAGTAGCACATGTCTAAGGTGAAAAAAAAACAGGGGAAAAATAGGGGAAAACAGGGGAATTTAATATGGCAGTATGTTTTCTAAACTTCCAAACCTAAAAACTAAAATTTTTCTAACTTCTATCCATTTCAAATTTTTACTAACTTCTAATTGGGCATTTAACAAATTCTCTGATTTTATAGAGAGCATACTGAGACTGGTAGGCAAGAATCCAAGGAGACAGAGTGAAGCCACGACGACGACAGCCTCTATGAAATGTGCCTGTAAAAAAACCCAAATCAAACATTTCAACACAATGAGAATACATTTCAAAGTTAAGAAAGCCTAATGGCAATGTTCACCCAAATCAAACATTTCAACACATGGAAATCAAATCTTCACTGAAAATGTTTGCAAATGTTTGGCAAATAATGAAATACTGTGAGAGTGAGAGTGAAAGACACCGGCGTGAAGTAAGACCGTGAGGGACCAAGACAGAGACAAAGAGATCGAGACAAACGAAATGAGAGTGACTGAGAGGGAGAGAGCGGTGTGAGGGAAGGGGAAGCGGTGTGAGTCACCGGCATGAGTGAAAGTGAAGTGAGTCATCGGCGTGAGGGAGACAGCGGCGTGAGGCAGAGGGGGCTTGTGAGTCCAAAAACTAAAAAGGGAGAGCTAGGGTAAGGGATAAGGGAAAAAAAAAAATTGACCAAAATGGTGCAGTTTTGGAATTAGTGGAACCGGGCCAAAACCGGTTCAACCGCTCCGGTTCGCGGTTTTTATGGTCGAACCGGCGGTTTCCGATTTTTGGCTTATTTTTCTAATTTTCCGGTTTTTTCAGAGAATCAGACCGGATTGGGCACCAGTCCCCGGTTGAATCGGCCGGTCCAGTCCGGTTTTTAAAACCATGGTGTTTTGTAAAAATGGGTAGCTAAACTAAAAAAGTAACTTTTTGAAAATGTAAATAGAGAAATGATGAAGAACCGACTGAGAATGCTCTTACATTTGGGTTGGTCTATTTATTTCCAAACAAAACATTCAGGATTTAAATCTTTCATTCTCTAATTATTGATTAAAAAAAAAAAACATTTAGGTTGGTCCAAATTAAGGATTACCAACATACTTTATAGATAGGATTGTAATCAAACCAACTCCGCACTGACGTCCTCTAACATTTGTTGAAATGATTCTGATCTCCCTTTGTACACTAACTTTCCTTACTTTTCAAAATAATTTACATTGACCTCCTATAGTTTAATATCGTTAAATCAACTAACTAAAATTTGAAAAATATCATTTTACCATATTATTTATGGGAAATTCTCATTTTACCCTCTATTAAAAAATTTCAAAAATAATATCTTAATTTTATCCAATATAGGAATCCCATGATTGGATTAAATTTTTAATTTTTACCAATACGAATTCATACTTACCTATACATTCCATTTGAAAAATTATTAATTAACAACTCATAATGGTAAAGCCTTTGGCATTCAGGGTTGTAGACCAACCATAGAAACCATGTTCAATAAGTGGAACGCATTAGCGGTCCGATGAACCCCATTTCCCTCTTCTTCTTCTTCTTCTTCTTTTTTTTTTGGGGGGGGGGGGGGGGAATGGTTTGAGTATCTGGCTTTATGTTTGGATAAAGAGAAATAAAAGGAGAGTAGAGCAAAAGGGAAAAAAAGATTACCAAAATATACTAAAAATTAGTACATTCCTTAAACCTTCCCCTCTACTCTCATCTCGTCTCCCTTCGTTCCCCTCCATCTCAAACACACGATGAAACTACAAAGAGCGTCTCCAGCATAAGAAACAAAAAGAATGCCAGAACAAAACTCAAAAGATAACAACTTGCTTCTCATGCACAAATATAATTCAGTTCACATTTCGTGCCATGAAATGTATGGACTCAAAAAACACAATCTTTGGTTGCACTTGGGGAGGGAATACAACTATACAAGAGTAAAGATCTAGGGAAGAGACAAAAAAAATATATATATACCTTTCTATATGTTTTTTTGTGTAGAAGGGAAAAGAAAGGGTAAAAGACAAAAAAGAATACATCTTTCACTTGTTTGATTTGCAAAAGAAAGATCATAGAACAATAATCTTAAATTTTACTTTCTTTATAAACTAGTCAGACATAAGTGAATTTATATAATAGAGTTCTAATTAATCTCTAATATTAAATGCGGTATTAGTAGAAAAAAGTAGTATAGTTGGATTTTAATATAATAGAGTTTTAGTTAAACGAGAGCATATGTCATTAATAGATAAAATTAGGTAAAACTGAATTAATTGATATAGATAATAGATATGATTAAACTCTAATATCAAAGGTGCCCGTAATAATAAATCAAATTAGCTTGAAAAACATATATTAATGTATAAAATTATAAGATCTCAACAAAAGATTATGTGATACAATATTATCTCAGATTAATAATAGTATAGATAATACGGCATTTAATTAGAAGAGCAAAAGAGTAAACAAAACAAAAGTAATGGTTTCATTTCCTTTCCATTACTTTTGTCTCCCTTGTTCTTCTTCTTCTTCTTCTCCTCCTTTCTTTCATTTCATTGTTTCTCTTGTTGTGGTTTCAAGGTTTGTTGGGTCCCCAAAGCAGTAGATAACGTGCAAAACATGTAACTGCCAAGCAAAAAAACAATTAAGATGTAAAAGGTTATCTTTCCCAATTTTTTTTTTTTGGGTCCTGGACTACTAGTTTTTTTATATGGCCCTGTCACCAACCATCTGTCTCCATATCTCTTCTTCCCTAATAGAGAAAACGACACCATGCCCATGTTCAATAATGTGACAAAAGTGGTACCCATTTTTCAACCATTTGATTGAATATCATTGTAGTGGAGTTAGGGGATGACGTCATTATTTGAAGATCAGATGGTAAAGATGCATTGCATTGGTTTTGTAAGTGGGCCCATGTAGTAGAAGTGTTGCGAGTTGTGGGATGGGGATAAGATGGAGTTACGAGTTATGAGTTATGAGAGAGAGAGAGAGAGAGTGAGTGAGTGTGATCTAAAGTTTGTTAGATCGGCATGAGCCAGCAAAACAGAAAGTCTCTAAAGTGGGCTCTGGTGGGCCCCACGCAAACACACAAAATAAAATCCTCCAACTCGATCATATCGGCCTCTAGCTTTATTCCACTTTTACCCTTCAACCTTCTTTAAATTACGAGATGCTCATCATTTTTCCTAAACTATGAATCAGTCCTAAACGTCGGCGAGGCTGCATGTAATAATACTAGCTTCTTCTTTTTTTTTTTGGTTTACCCATCCCATATTTACCACATTATTTTCCATAATTATATTCTAAATTTATTTTTTGTTGTCCCAATTTATTAAACATATTCAAAAGATGAAAATACCGAACCATCATTTTTTTCATTATACATTTTTTAGAACAAGTATTTACAAGAATTCAAGTTTTTATTGATTTTATAAATTCCATGTTATAGATAATTTTTTTTTTTGATGGATTAATATCAAGTTACACATGATGACACTATATAAATGGAAGGGTGGAAAACTATTCGGAAAACATTACTTCAAGAACTAACACTATCTGTTCGGATTATTATCGAACAATAGGTATATTATAAATTTGTTCGGTTCCATTTAATGTATATACGAAAAGTTTAAACTAGTAATAAGACATAGAGGGTTATTCCAGAATACTGCATTAAATGCAAGTTAAATATCAAGCTAACGTTAGGATTATTAAAATAAAGTGGGTAGAAAACGATGCAAATGGACTGTAAACAGCAGGCATTAATGGCATGCAAAAAAAGAAGAAGGAGGAGGATAAGAGAAAGGAAAAGAAATATCTTTAGTAAAGAAAGGTATAAATAGAGTTAAAAAAGGAAAGGAAGGGGTTCCTTTGATTACACTATTTTTCTGAGAGATAAGCTTTGAGCAATATTTTCAGTTTTAGTATATTATTTTGATTATGGGATTGTTAACAAAATCATCGGAGAGTTATAGGTCATCCTCTACTGGGATGACCAAGGCCATCTGAATGTTTGTGTACTTGTCTTCTTTGTAGGTCTCACACGTTTCAGGTTGCTCGGATATTATTATATTATAGTTCGGATTTATTCGGCTTTCATTTCTGGTTATATTTCATTAGTGTTGACCAGCCTTTCCGTTCTTAATAAAAAATCCCCCATACAATAAATTTTTCTTTGCACCAATTATTAATTTTGCATTTGATTAATATTTTGAAAAATCATGTGATATATGCAGAGGCGAAACCATAATCCATCCAAAAATATTTAGATTATAATTAAAGGAAAATGCGAAAAGGATTTTCCATGAGATGGAAAATGAAAACTATTAGCCCTTCCTCTGCCTTATCATTGGTAGGCCACTCAGGGTTCCAATCAATAATGTTATGATCTTCTACATTCTAGATCTTCCCGTTCCTTCATCTGGCATATGATGAAATATTATATGACTTCTTTTACATTTACTTCCCCGAAAACTTAGGGGTTCCTTTGCAAGGTTTGTCCAGAGTACGAATATATCTATCCTACTTGATCAACCATTAATGAATTAATGAGTAATCTTAATATAGGTGGATTTAGTTCCAATAAAGTGAACTCATGGAACATATTCTTCACCAATCTAAGTTTTTCTCACAAAGGAAAATGAATTTCAACTTCTTCCTTTCAAAAAAGGATTATTAATTCAAAAAATTAGGGGGAGCCCCAGCAATGTCCTTGGGTATATGCACACCAAGTTTCATGTCAATAATACATAAATTCATTCATATTTTGTTGATAATTGTAAAGTTCAACAAACTTGGAATTCAAATATTTTATAGATAGAATTTTTCTTGATCTTTGATCATTTTGATATATTGCAACCGTATAAAATATAAGGATACAATGTAATCCAAACGTATATTTATCAAAAAATATAATACATGCACTAGAAAGTTATTAAATGGAGTAACATGAAACAAAATATACATAATATATATATATATATATATATATATATTAATATATTACAGCTATAACTTGAACCTAAAACTTTATTAATATTAGCTTAAGTCAAGCATCACGGCTAGCCTTCACTTGTACAGTAGTATTCAAACAAAAAAATTGGCATCTTTTTATTTAATTCCAATTTATCTTTTTAAACATTTGTGAACGTAAATTTGTGTCCTTAATTTTTCCTTTGGGGATAATAAATTTGAACTAAATAGTAGTTTTGAACATAGTGAAAAGTGGACACCAACAAATTCTATTCCAATATATATTTATATCTATATTTATATGGAGAAAATCTACAAGCATGACAAAATCTTATAACCATTTCACAACAAATTTGTTTTGAGTTGTGGTGAGTCTTAGTGTAATCGATCTCTTTTTACTTTATTTTGAATTGTGGTGAGTTGACATCTCATCTTCTTGTTGTGAAAATGTTTCTGTTTGGGAACTCATTTCCTTATTATGCTTTTTGTCAAAAACACGTTTTGAAAATGAAGCACGTGATTTTTTAAGGCAATTTCATTTTTTTGCAAACCATGTTTGTTTCTTTTTACCAAACACAAAATTTGGGTTTTACATTTCCAAAATGTACCTTTTACCTTCCTAATGGGATTTCAAATGGGCACTAAGAATTTGTTGTGCCTGAATAAGAACACATATATATTTGTAATAATAATATATATAAAACCAAATATGTTTAATTTTTTATTGATCTCGAAATATTGTGTTTTATAAGCTTTCTAGGCCTCATAATATTGATTTGGTATGCTACTTGATACTAGCTGACGATATAAAACCTCCTGAAAGGCTTTCCGGGTTCTATATTCAAGAAGAGTAATTGTAAAAGTTTAGTTCAGGCCATGCCTTAGTCACAAAATCTATGACTTGAATACTTGATGTGCTGTGCTTATGATTAATAGGCTTTTTAATTTTGAAAACAAGGGACACAACCTCTTAACAGTATGGCCATTACCATCAAAATGATTTGGTAGTAACTTAAGCTTGATTTGTTTCGTGTTTTGAAGTGTTCCCATATTTTGAACTAAGCTGCTCTACATTCTACTATTAAAATGAAATAATTTACTTCTAAATTGGTTATTGCGTCATTTATATCACATAGAAGTAATAGTGTATATTTTTTTTTTGAGGAAAAAGATCAGATTTATATTAAAGAAGATTCAAACATGACAAATATAATTGTTCCAGGTCTGGTGGAATAGACTCCATCCAGATCTCGAGACTATTACAAGAGTGAGCTTTACGAGCCAAGGCATGAGCGAGGCGGTTTCCTTCTCTCTTAACATGAGAAAATGAGAAGTTTTGAAGCTTGCTAGCCAACTCTTTAGCATCTGCTAGTAGGAGACCGAAGGGAGCTAAGCTGGGATGCTGGGCATTAAGTGCATTTACGATAGTCTGAGAATCACCCTCAAACTCTGCTTCGGTGATGCCAATTTCCAAGGCGAACTGGATTGATCTCTTCACTGCCCATGCTTCGATGCTCGGAACCGAAAGAGGAAAAAGAACCTTTTGGGTGAGGGAGGCCATGACGAGCCCCTGGGAGTCTCTAACAATGACTCCAATCCCTGCTTCATTTGTCTCTTTAAAGACTGCACCGTCGTAGTTGATTTTATACCTGAGCATTTTCGGAGGCATCCATCTCGTTGCTGGGGCTGCTTGAGGATTTGGGTTGCTGTGATCATTCTCTCTATTGTATTCTTCCAGATAGCATTTAGCCTTTGAGCCAACTTGGTTAATGGGTTCTACTTCTTGGTGGATTCGGAGCTTGTTTCTTCTCTGCCACAAAGCCCAACATATTACTATGAAGGTTTCAGGATCAGAACTTCTACCCACATGAAGAACTTTGGAAAGGAGATCAGCAAAGTCCACTGCCGGGGTACTTCGGAATGACTGGGTCCACATTTCATTATCCCATACTGATTGTATCTGTTTGCAGTTCCACAAGGCATGAATGGCATCTTCCTCTATCTCGCCACAGATCTCACACATCGAGTCAACTGGAATATGGCGCTTATAGAGATTAAGTTTGGTGGGTAATGCTTCTCGGGAGGCTTTCCAAGCAAACATTTGGCATTTCTTTGGGATTTTGAGAGCCCAGATGGATCTCCAAAGGGATTGCCGAGGATCAGGCCGAGAGCTACTAGGGAGGCTTTTATCTTCTTCATCCACCAAAAATCTATACCCACTCCGTACTGAATATTCTCCATTCATGTTCCCCGGCCATGTGATTTTGTCTGCATGCTTATGATTGCTAAGGGGGATATGCTTAATGGCTTCGGCATCATAAGGTATGAATAGGCTGTCAATAAGGGAATGATCCCATACCATCTGGGGTTCGGTAATGAGCTCGTTCACTGTGGAATGCACTAGTAAGTTAGGCCCCGGCGTAATGATCCTTCGGTGATGGTCTTCTAATAGCCAACGGTCCCGCCAGATATTAATGCTCTCTCCACTTCCAACTCTCCAAACAGCACCCCTAGATATCACATCTCTCGCCTTGAGAATGCTTTGCCAAGCATAGGAACCTCTTGTTGTTGTGGGGCAATCTAAGATAGATCCATGAGGAAAGAATTTTGCCTTGAAAACCCGGTAGAAGAGAGAACTAGTGTCATGATAGTTTGGAACTAGCTAGTGTCTTGTTGTATATTTGATAGTTTGGAAGCAGTCAATTCAATTATTTGCAAGCATAAAGTAGTGGAAAAAAAAAAAATAACAATTAGATCTCTAAATTTTTAATCTTTATTTCTTAATAATTTGTTAATGAGGCAAAATTGACACTGATCTCATTGCTCCTTATAATAGGCCAAAAGGTAAATAGCCAAATTTGTCTCGTGTCCATCTGTTGAGTTTGTGCATAAAATGAATGATGGTCCAGGTAGAGGAATTTGGAAGCGATTTAACATTCGGTGAAAACATATTTTCCACCGTCTGAACCTATCTGAATTTCGTGAGGTTCTATTTGAAGCATGTACTATATTCCTTCTTCTATTTCTTGACAAAAGAGAGAGACTCCCAAGTGCATATTTTGCAAATTCATTGCCTTTGTCAATTGCTCTCTGGAGTAGGTCTTCACCTTTTCTTTTTTTCTTCCCTCCATGTTGTAATAAAGGTCAAATCCTGCATGGTGAATTGGTGATTGTTGTTTCCAAGTATTTTTGTATGATTCTTTCCCATTCTAGAGATACTGTTTTTTGTTTGCTGTTTGCTAAATAGATACTGTTTTTTGTTGCAATACAATAATGAGAGATCTAATATTTTCTTATATTTGGTTCTCGTTGCACGCTTGGTGCGGTGTCATGCAAGTATGCAACTGGAAATTGGAAAGATTTGAAACTTTGTAAATGGAGCGCTTTAATATAGAATTATAATAAATAAAAAGAACTTTGAAATTTAACATTCCTTTCAAGTTGTTGTAATTTTCAGTAGAATTTTTTTGAAAGATAAGAAACTTTTTAAATGAAATGTTGTATATATAATTATAATAAAATCTTTGAGATGTTACCTTGCTTTCATGTGGTTGTCATATTCGGTAGAATATTTCGCCAGCTTTTTGCAATGAGTGATTTTATCGGAAAGGGCAAAGTCATTGATTCAAGTTCTTTCTCTACTCTCATATTTTCGACCGCATTTTTTTTTTGTTGCTATTTTTGCAAAATGTAATACATTCTTATATATAGGAAATGGTATGAGTAACTACAAATCTCAAATTATGGGGTTGAACCGTTGAAGATTAGCATTTATTAGCTGATGGATTGGGTTAATCCAATATGACTCTTATTGTTCTTTTCAGATACAAACAGTAAATAAAAATTGAACATAATCTTTTTGTCTTCCTTTTAATATAAATAAGATAAAAAAAAAAAAAGTAAAAAATAAGAATTAAATAATAAATAAATTCGTAAGTTTTCATTTCACAATTTACTAGTATATAGAAGAATACAAAAAATAATGGATGCCATTACCAAATATCAATCTTGGTGCACTTGTTGTAGTATATATAATGTGAAAGAAAGATAACAAAATAATAACTATAATTATAAATTTTACCCCAAAAGACATAATTATGGTAGGATAGGCATGGGCAGCTAGGACAATCTTTGTTTAGCCCAAGTAATTTAAAGAATTACAAATTTTATAAAAAATAAGGTTGTTATATTTAATTTTATTTATAAATAGTGAATTTACATGATAAGTTTCTAGCGGTATTACAAAATATAGACAACTAAATAACATTTGATATAAAATTTAAAGCAAATAAAATGGGGGGGGGGGGGGGGGAGGAAATGAAAATAGGTAAATATTAATATTAATGGTAAAAATAGGTAGAACTGCCAAAGCACTGTAAAAGAAAAACCGTCTAAGCTTATGTTATCTTCCCAATTTATTAACAAATAAATAGTGGTTTAAAACACTTACCTTTCATGTCAAAATTTTATTTATGTCTTTCCAGAGCCTAGTCACAAGTCCGATCCATAAATTTAGAAAAACCGAAACTAAAATATCATTAGGTTACTTACTTATCCAGCCCGTATTACCTAAAATATAAACATAATCCACATAGAGCAGAAAAAGAATGAAATAAAAAGAAAATCTTCTATCTAATATTTTATGGAATGGATTATAGAATTTCACTGAAACAATCTGAACCCCCACCGATGTGAACAAAATATTAGTAATACAAGTCATAAAAGCTATTACTCAATTTCGTATATATGGTTAAAGTATGAAGTTGTGATCGGTAACATTTTAATAAGTCGTCGTATATAAGAGATTAAAAAAATTATATATACAAAACGAAAAGATGGTAATTCCGTTGTTTAGATAAGAAGATGAGGTCAAAAGAGTCTGAAAAAGAAAAAGAAGTCCGAAATACACGTGTCCATTTAAACACATAGTCCTTTTTACACACAGAGTCATTTTCTTTGTCCTCTTCTTCAAAACCCGACCCACCCGCCCTCTTCTTCCCTTCTAATTATATATATATATATATATATATAATAGTTCGTTCTCTGTGTGTGATCTCGCTCTCGCTTTCATTGCCGTCGACGTGAACGAGACCTCCACTATCGAAGCAAAACGCACAGTTTCAGAGAGTGAAAAAAGTAACGAGTGTGTGTTTTGAAGCTATGGACGAGAATTCAGCTCTAATCGAAGCGATTTTGAGAGAGCAAGAGGAAGAGGATCAAGCCCAGAGGAATCATCACTACGACAACAACAACAACAATAACAACAACAACTACAAGAAGAAACAAAACGACGACGAATTCGGATGGAAAACGGTGTCGTATAAGCGCAATAAGAAGGCGTCCAATCCCAAGTCTTCGCCGGAGGACAATTCAGCTGCCGATCTCCTTAGTAACCGGTCCAACGGCGCCGCCTCCAATGTATTCAGCTCGATCGAGAAGCAATCCGAGGAGCGCCGTCAACGCCGCTTTCTCGAGTCTCAGCTCGCCGCCGAAACCGCCGGTGCCAACGACGGATCGAAGCGGCATTCCGACCAAGACGACGACGACAGCGACGCCGAGGTTGCCGGCGCCGAGAATGGCGAGGTGAAGCCTAAGAAGCAGAAGAAACCGAAGAAGCCGAAGGTGACCGTGGCCGAAGCCGCGGCGAAGATCGACGCCGATAATCTCAGCGCATTTATCATTGATATCAACGTAAGCGCTACCGAATTCTTGAAAAATTATTCGGTTCCTCACACTCTGATCTGCTGGTTGATTCGTAAATCTTGGGTTCAATTTCGTGTTTTTGATATCGTTCTTGGTGTTTCTTTGTTGTTGTTAGGCTTCTTACGAATCGCAACAAGATATACAGCTAATGCGATTCGCAGATTACTTTGGGCGCGCATTCGCGTCGGTGAGCGCAGCTCAATTTCCGTGGTTGAAGACATTCAAGGAGTCCAGTGTTGCAAAGCTTGTTGATGTGAGTTTTCGGTTCGATTTTCACTTTCTTAATTCGCTTTGAAAAATTGAAGCCAAAAGTAGTTTGGACATTATATGAATTGTGAATATGCTTTGTGGTTTAAAAAGATCAACTTTTCATGCATGCATGTTGGTTTTAGGTTAGAATGTGAAGTGTACTTTGTGATTTCTTTCAAAATTCTAAACCGTTTTATCAAAGTTATAATGATGCTGCTCTTACTCTGGTTCTTTTTGCAAGATCTCAAATTTCTTTTACTTTTGAACTGTCTAATCATTACTAGTGGAATTTCAGAGAATTTCTTCATTTTTAATCCTTATTTGGTACTCCAACAGATTCCTCTTTCCCATATATCTGAAGATGTTTATAAGACATCTGTTGACTGGATCGGCAAGCAGCCTTCTGAGGCACTTGGGTCTTTTGTGCTATGGTCATTGGATAACATTCTTGCTGACCTTTCTAATCATCAAGCAGCTGCCAAGGGATCCAAAAAGGTGGTTCAGCAAACATCATCCAAGTCCCAGGTAGCTTTCTGATCAGATCTGGCTTTTTTATTCCATTATGTTGCTTGTTGTATATCAGAGCTTGGTGTTCTTAGTTTGTTTTAACTCTTGCATATCAAATGCTTTGGTTTTCACAAAATGGTAGGAGAGAAAATCTGAGTCATCTCTCCACAAAGACATGAAGTGTAAGTAATTTGATATGTTTCTCCGGGTATCAATTGAAGCATTATGTTAGTGTTCTAATGGGTGCTTATTGAATAAATGAAAGCTTTTTCTAAAATTTGAAAATTAGTTGATGGTGGAAACCATTGTAATTGGCTGAACAGCATGTACCATGTTAAAATTTTCATAGGGAGATGTGACCCTTGAGTTGTAGCATTTTGGGGCTGTTACCTTTGAAGTTAAGTTAATTTAGGGTTTATAGGAACTCCAAAGTGCCTGTTAGTATGCATTTTCTTCTTAGCATTTTGATCTAAATTACAAATTAAGTTCACAAGTAAGCATATACAGTGTGACAGAGTTTTCATACTTGTAGCAGTACAAGGCCCAACAAACCCATACCTCACTAGAGTTTTTGAAGGAAGACTACAAGTGTTTGATGAAACTGACCAGTGGAACTTGAATAAATTGTGATTTGTGGATTAAGAGTCTTTTTATTAATTTTAGTTTTTACCAACCTTGCAATCTATGAATTTGAGATCAATTAGACCATCCTTACAGGAGAATTAGGCTACGCTCATTAGACGGATTTGTCACAACAGGATTTTTTTCGTCATGATGGTCTATATCATTATACTATACCAAAATATTCTTTTTACCTAATATGCTTATAATAACACTAATATTTATTGTATACGATGAGATATTTGTTTCACAGATTAGAATCGCAAACAGAATTGCTATTCCGTGAGTTCCCCTGTTATGCAGTTTGGTTGTGCTTTATTCCAATTTTTTTTTGTTTGTAAAACTCGATATTTTGTTCCAAAAGAATATGTTATTGTTATCATCATCATCAATATTAATGTAATATTATCGTTCTTATATGGTTAAATTATTGTACATGTTAAATAATTAATTTCTTAATATGTATGTCTAATTAAATAATCAAGAATTTTCCAGGATATGTTCATTGCTTAAAGTAGTTATTGTATATGTTACCTGGCTCAAGGATATGTGTATTGCATAGGGTAGCAGTTGGATTTACATCACCTTTATCAACTGAATCATTTGAACACATACATGCAGGCTTTTCTAAAGTTAAATAAATGATAGAATAAGGTTAAGTTGGTGGTTGATCCAATTTCTTGTTTCTAGTCTTTTTCAGTTTTCAGTCTCTGCTTCCTTATTTTTGGTGTTTTTATTAATAGAAAAAAGTATAGTAAAGGGACTAACTTTTTTTTTTTTGATAAATAAGTAAAGGGACAACTTAAGTAAACAGGCAATGTACTCTGACTTTTTGATTTGTGCCTCTTCTATTTGGCTTTCTAGTTCTCAGAAATAAACTATTCCTCGTGCCTTTTCCTCTCATCCCTTAAGGAACTTGATTGTTTTATGTCATTGAAGTTAACTTAACATGGACTGAACATGTAACAATTTTATAATTTTTCATAAAGGCTTCAACAAATATTTGATAGTTCTTTTCTCTGTCTATGTTGTTGACTCACTCACCTTTGACCTTCATATGTTTTTCTTTATCAAAGCAATAGTTTATTTATTTTTTTTTTTTTAAAAAAGCTCTAGATTGATGATGACCCTTATAATGGTTGGAAATGGTGACTTGTCCCCTTATTATTGAGTTATGTCACTGCACATGAAATGACTCTTAAAGGTCTATACTGTACTTTGAGCTTGTGATCTTTATTTAGATGCTGTTAACTCTTTGCGTGTACACTAACAATTTACACATCTTCTGGTCAACTTAGTGAGTAATTAATGTGAAATTTATATGATGTTGGAACTGCAGGTTGCCATATTTGTTGTTTTAGCAATGGTACTACGACGGAAACCTGATGTATTGATAACTTTATTGCCTATAATTAAGGAAAATCCGAAATATCAAGTACAGGATAAGCTTCCAGTAACTGTTTGGATGCTTGCTCAGGTGAATGTTGGTGACAATGATAATTTAATGTTCCCACTATTAATCATTCCTGTTATTGATTTTTTATTTTTATTTTTTATTTTTAACTAATATAATATAAATTTTAAGCCAGGAACTGGGTTTTGTTTTGTATAGGCATCTCAAGGAGATTTAGTTGTTGGGTTGTACATGTGGGTTTACTTTCTCTTGCCTATACTGGGTAGCAAGTCAGGCTGTAATCCGCTGTCCAGAGACTTGATTTTACAGTTGGTGGAGAGGTTAGACACATTTGAGAATGAAAATAAGTTTTATTTGTTATCTTATACATTTTTTCCTTTTCGGATCTAAACCATATCTTCATTTCTAATTACGGAGCTTCATCTTCTCCTTACTCTTTTTTTTTTTCACCCCTTGAAACCAGAATTTTATCTTCCCCAAAAGCTCGGCCTATTCTATTAAATGGTGCTGTCAGAAAAGGGGAGCGCGTGGTGCCACCATCAACTCTTGACCTTTTGATGAGATGCACCTTCCCAGCACCATCAGCTCGGCTAAAGGTGGGTATTATTGAGAGATTTGTTGTATAATTCCATATGATATGTAAATCTTTTTAATGTATTTGTAATTTTTGTTCTGCTTAGGCAACTGAAAGGTTCGAAGCTGTTTATCCAACTTTGAAAGAGGTTGCCCTTGCTGGTTCCCCTGGAAGCAAAGCAATGAAGCAAGTTGCACAACAGATTTTGCACACTACACTCAAGGCTGCTGGAGAAGGTAGTGGCAAACTCATAATAAACTCCCTTCTTCTTCTTCTTTATTTATTTATATACAGGAGTCTAGGATTATGACTTTGTACCAGAGCTTGACTTAGA
Source organism: Fagus sylvatica (assembly GCA_907173295.1). Classification (NCBI taxonomy): domain Eukaryota; kingdom Viridiplantae; phylum Streptophyta; class Magnoliopsida; order Fagales; family Fagaceae; genus Fagus; species Fagus sylvatica. The sequence goes on from OU015762.1 coordinate 41,139,882, forward strand.
AACTCACCTGCAGGCATCCCTGAGCTATCAAGGGAAGCAAGTGGCATTTTTATTTGGTGTTTGACTCAAAACCCTGAATGTTACAAGCAATGGGTGACCATTTATTATTTATGCTTTTCTTTTCTAATTTGAGGCTGTTATCCCTAATTATGTACATTTCATTGAATCTTGTGTCTTTGTTTTGGAAACAGGACATGCTTTATTTGGATAATCTTGAAGCTAGTGTTGTTATTCTGAGAACACTGTCTGATGAATGGAAGGAGCACTCTGCAAAACATCCTACAAGGGACACTTTGAGGGAAACTCTTCAGAGTTTCAAGCAGAAGGTAAACTTTTTGTAGAGAGGATAATATGTTCCTCTTGTGTTCATGCTCTATGTACACAGAGGTGTTTCGTTTTAATAAAATTTTCTCTATTACCTATAAGAAAAAAAGGATAATATGTTGGTTTGAGGACATTGAAATCCCTGTCACATTATTCTTTGTTTTTTCTGCTCGTAGAAAAAGTTGTAAATTGTTCACAAATATGGGCCTAGAATAGCAGCATGTCTCTTATCTTCTCCTTCAACTACCAAGCACACTTCCCCCTTTCTTTACCCAAAGAGGCTGTGGGAGTAAAAAGCACTTAGGCTCTCATCAACCTCTTTTTCTTTTTTCTTTTTGGGATAGGATTAATAATTGGCTCTTGTCAACCTTTGTTGTTGTGATTAGCATCTTAAGGATTATGTTGGATAGTCAAATTTCTTCTGCCAAATGATTCCATATATTGAGTTCATCTGGTATGATTTTGACCTGAAAAAATCTGTTTTGACTTTGGGATCTATCTGATTCAAAGTAATTCACTATAACCGCTGATCACATTCAAGTGAAAGTAAATCAGTACTGTTGCTCACTTGTTTCATTTTTATGGCTATTTAGAACGAAAAAGCATTGGCTAAGGGAGATGATGCTACTCACCATAAATCATTGAAGGAGGCAGACAAGTACTGCAAGGTGATTTTGAGGCAATTGCAGGGCCAAGGATGCATGAAGAGCATGGCCGTTGTGTTTATTATACTGGCTGTTGTTGCTGCTATTATGTCCCAAAACATGCAATCTTGGGACTACAAGAGACTGTCAGAAATGTTGAACTTCCCTTGAAGCATTCTGGGTTCACACTCTCATGCCCGAGGTTTAGCATCAGTAAATGGTGCACACTATTGCCATATAGGTTTAATTATGTCCGGCATAGGTCAGTTCTGCAGGATGGCCTGTAACAAAATGGGCCGAGGATGAGTAAGTTTATTTCAAAATTGTGACTAAATTGAAATTAGAATAGGAGCAGCAGCCACCTTGTGTGGGCTGATCATTTACAGAGTGTTGATGTGTCTGGTTTTCAGTTGTGGGACAGGTCAATGACTTGTTTTCCATAATGACTAATTTTTTTTTTTCTTATACTTGGCTTGCTTTTCTGTTAAATTTTGAACATACAGAGATGAAAATGAATGGTGAAAATCAATATTTGCTTGACAGGAGTTATAAATGTTTCCACTCTTCGTTTTTGGGATTTTTTTTTTTTATATAATAAATTTTTGATAAGGTCTTTGTGAAAACCCTAGGTTGTCCAAAGGAAGTATAATTTACACCAGGCTATTCTTTCTTGGCTCACTATTGGACATAGATGGCTCTGTTGGACACAGTCATTTATGCTAATTGCTAAACATTGAGCTGGGGGATTAAGGGCGACTCAAGGCCTATGCCACTTAGGTCCAAAGGGTGGCAATATTTGACACGATCCGCGAACACGACCTGAACACGACACGAGGTAGTAGGTTAGGGTTAGGGCTTAATGGGTTCGTGTCAGATTTGGGTCGCCCCAAATAGGCCCAATTAATAAACAAGTTAAATCAGGTTGACACGCATAATCTGAAATAACCTGTCTGATCGATCAAATTAAGTATGATTACAAAAATACTCTTAACAATCCTAGGTATAAATACATACATATATATATATATATATATATTTTTTCTAACACTAGCCTTCAGTTGCTGCCTCCCCCTCTCTCCCTGTGAGATCGTGACTCCCTCAGACCCTCTCACTTTCACATCTCATTGTCTGGGTGAGGCGGGTACCCTGTGGGGTAGGGGCGAGGGATTCCCCGATCCAAGCCCCATTGCCATCCCTACTCATTAAGTCATGTTATACTCATTTTTCTTCTCTCATTTTTTCTCTTCTTTCAAAAAATTAATTTCCACCATCTTAATTACAATATTAATTATCATTTGTCCTCATCTCTCTTACTGATGACATGTCATATCATTGAAGTTGATTCCCCAAAATATTATAACACAAATAAGTATTATAAATGAGTTATGAGATAATGTCTTACAAAATATTTCAAAATACATTTCACATTGCATGATATTGTAATCGTGTTACTAATTTTGAAAAAAGTAAAGTCTTCACGACTTTATCCAAAAACCATACTTAAAGAAACACAAATGACATGTTCTCTAACCATGAAATCCGGTGTCTTCATGTCATACTTTGTTTGCATTTTGTAAGAATTTTTTTTAACCTTTATATGCCAAAAGGATGAGAGATTTTTGATCAATTAATTCAGTATCCATATAAAAATTCAGTTCTTATATACTTTTCATATTATTCATATTTTGATGATTTAAGATATTGGGTTAAACTAAACACAAGGTTGAGCACTAGTCTCATTTAAAGTTATCACCTTAGATCTTAAATTATATAATGTAAATAAAAATCTAAAATTTGAAGTTTCAAAACTTGGTATAAGAGAAAATGAGTTTTGGTAGCTAACAATTGTATACGTTTTCTGTTTGCATCTCCAGTAGTTGATATATGTCACCATAGTATAGTTGAAAGAGACTATTTCTAGATCTTGCAAATATTCAAAGTTTCATATTCATAGAGACCGATCTTTATTTCTAATAGATGAATAATTGCAAAAAATTCTCGATACTTCAGCTACCAAGTATCATTTATTTGACTTAAGCTATTTTGATAACTAGTACATGTAATGAGGTTGGGAATACATAATTTTTATTTTTATTTTCGTTCACAACAAATAGAGGAGGATGATTCGAACCCAAATTCTCACATTCATGATATTTCATTGTGTCACAAACCTCTTGGCCATGAGATTGCGTTGTTAAGTAAATTAAACCCAATAAATAACTAATGTTTTTCTTTTACTTTTTTCAAAAATTCTTTGCAAGTTTTGGAATTACTCTTGGTAGGCAATATTTGCCTAACTTCAAATTGTTCTTTTGTCCTACCTCTATCCAAGCTTGTTAATTATCCAGTATTCTCCAAACGGAAGGAAAAGCTTAGAAGCATATTTGGAAACACCGAATGTACTAGCAAAAAGTTTGTTAACTTGTTCTAACGAAAACATTGATTATTATTGTGAAACATTACTTGATCTACTTATAGAAATTACATAAATCTTGAGGTAAAACATATGCAGATAATTTAAAAGACAACGATTTACAAAGAAGAATAAATAAAGATGTAAATGTTAAAAAAAAAAAATTCAAAATAAAAGCTTTTATCTTGCATTTTCGTGACATGAATGAAATCTCATCATCGAACTATTTATCCTATTGTTTAGTTTGCCCATTGAAATTTTCTTCAATTAAAGTGAATCAATCAAATCTCATTGTGTTTGTACTTTATAGCTAGTTAACGTCTTTCATTATCAGTTATGCGTAATTTTCCTTCATGGTAGACTTGCTTGTTGGCCATTTAATGTTACGTAATCACATCCAAATTTTTTATTAGCCCCTAGAATTACTCTGACATGTGGACGTAAGGCAGTTACGCATGAATATTCCCATAAATATTAAATAGTTCATGATCCCGTGATAAGTTGAAAATAAAATCCAAGTACAAAGCTGTTTTGCAGTCGCTACCCAACTTAATAATCATTTATTATGATTACAATATTAGTCGGTGAGTGATTAATATCATCAAGGCCATGTTCCCTCACATGTCATAGCAACCGTACTAATCAGGACATAAGAATAAGATAAGAGGATCACAATTCACATCACATCCTCCTTCTATTATTAAATTTTATAAAACATTATTAAAGAAAAAAAGAAAAAGCAGTCAGAGATCCAAATATCCAAAACTAACTGTTTAACTACCTTTCTACAAATCAATAATTGTATGAATACAATCATATGGTGTATTACTCATTATAAATTGAGAAAATGAGAGATTAAAGGGTTTTATATAAAGGAAATTAAGAAATGAAAGAAAAATTAGTTGAAAAGGACAGAACTGAAAGCAGCATGTTAAAGTTGACAAAAGCAGACCAAACAAACAGAGCAACAGACACGGCGCTTGTAACGCACAATTTATTCACGAAGCCCCCACATGGGATTTTTGGGTGCGCGCATAAACTACCCCAATTTGTCGCCTCAAATAACGCGTTCTATTCCTCTCCATAATTGCAATTTTGATCATCCCCAAACCAAAAATCCCTTATAAATAACGCCTCTACTTTCATTGCTTGAAAAACATCTCATTGTGCTTCGTGAAAGAAAGAGATATTGCAGTATTAATTACTAGTTTAGTACTAGAGTCTAAGCAATCACTAGAGATATGGCAGGCCGTCCGTACAGCTCCTTCTTCTTGCTGTTTTCTCTGCTTCTTTTAATCACATTCTCTCATATTGCCGAGGTATAACACTTTACTCACTCTAGTAAAACATTTTATCATGTCAAAAAATAAACAAGATGGGTTTATTATTCTTGTATCAAATTCTAATGTAGTATATATCATGAAACAGGTTTCTGGTGCAAAGCTTCGTGCTTCAGGTACATATTTGTACATTTATATTGTGCTCAAATCTTACTAATTTCTGTTATTCTTGTGAAGAATTCATGTATATATGATGAACATTTGGTGATTGTGGCATGCAGATTGCAAACCAAAGTGTACCTATCGATGCTCAGCCACTTCACATAAGAAGCCATGCATGTTCTTCTGCCTCAAGTGCTGCTCCAAGTGCCTGTGTGTTCCTCCTGGCACTTATGGCAACAAGCAAGTTTGCCCTTGCTACAATAACTGGAAGACTAAGGAAGGAGCACCCAAGTGCCCTTGAATTTCTTAAGATTAGTAATAGCCTAATATGGAGCATTAGTGGCACAATTGTTCTTTTGAAAACAATCTATGCTAAGCTACGATTTGTGTGGTAATAGATCTTAACCCACATTGATGTAGTTTTTGTCCCCTTCATCCCTTATGAAGGGGTACTCTTGCAAGATGTATATCGGGCTGCCATCTCATTCTTATATTGGCTTTTTAATTTGGATTATAATAAGAACCACAATGATGAATTTGGATTATAATAAGAACCACAATGATGGCTGGTAAAAGACTAAATTATTTAGACTAAAGTCAATTTTTGGTCTTTTAACTTAGGGGGTGTTTTCATTTTAATTCTCCAACTTCAAAAATTTTTATTTTGGCTCACTAACTCTCTTTAGCTATCAAATTGCTTCTTCCGTTCATTTCTGTCAGAGGCTCCCGTTAAGTGCTTAGTTGAACAGCTGACGTGTCATCTGATGTGGCCTAATTTTAACAAGTCATTAAAAAAAAAAATAGACATTAAAATAGGTGAAATTTCACGATTTTAATTCTTAAACAAACACGTTGCTACTGGAATTTTTCTTTTCTCTTCTTTTTTTGTTCTAAGGTGTTTTTCAAAAGTCTTCGGCACCAGCAGAGCAGTTCATTGCATCAACAAGACACCTATTTCTCTAATTTATCCATTTTTTCCTGATCAAATTCAAGCTAATTATGAAATCTCCAAACAGAACACAAATTACTGGGTATTATCACCGGTATATCTATTTTACACTATCATTCTCATTGCCAAATCAATTCAAACATGTGAATATTGGGTAGCAAAATGGCCCAACAATCGAATTTATAAAATCCCGTTATCACGGAAAAAAAATAAGAATAAAAAATATCATGAAGTATGGTTGAGCTTCGTTTTGGTGGAGGTTCAAAAATAACAATAAAAAATCCCTAAGGAAGAGAAAGTGGAGGAGCCGGAAAGAAGATTAGAAGAAAGAAGAAGAAGAGAAACCTATAGAAGAAGCTGAAGAGGAAGAGACTAAAGTTGTGGAGGTTCAAGCTCCGGCGACTCCAGCTCCGGCACCACCAGCTGAGGTGGCGAATCTACCGATCGCTCACACAGAGAAGCCAAAGCAGATTAAATTGATGTAGAACCCCCGATCTCACCTGTAATGGGGCTGGAATAAACCCAAAATATAGCCATATAGGCAGGCAACTCCCCGCAAACCATCATCTGGTAAGTGAGAACTCTAAAACAATATTGAACCTTGCTTTTGAAAAACACATGTTAACAAACAAAAAAAATAAAATTTCAGTAGCAACGTGTTTGACTAAGAATTAAAATCGTGAAATTTCACCTATTTTAATGTCTACTTTTTTTTCTTTTTTTCTTTTTTTGACGTGTCAAAATTAGGACACATCAAATGACACGTTAATTATCTAACTAGACACTTAACAGAGGCCTCTAACAGAAATAAACGGAATGGACAATTTGATAGCTAAACAGAGTTAGAGGACCAAAATGAAAATTTTTGAATCTAGAGGGTCAAAATGAAAACACCCACTAAATTAAAGGGCCAAAAATTGACTTTAGTCAATTATTTATTTCTCTCCGAAATTTGTAGCTTGCCTACTTTTATTTTTTCACCTTTTCAATCTGGGCACGATTTTCAGTTATGAATATTGAGATATGTAGCATACCGCATACTCTATTGTTTGAGAGAAAAGAAGAAAATAATCTTTTTGATAGTGAAATAGAGAGAATGCATAGTCAAGGTTTTATTTTATCATTCTTTTTAATGTTTGAGAAAAGGAAAAAATAATTCAGATCCTCTCTATTTTTATATAAAAATGTAATGGTGTCACGTTATTTAAAAATTTTAATGACATGATATTGTAAATATCTTTAAATTTGTAAAATTTAATCTCAAATTCTATATTATAAAATGGAAAAGTCAATTTCATTTGAAATAGAGAAAGTCTTAGCCCACCAAAAATGGCATATTCATCTATTATGTAAATAATTTGTAGCATTGTAATGATGTCCAGTAAAAAGATTTTGACTTGTCCAAGGAAAATTATTCAGTGATTTTAAACTAAAATAACATAATACTATTATGATAGCAACCATAATTAATTTAAGAGTTTTAATGAAAGAAAAAGTATTGAAATGCATGACACCTATAATGAATAATCTTTCGTTGTTTATTACAAAGTAACGAGATTCGCACATCATCATGACGCTATGAGATTGAGTAATACTGTGATAAGAAAGACGACTTGTTATGCAAGTTAAATGGTAATTTAGTAATAGTAAAACTTAAAATAACGTTAACAATTTCCATCACAAATTAAAACATTAAGATCATATTTCTACAAAAATATATGTCAACAATATAAGTGGATTAATATTTTATACATACATAAAAAAAATTAAAATCGATCCAGTTATAAAAGACTGTCCAAATTAATTATATAATGTTGTCGTGTTGGGTGACAAAATCAATTATAGGTTATATGGTTTCATCAGTAATGTTGCCTATTTCAATTAATCAAGACATGCTTGAGGGTTAACATTAGCTTGCCAAGGTTAAATAATTCCAAGATTTTTAATTGGGTGAGAAGGGAAGTCAATGGGATTGCACACGTATTAGTTAAATTTTTGTTCTCTCTCCTAAATCTACTGTTTTTGTATGTAATAATTCCTAACACTCCTAAGTTCTTTTAGAGATGCTTGGAGGCTTGATTTTGTTAATATCTGTTTCGGGCTAATGCAAATCATTTGAATTAGCAAAAGATTGAGTCCAGCAAGATACTTTTTTTTTTTTTTATATATATAAGAAGTCCAACAAAATACTATTGTGAATGGGACACAAAATCAATTATAGGTGATATGGTTTCATCACGGTAATGTCGCCTATGTCAACGAGTCAAGAGTCAAGACATGCTTGAGGGTTAACATTAGCTTGCCAGGGTGCCAAGGTTCAATAATTAATCAAATACCAAGATTTTTATTGTAACGATTAAGTCCAACAAAATACTATTTTTTTAGCACAAAAACAAAAAGTACTAATTTTTTTTTTTTTTTAATGAGTAGTCCAACAAAAAACTATTGTGAATGTGAATCATATGATTGATTTCAATAGGCGTGTCTCTTTACGGAAATGCCCTTTATCTCATTCAACCCTTTGGACATATAATTATTATTATTATATATAATCTCATTCGGATTCAAAATGTCATACTATATATTATTACTAAATAAATAGTCATTCATATTTGTAGAAAAAAGAAGAAGCCATTCCTATTGCATAGATATAGCCTTCTTTTTTCTTACATTAAAACATCACAAAAGCTCATTAGCACCAAGCAGCAATGAGGGGATGCTAAATAGCAATCACGTTAGATAGACTAGCTTGAGTTAAGTAAGCACCTAATTCTTGTAAGCACATGCTGAAGTAGTAAACCCAATAATATTTTGTAATGTGGGCTAATTAGATTAGGGCATGTGATGCACAAATAATGGTTTGTAATTCTCATTTGAAACATTGAATAAAGGATATACTTTATGCTTAGACTTGTAATCTTGCTTGCTTGGAGGTAGAGATTCCCTTGAAGTAATCTCATCTTGGAGAAGGTAACTCTCTTGAAAAAGTCACAAACCTTTCCATTTCTCATAAATTTCATTTTCTATAATCCATTCTTCACCCATTTCCTACTTAATTACACTTCCAAACCCTAATCTTCATTTCCATCAAATCCTAGTCCATTTACATCAAGAACTCTCATCCACCACCTAAAGTCCTATCTTTTGTTCTCAAGATTCTACTTGAATTAATTTTCTTAACAACACCATACACAATCGGGTTCTTAAAAACTACTTAAGGAAATAAACCAAATTAATTTCAATTGATGACGAGTGTGGTGGCTAAATACAGTTAATAAAATTGAGACTATTGAGTTTACTTTACTGCTGTGTAACTGTCTCACCTGTTTTCGGTTCAAAGACTCTTATTGGAATAAGCAGTGAAAATCCATCAGTTTCATTGATGTGGGGCTTGTCTTGATTGCTAGAGAAGTAGAAATAGATAAATATATGGACTCGTTTCTCAGCAGGACTAGATCAATGAAACTTACAGTGGAAAATATGGTAGTAAAATGATATAAAAGTCTATGAATCTCGGAGTGATGTGGAGTTGGTTCAGTTCATAAACTCATCAATGTCTTATCATCAAGCCCAACTTTCAGGTTCTTACAAAAATGTTAATTAATAGAATTAGGTTCGAATCCATTCCTTTTGGCATTATTCCTTCAAATTTTATCCAAATTTTCATGTTCTGTGAGCATAAGTATTTTCCAGGTTCTTTAAAACTTCAAAATATAAGAATGTAATTTCAAATTAAAATTACTCTTGAAATTATAAACATTAATGAACTATTACAGAATGTGTAACTCAATCATGATTCATAATAGTGTATATCGTTTCCTTATTTTTGGTGTGAAAGGAAATGATTTTCCTTGGTAGGGAAGGAAATAGTTTTTCTTAGACTAAATTATGCTTTTTGGTCTTTGAAAAATTTACAAAGTTTCAATATGGTACCGAAATTTTTGTGTCGCTTTGGTCCATATTTTTTACAAAATGTGTCAATGTGATCCTTTTATCATAACACTATGATCTTTTTGTACAAAAAATTATGATATGTTAACATTTTCCATAAAACCATTGTTGTGGAGCCATTTAGTGCATATATGTGACTGTGAGTCGTGACTTGACATTTCATTAATAATAATAAAAAAGACATGCATGCTAGAAATTGATATTAATGTTTGATCATTTAGGTTATTTTTAGAAATTTTGAAGTCTGGTATGTATCTTTGTTTTTAATGCAATTTCAAGTGACAAGCAAATTTTGAAGTCTGGTATGTATCTTTGTTTTTAATGCAATTTCAAGTGACATGCTATGTGACTAAACAGTTAAACATCAACATTTTCAGATTTTCTATTGCTTGAAAACATGAGTAAATTAAAAAAAAAAAATAAATAATAAATTCTTAATTAATTAATTTTATTTATATATATAAGTCCCCATTTTTTCGATCAAATATATCTATAAATACGTTTATTTACATTTTTCTTTTTCATTTTCATTTTTTATACTGTATTTTTATAACATTTTTCAAAATCTCAAACTGAATGAACGCATATGTATACCATACCGTATATATTCCGTTCCGTATTAATATACGAGCTGAATGAAAGAGACAACATGAATCGGTGTAGGCATGACCTTACTCATAGTGAGTTCCAGAAAATCCACTTCCCAAACAGATTCTCGGACATTTATCCATAATGGATAGGCTTTTCTGTCATTTAGCAAAAGAACCGAGGACGATTAATGTCTAAAATAAAAATAATAATACCATAGTGACATGGCCATCTCAGTTGCACGACACCTGGCAATTGTAAACATGTGCAAACCTATAACTGCAGAGGAGGAGCTCGCATGTGATAAATTCCTAATCCTTGTTTGGTAGCGTTGGCCTTCAAGGGGCCACAGGCTTAGCTTGTGGTTGCAATTTCTCTTCCCATTTTCCTTGGCCTTGCATGGGCCTTTGCTAATGCTTCCCTCTCTCTATATAATGTACTAGCTTTCCATAAATCCTTAGTCCTATCTGTCTCTTTGTCTCTGGGAACTGAGACTTGCACTGTTTTCCACAGGTTAGTTTAAACTCAGTCTCGTTGCTGAACTCATTTTTTTTTTCTTTCTAATGCTATATGCTGTTATTATACACTTTTCCTTGATGGGTGTTCTTTATTTTGTTTATTTAAGCTGTAATTAGTGAGATTTTTAGTTGCAAAAGTTTTCTTTGTGTGGCACAAGCACAACTCTGACAATTTTGTAACCATTTTGCTTGTATAACATTTCTATTGAGTGCCTGATTGCAAATATGTGTGCTTTCAATTTTTCTAAAATTAGTGGATAATCTAACCTGTAGTCTTCTGGTACTTCGTACTAGGATTGCTTTAAACTGTAATAACAATTGTATCATATATTCATAGCATACATCTGAATATAACAGAAACATGGAATTATGGAAACATAAAGTATCTTCTTCATTTAGTTGAGGTAGTAACAATGATGAGCTGTATAGCTCAAGGATTTTCGGGTGAAATGATTTAGTACTTATGTAGGTTGATTTGAAGCTTGAAAATCTTGAAATAAGGAATCAAAGGACTCAAATAAGACTATAAGACTATTTTAGTGTGGCCATTGATACTTCACATTGAGGACTAAATATTTTTACTCTGTCAACGATACTTTAATGCTCTCCTTATAGGGTGGTAAAATTCAACACCAAATTTTTAGGTGGAAAACTCTTCAATGAGAAGGGAAAAACCACAAACAGAAAAATCCAGCAACAATCTGCAATCAAGACACTGAATTTTTTAGGAGGAAAACTCTTCAATGAGAAGGCAAAAAACCACGAGACCTAGTCCAATGAAAACTTCCACTATAGAATAATGGGTTTACAACAATCTTCTCCAGAAAAAATGCTAGAGGCTACCAAAACATCAAGAACACACAATTCTTGGATCACAGCGAATATTATCACACTAAGGTGGATTTCAACAATAACAATATGAAAAGATCTCATGGGAGTTGAATCCGAGCAAACAAAGAGGAATTTCAATGAACAACACTAGTCAACATGAAGCTCTCTTCATCAAGAACAACATACATATATTTCATTAAAATCAGAGTTGAATTCGTCATATTTTGGCTTAAAAGCTAACCTTATTCTGATACCAGTTGGAAAAAAGGTATTAATACAAACAACATGCAACGGAATTAATTCTATTGCATGTTGTTGTATTAATTGGCTATTTTTCCCAACACTTGTCTGAGATGATCATGACAGCCCTGATTTTATTGCAACAGCCGCTAATAGCTCAAACAATGTTCTGAAATTGTAGAGTTAGTCTTGAGACCTAACAGATGATCTTTGTCTAATTGACTCTTGGCCCATAGAAAAGATAAAAATTGTACATACATCTTTTATCTTGATTTTGAGACTTTTGGGCTATGATCAATTGATTATGGACATGACATGAGTTTTGTGTTTCAATACAGATTCAGAATGGAGAGTTACTTTGGGGAAAAAATTACATCAATGTATTATATGAGATTTGCCTTAGTCACAAGCTAGATGCCCTTAATTAATTATGTTTAAAGGCTCAAAGTACTTTTCCGAACCTTTAATGGTTCAAAACTCAATGCAATTGTAAACTTTTAGAGGGTGCATAGGTGCCATGAGCAACTTGTAAGGAATATTTATTGGGATCTCAAAAAAAAAAAAACAAAACGGTGACCTCCTTTGGAAAGTAATAACTTGGTGGTCACCAAGTCCATACATAGTGCTATGTTTCAGTTTCTCCAAATTAACTGTTTTTTATTTTTATTTTTTTATTTATTTATATAATGCTTTCAATGTTTGTTAACTTCTGCTTCCCTCCCTTGTTTTTTTTTTTTTTTTCCCTTGTTTCCTTCCCCTTTTCCTTTAGTTGTCATGTTCCATTTTCAATATAAGCATAAATAGTAATGGTATGGTATTTTGTAAATGTAAATGTTTCTGTATTTGATGCTTGCAGTTTATTTCTTCCTAAATACTTTTTGTTGTGTGAAAAAATTGTAGTTATTCATTTTCCACTAAATACTAAAAAACTTATAGAGCATACGACGCTTCCTGATAATTCCATTTTGGTTTTACTAAAGCTTTGAGCTTCTGTAAGGGAAATGCTGGTTAAGGTCATTTCATTGGTGTCTTGATTCTTCCAATGGCAATTAATGCAAGCAAGGTTTCAAGTGGTCCTGTGGTAACTGAAAGGAAAAATGTCTCTAGATTACATGGATCTGCATATTCTTTTGCCATGTCACCGCAACACAAATCGCAACTTACACGTGAAGGAATTGAACTTAGACAATTGAGCCCTGGGCGTGTCCTGAAAGCAAAGTCAAGCTTTTCTGGTGAGGGTTTGTGGTGCATATGTCGAAAACCATTTAGTTTCATTTCTCGGGGTTCTTCTCTGTTACGTCGGTCAAGAGGAACACGTAATACTGAATCAAAAGAATGGGTTACAACTTATGGTGATTGTGAAGATGTAACTAGGTAAGAATAATTAAGTATTATTGATCAACTACCATCTTATTGATATCGCTTTATGTACTTTAATTTGATTTTTTTTTTTTTTCCTTTCCATGGTGCATGTATTCTTAAGTTGCCTGAAGGGATTCACTATGACATGTATATTTTACGTGGGCATTGTATTTTTCCATGACTGCAAGGCTGCAAGGTGTTGGAAATGGCAACTCAACATCTAGATGTAGGAAGATGGCTGTATCTGTCACTATTTTCAAAATTTAAGATGTTGAAATAGATATAAATTAATGTGCATTGGGATATATAATGATGAAGAACGTTTTACAATAAAATAGGTACTTAAGAAAGGGGCATTAGGCAGTTATTTTGCATGTTTCAAGATAAATTCTTACGCTAATATCCAATGTTTTAGACATGCATCATGGTTGTCATCTCAGCACATGTCCAACATCCATAGGGAGTAAAGTCCTGCACCAATAGTTGTTAGTCTAAGAGCTGTTAGACTGAAGCATATGCCCTTCAATTAACATGTAAGTGTTACAATCTGCAGACAGTCTGCTATGGCTAACGAGTAAAAACATACATGTAAGATGGACCTTATGATATGTGTACTCTAGATAATTAAAAGTAATTTTCATAACCTTGTAGCTTTGCTTTGCATCAAGCTTGTGATATTTCCTTGTCTCTGTAGGGTCAGTAATGCTAATGTAAAAGCCAGGAATTACATAAGGCATCATTAACATATTGGCATGGTTAGAGAAGGACTAATTAAAGATGAAAGGGTCATTATATCTCTTGAGTAGAAAATCTCACCACTGTTAGAACTGCAGTTAAATTATTAAAAAAGGTAATGTGGCATTGCTTTGTGTTTCATGCCCCAAGCCCAAAATCTCAAAATTACTTCAGCACTTGTGTAACAGGAATGGGGGACATGGACATATAGGTTCTGTATGGCTATTGTTAATATAGATATACTCTAGCTTTATCTCCCTTGGAAATCTATTTTTACTCATATGTTTGGTGAAGCTTCACTTCTCTAAAGTACAGCCTTTTCTAATCTTTACATCATTCAGCTACAAAGTAAGGTCATTCACTATCCATTTCTTTCTTAAAGTTTATCTTCAGTATATTCCAGCTCCATATACTTTTGTTTCAATGGTTATTGTTCTTTACCAAACACTTCAGTTGTAACTAGAACTAGCACTTATATTCATTCAGGAAAAAAAAAACTAGAACAAGCAGTTATGTTTCTTGGCCATATGATTTTGCGATTTCATGCTTTCTGATATTGACCTGTGTTAAGCTTTTAATTTAGTTGATGCTTTCATTTTGTTTTATTTCTATTTCTAAAAATCCTTTTGTAAAGCAGTGCACTTGGAGATGAAGAAGATGAGCATCAGGCATAGATTTTGCGATTTCATGCTTTCTGATATTGACCTGTGTTAAGCGTTTAATTTAGTTGATGCTTTCATTTTGTTTTATTTCTATTTCAAAAAATCCTTTTGTAAAGCAGTGCACTTGGAGATGAAGAAGATGAGCATCAAGCTATGCCTGAGAGAACTACTCACTCCAATCTGGGCTTAGCCGAAGCTTGTAAATTTGTCTCCAATGACGCTAAGTTTGTAAATGAAAGGGCTCGTAATGACATTGTCTTGCTTTCTCGGTAATATTCAGTACCATGTAGGCCTTATTATTAAGAGCTTGCAATGATGATCATGAATCCCATGCATTGTGGATGTAATATTTAGAAATTTGGCGAACAACTTGATAACCCATTGTTTATTGAATTGTGTGCAACTCTCTGAGTGAATTTCTCCCACGTTATCAAAAAAAAATAAAAATAAATAAATAATGAATTACATGCAATGAATTTTTGGATTGAAAATAGGCTAATTGGTATAGTCTTTTGTTGTCATATTGGAAATCTGGGATTGAATCTTGCTTATACCAAGGATTGGGGGGATTTAAGGGAGGGGGACTGCTCTCCCCCCCCCCCCCCCCCCCCCCCCCCCCCCCCCTCTTTTCTTCCAGTTGTGTAGCCCAACAATTGGACCCAAAAAACAACATGCAACTTATTCAGTTTGAGCATGTTTTCATTGAAAACTTGTGTATCAATTAAACCTATCTTATAAAATTAGTGGAACTTGGTACAGTGGCTCTGTTTGGTTGGCTTTAGATATTGGTTGTTGGTATTAGCTTGGCTATGAGTTTTATATATGTTATTTATGTACATGCCTTTAAAGTATTTTGATTTTGCGTAAATGCATTACTGCTAATGATTTTCCACTTGTTATCAGTGGCATAATGAGGTTAAATGCCCGTGCACGTCAAGATGTAGCTATTCTTGGGTCTGAGTTTCTTAAGCTCAATGGTAAACTCATACCTCCCTCTCCAATTTCATGAGCTTTCCAATTGCTGCACATATGTTGATTGAGCAATAATGAAGTAGTACAAAATGACCTTATTTTGTAGCATAAATGTGATTATCTTGAGTGTGTAGAATAAAATTTACAAGGTTTCAGGTATCTATGTCACTTGAATAATCTATTTTCATTTGTAGTGATGACTTCTTGTTTTCAATTTCCTTCTCTCACTCTTTTTTTTTTTTTTGGGTAGTTGGGGTGGGGACTATTTTCCAAAACGGAATTGATTTTGATTTTTGCATGGTACCCAAACATGTTATTATCAATTTATTGTGTTTTATCAAAGTTTTAGGTTTTCCTCATGCTGACCTTGTGCTTTGTAGCCCGGGCAAGAGAGGATACTGAGAAAATTGATCGTGGTGTAAAAAAAAAGGCCGAACACCTTCAACATATTGCCACTGTATGTATGACTAGACTCTTCAATATTGGTTTACTTGGGGATGAAGACACGAATTGCTATTATCTATGTGGTTGACATTTTGATGATCTTTGTATCTTTTTGCAGATCTTAACAGACAAAGCTCAATCTAGATTGAAAAGAGCTGCTGACAAACATTGGAGTGATGGAGCCCTAGAGGTGCCTCTACTATTTTAGTTAACTTGTACTTATTGCTTTACTTGATGCATTTGATATGAAGTGGCAATTTTAAGGGGTGCAAGCAAAATAATAAAAAATTGGTTTCAGTGCATGAATCTTGTGCATAATACAAAAGTTTGTCCACAAAATTCAAAATCTATTAAGTTAGACGGAGCCCAAATGATTTCGTTTTAGTTTAAACCTTAGCGGGTTGTGGTAGGGCCAACCACAAGGAAATAAATTGTAATTTTCCCCTAAATTTTATTCTAATGATAGATGTCGGACCTTGGAGTGATAGAAAGTGCTGTCATATAAATTTTATTATAATGATCTTGAAATAAAAGGAAATTGAATTAGTTTAAACACTTCTGTACAAGGTAGAGCTTGAATTATTCTAGTTGGTTGCCTAGATAGGGTAAAATTGAGTGATGTTGCTTATAGAATAAATAACATTAGTTATGAAAATTCATCTTACATATTGCAGCACATATATTAACAGTTCATGCTTCTGTTAGGATTCTTTTTTAAGTGTGAATATGTGGGGTGTTAAAATCTGACATGTGTACAACATGGGTACACAGTGCCTTTAGAAGCACCCATACAACACAGGAAAGAGGCAAATGGGTTGATAACGTAGGAAATGTGCCGTGGAGTTAGAGAAGTTGGCAATAGATAATAGAAATTATACAATGTGTAACATAATGAGAAGAGCCTAATTAAATGGAAGACAGTGTTTGCATGAAATGCTAAAAGTGAATGAAACAGAGCAAACAACTAGGTCTAGCCATCTAGGTAAGAAGGGCGGTTTCTGCGACTACGGCATCTGCATAGCTCCGAATACGTACATTGGAACTCTTCGCTTGATGTACCGGGTCGCTCTGTTGTAAGCCACCTGCCTAGAGAAAAAGGAAACTCACCACTCACTGGTTAAAGAGGAGTGAGAAAAGACCAATGGATAAAGCTGAAACAAAGTGGCTACCTTCATTTCCTTTCTAAAGGTGCAGAGAAGGGAACCTTTGCGCAACTACGGGAAAGGGATATTATAAAAATTTATTTCTGATGTTACACATGGGTTATACTTTGATGCACACAGAATACTTGCAAATATGTATGTCTAATGTCTCTGAAATTTCACTGTTGTGAGTAATGTGTTAACACTGCTGTATTTGAACTTTGTTGTTTTAATAAAATTTCCTAGATCCTCCCCCCAAAAAAGAAAAAAAAGAAAAATCAGTCACAAATAATCCGTGTTATATATAATACATATTTATGCCACCTTTTGACTCATTTTCAGGCTGATTTGCGCCTTGCTGACTTCCGTGCAAAACAACGTGCAATGGAAGACGCACTAATGGCTTTGGAGGTCAACTGTTCTATTCTTTGGTGCTGATTATTAATGGAATAATTTGTAGGATGATCTCTTCTTCATAGTTCTCCTGTGTCGCAATGGAGACTTGCTTGATACTAATCTTTATCACATCTTTTTGATTTTGAAAAATATTATGGACATTCTTATTTGTGCTTCTAAGATTTTATTTTCTTTCCACTTTTTGATTATGCAGTTTGTAAAAGATATCCATGACATGATGGTGAGCAAGATGTACAAATTGTAAGTGTTTTTTTTTTTTTTTTCATTTGTTATCCATCCCTCACCCCATCCCCAGCAGGAGAGGAAATAGTAAAGTAAACAGCCTTGAAACCCTAATTTCTAATATGTTCAAATCCAGTCCTCTGTCTCGGTCAAAAGGTTCTCTATCAGGAAACGACATGATGGGGCGTATAATGCTTGAGAAGAATGGGAAAACTCTTGATTTCTTCCCTGGGGAAGTGTCAACTGATCGTATCACTGCTATTCAGGTTCTTTTTTATGGCTTTTAACAATTTTCACCATCAATTGCATCAGGAATCATGACATTTGTATGTTTTCTTTTGATAATGTGCAGGAAGCTTACTGGAGTATGGCGTCTGCACTCTCTGAAGCTGATGGGATTGACTATACTGATCCTGAAGAGGTTCAATATCCATGTATTCATGCTCCTGATCTGAGAATATTATTATGGTTTCAGTGTCTATTTATTTACTACTATTTACTATCTGGAGCAGCTCGAGCTGTTGATTGCAACTCTCATAGATCTTGATGCAATGGATGGTAAAAGTAGTGTCTCACTTTTGGCAGAGTGTTCAAGTTCTCCTGATGTCAATACTAGGTAAGCTATTTAAGCATAACTGCCAGTTTATATTGTAATATTACTACCCGATCCTGTTAAAGCTTGTAAGAATGAACATTATTCTGCACATAGATCTCATGTCTCTTTTGCTGCTCTTGAACAATATGTTTGTCATCCCATTATATGATAGATGACAATCGCAATGGCTGCAAAGTAGCAGTACTTAGGTAAGCACAAGTTTAATATCCACATTGGTCAATAATATCGTTTGACGAAATTCAGAAGGAACTTTTGTTTATATAGCAATATAACACCAAGATGGAAGCCTGAAAGTATTTTGGTAACATGTTACTTTCCTAATTCGATATTGGTATACCTTATTTTGTGAGTAAGTTATTCTTCCTTGTTATTTTCCGTGCTACAGAAAAGCATTAGCCAATGCATTGGCAGCAGCTCCATCCATGTGGACTCTTGGAAATGCAGGCATGGGAGCATTACAGGTAGTTCATTTTGGACTATCAAAGAAATGGTTTTGCTAATGATAATACTTTTGTACCCTGATTGGCAGAAACTAATGTTTCTGGTTCCCCTTTCTTAGAGATTGTCAGAAGATAGTAATCCAGCAATTGCTGTTGCGGCGTCCAGGACTATTTATGCACTGAAGAAACAATGGGAGATCGAGGAAGGAGACAGCTGGAGGTTTATGATGAACCAAGAGACCATGGAGGAAGTAGATAGTCAAGAAGCAGATGATGATGCAGATACACATTAAAGTATCTAAATTTTAAACTACTGACTATAGATATTTACATGAAGGTCTTAGTAGTAGGATAAATCCTCTGTTCACTAGAAAGTGATTAGTGCTAAAGTAAAGGAAAATGCTGTCATATTTTAAATTAGCTTGTTTTCAATTTAATCTCTAGTTGTCCATGCTCTTTAAGTATATGGATCTGCTTGCCAGCGAAGCGGATTAATTTGTATAATCATAGCATCCTGTGTTGGAGAATTTAATGATTTTGAATCAAAATAACCATTGCCTGATAAGATGGATGTTGCCAAACTAATGGGATTGTAGATGTTGCCATGCTAATGGGATGGAGGGTGAGCTCGCGAGTCACTGGATATCTGCACATAAAAACTTGAGAGAAAAAAAGATCGACATATTAAAGAATTGTATATGCTTAAGATGGCTTGCATGACATTTTGCTTTCCTTCTGGGTTTAGAAATTAGAATTATGCACATTCTACGTTTTATCTGAAGCAATTATCTCTTACGGTTTTGCCTCCCATAGTCCCATTTGAAGTAATAATCTCTTTGACTTTAAAGTTTTGTATTTTTGCAATGTTATGTTTATGCACACCCAAGCATACTAGGAACAATTACAGAAGTCTGATAACATCAATCACGCCGTCTCCTTTGCAAAGGTCCATCAAACTGCGCATTTTGATGCCAAGGCAGCCGACAGTACACACAGCATGAGGGTTTGGTCTTTGGTCTAATTTCTTTGTCACTCTGCCTTGACTTTTGGGAATTATGGGGTCCGGAGAGAATTAGGCATTCTATCTAATAAATATTAAAAAAAGAATAAGAAAAAATTCTAATGTTAGGATTTGGATCTGAGAAATAAATTATTGTTGGATTTATTTGAATTAATTTTAATGTTTGGATTTTTTTTAATGTTTGTTTTAATTATTTGGGCCTTTTCAAATTTTTGTATAGTGTTTATATTATCAAAGTGTTTTAGGTCTTTCAAAATTATAAGGATTTAAAAAAATTTTAGGGTGAGGTCAAGAGCGGTCACACACCTCGCACATGCTCAGGATCACTTATGCTATGACTACACACCTCGCACATACCGAGAGTCACTCCTACTATAACTGATGCTTTAATACCCTTAAACCTGCAAATTGTCTCATATAGTACCTCTATTTATCCACTAATACATACAATTATCACAGATTTTGCATACCAAGAGGACAAGATCACCAACTTGCCTGACTAGCGCATGAATGGGTCCATGGAATGAGCTACATTTTCCACATTGTTAGGCCAAGTGCCTCTGACTCCGAGGAACATATGAATACACCGACAGAATTCCTATATGGGCTGTGGAATGATCCAATAGTTTGATTTGAGTAAGCGCATCTTCATCAATTGGGCCCACAATATTGTGGCAAGAGACAGTCATTATTTTGACCCACAAAATTTTGAGTTTCAAAAATGGCTCCATTTAGGATGGCACAGGTAAAATCTTTTTATATATATAGAAAATACTACATTGATTAAAATTTTATTACTAAAAGTTTTTTAGAAATTTTAAATTCTTTTATTAATTATTATGAATTATCATAATTAATATATATTTTTTTAGTTTAATAATAAAAGTTGAGTCTTACATGTTGTGCTTGTGTTATGCGACTCAGTATAAGTATTACATGTTGTACAATATGTTTTGTCTTATGACATACTATAAATACATTATTTTGCTTAAATTAAAAGAAATTTCATTATTTATTTTAAATTATTTTGTAATATATTTTAAATTTCAGTTTTGATATATGCTTTCTCCATGTAGTGTAATTTAATTTTGATATTTTTTTTATTATCTATATTATTGTTAAATTTGAATTATATAATTGAAATATTACTTTAATTTACATATGATTTTTTATTAGACAATTACATTATACGAGCATATACTATTAATCAATATCTGAGAATCTTCTATTTCATTGGTACTTTTACCTTTTCGTTTTTTCTCTGTTTTTTTTTTTTTTTAGTTATCTTTTGTTTTCATTAATTAAGGTTTAGTTTGGTAAGCTTTAGCTAGATTCTTTGATTAATATTCTTTGGTGTTTCTTTAAGCCGGGAATGAACTTTTCAAAAGCCAAAGCTGAGAATTTAAAAGCAAAAGCAAGAAGGAAGACCTTGATCCCACAAACATTATTACCAGCTTTATTCATACAAAGGCTCTCAAATCACTATCACAATCCCCCAATTTGATCCACTCCCTTCTCCTTTTTCAGCTCACTTTTTCTTTCTTCTTAGTCTTTCCATCATGCCTACCACTGTTTGACAACCTTGTATCATCATTCCCTGCCAATCACTTTAGTTTTTAAATTAGTATCCCAAGTTAGTTCTCTATAATTGATGTAAGTTCTACATTTTTTTTAAACTATTCAAAAAGTTTGAAATTTTTTTAGAGGGACCAGGTATGAAATGTCTAGTGCAGAGTAGAAAATTAAACAAATAATCCCCAAAGCTTAGTTGATAAGAGCGTCTGTCTAATTGTGTCATTAAAGGTAGGCCTATTCTTTACTTTACAAATTATATTTATGGCCCACCAACTTATTCATATGGATGGTGGGCCACTTCTTGCGCGTGGTGTAGCCCAAATCAAAATGGGTGGACCAACAATAACCTCATTCTTTCTTATTGGTAGGAACAGATCTAGCCTCGTTCTAGTTGATATTTTGGTGTAACACAATAATCATAATTCATGTAATAAATCAGCACAGTTATTCAGTACAATCTACTGCTCTTTCGTCCCTGCATATAAGTGGTGGTGGCCTAGAAATCATTCAAGAAAAAAAAATGTTGCTGGGGGTATCTAAAGGATTATAAATATAATTGAGGTCAATTTTATATTTTACTCCCTAAACTATGTGTCATAGTTTTATTTTTTATTTTTTTAAAATAACCGATTGTGTCAATTTAATCTTTGAAGTTTTAAAAATGGCTTAATGTTACTCTTGTTCTATTTTCCATCAAAGTCCTGAAATCTATAATTAATGTTAATCTTTATTAATATAAGACCAAAAGGGTTAAAAAGAGACACACTTTGTACTATTTCAATAATTAACTTTGACGGTAAATAGAACCAGAATAACATTGAACCACTTTCAAAACTTCGTAGACTAAATTGACACAATCGACAGTTTAAAGACAAATTTATGCTCTGACAAATAGTTTATGGACTAAAATAGTAATTTGGTCTAATAAGGATTAGCATTAATTATAGATTGAATCACTCAATTTAAAAGCAATTTTATAGAAATTACAATTTTTTAAATATATATATATATAAAATGACAGCAAGGATAATTGAATTGTTTTCCAAACTGGGACTACATTGACCCAAATGGATAGTTTATGTTCCAAAATTATAATTTGCCTTAAAACTTATGACTCATCTTTTTGTTGCATTCTTTAAGTAAGTAATCCATAAAATTTACTATTTGGTTTCCTTCCATTTCTGGAAATTAATGGTAACATATGAATTATTGCATACAGCTTTGGATTACTTAATGTATTAATGCTAGCTATTAAATTGCATACCTTCACTTCATCTAAAATTTTCTTTTCTTAGCAAGTTTTTTTTTTTTTTTTTTTCCCCTCGCATTATTTTTGGATTATGTATCACCATCATGAACCAATGGATAAAGATGTATTATATTAATGGGCACATATGGTATAATTACAGTAACAACTCATAGCAACATAGGATAATTAATACTACTATACATGTAGAGAAACTATTACAACATCCTGAGAAGCGTCTCTGCTTCTCTTGTTGCACCAACCCAGTTGTGGTTTTCTGTCAAAACTTCAACAACATTCTTCCCTTCCACCTCTTCCTCTCCTTTGTGTGCGTAATTAACAAGAAAACATAGCAAATCCATGGCTACCAACAAGTTTGCAAACATGTTGCACAGAAACACACACAAAATCATTGTAATTCTAGTCTATGCAGTCCTTGAATGGATCTTGATAAGCCTCCTCCTCCTCAACTCTTTGTTCAGTTATTTGATCAAGAAATATACCCATTTCTTTGGCCTTAAACCACCCTGCCTATGGTGTTCTAGAGTTGATCACATCTTTGAGCCTAAGCCTGAGCCTGGTAGGAATGCAAACTGTTATAGAGATCTTGTATGTGACACTCATGCCACTGAGATCTCCAAATTGTGCTATTGTTCTACTCATCATAAGTTGGCTGAACCGGAGAATATGTGTGAGAATTGCTTGGCGTCCCGGCCAAGTAGCCGTGATAGCTACGTGGGAAGGACGCAGAGGATTACTTTTATTTCATGGCTGAGTGAGAACCATGTTGAAAATGGTGAAAAGATTTTCAGGTGTTCATGTTGTGATGAGAGGTTGGGCTGCAAACTCTACCCTCCTTTTTGGCTTTTAAAGCCTTCTTGGGGTGCTTTGAATTATACCCAGAAAGACAATTTGGTCATAGAAGCTGTGGATGATGACAGCAATGAAGGGAAGTTTGAGATCCATAGGGATAATGGGGAAGAAGATCATGATGGGAATGATGAAGGTATAACAGATGAAATTCAGATACTTTCTGCAGTGAACTTGCAATGTGATGAAAAAGAAGCAGATGAAGGTGAGAAAGAAAGTGCTATTAACACCATGGAGCATGGTACAAATGGTACTAGTTCTGTTCATCGATCTTGCGATAGTTCTATGATTCAGTGTTGCCCTGGACAAGATTACTCAGTTGAAATCATAAATTTGCATTTTGAAAATGCTACTGCTTGTGAGTTTAATCGTTTAATCCCAATCGAGTTGATTGATTCTTCAACTGCTGCAAACAAAGGATTATGCAACTTGAAAGAAGATCTGAGAGAGCACGATCATCAAAATGGAGTTTCTGATTCTGAGCCATGGATTGAAACACAACTCAATGTTTCAAGAGAGGTAGTAGCATTACTCACGATAGATGAGAGTACAGAGGAGGCAACTGAAGATCAACTTGAAAGCTTGGAGATTGCTAAGGGTGTTATAGAGGTGGTTGAAGGAAAACAAGATATGGTTGGCGAAGGATGTAGACAAGTCGATCTTACTGAAGGAGCTCCAACTTTATCCCTCAAAGTAGAAAAATTAGCCATGAAAGAACAAGATGATCCACCTGCAGGTACATTGAAAATTCTTGTTGTTTATGAAATTTTCAATTACAATCTATTTATTTTCCCTAACATTGGTTCTCTATATTGATGTATATATGCAATTCAATTTATTGCTAAAAAGCAGTATGTGGAAAAGAAACAGATTGCTTGAATCTATTGTCTGATCAAAGTTCAGCCAAGACCTTGATAAGCACAGAAGTGTCTGACCATGCTGCTGATCCGCCTCAAGCTGAAGAACAAATTTCTTCATTGGCATGCCTACAAGATCAGTCTTCCACTAATGATGATGGTGTTGAAATTTCTACTGCACTTGGCATACCTCAGAATGACCTTGGTAAGCTACATATCTTATCTCCAATAATCTGATAATTGATTCTAAGAAAGATACTAGTTAAAGCAATATAGGTTCTAACACAAAATTGGTTTTACTAGGTCTGAAGCCCATGGAGAAAGCTACCCTGCAAGAAAAAACGATATTGGCTGAAAAGACTCAGGAAGGGATAAACCATCATTCAACCTTGTATTCGGAGCCAAATGAAGTAGAGGAAGACAAATTTCCTGATACGCCAACTTCCGTTGACAGTCTCCATTACTTGCATAAGAAACTAATACTATTTGAAAAGAGAGAACTGGGAGCTGAGGAGTCCCTAGATGGAAGCGTGGTAAGTGAGATGGAAGGTGGTGATGCAGTGACCACAGTTGAACGGCTTAAATCAGCACTAAAATCTGAAAGAAAAGCTTTAAGTGCTTTGTATACAGAACTAGAAGAAGAGAGGAGTGCATCTGCAATAGCTGCCAACCAGACAATGGCTATGATAACCCGGCTTCAAGAAGAGAAAGCAGCAATGCAGATGGAAGGATTACAATATCAGAGGATGATGGAAGAACAAGCTGAATATGACCAGGAAGCTTTGCAACTTATGAATGAGCTCATGACCAAGAGAGAGAAGGAGAAGCAAGAACTAGAGAAGGAGTTGGAAATATATCGTAAGAAGGTCTTGGATTATGAGGCAAAAGAGAAGATAAGAACCATGAGAAGAATTAAAGATGGAAGTGTAAGAAGTAGAACCTCTTCCGTTTCTTTCAGCAATGCGGAGGACAGTGATGAATTATCTATTGATCTGAATCGCGAAGTAAGGGATGAAGATAGTAGCTACTATGGCCATCAAGATAGCAGTCAAAATAATAGTCCTGATAATGAAGTTATAAATTTGGAGGAAATGGCACTAGATTGTGTAAAACATATGGGTGCACTTGATGAGTCACTGGCAGAATTTGAGGAAGAGAGGCTGTCCATTCTAGATCAGCTCAAAGCATTGGAGGAGAAGCTAATCACAATAGGTGACAATGAAGGACTTCTTGAAGATGGAAATTCAATTGAGCATACCTCAATGTTTGGTATCCAAGAGCTTGAGGAAAAGCATGAATTTACAAGTCCAGAAGAAAATGGGATTTCAGATGGTTTTCCAAAGGATAAACATTTTCCAGACAGAAAAACAATGAGTTCTATGGCAAAGAGTCTACTTCCTCTGCTAGATGCCACCGATAATGAAAACGAAGAGTTATTATATGAAGAAAAAGGCGAATCTGAATACATTGACATGGAAAGCTCCTTGTTATCCACTTTTGAACTCGATGGCAAAAAACTAGATATTGAAGATGAGGTGGATCATGTTTATGAGAGACTACAAGCTCTTGAAGCAGATAGGGAGTTTCTAAAGCATTGTATGAGCTCCATAAAGAAGGGAGACAAAGGAGTGGATCTTCTTGAAGAAATTTTGCAACATCTTCGTGATCTGAAAGCTGTGGAAATCCGTGTGAAGAACATGAGTGATGATCCTCTAATGTGAAATTTCAGTTGACTACCACAATTGAGAAGACAAGAGGTAATATTATATTTCCTGTTGTACTGTGTTTCCATGCTATCTGATATAGAATTGCAATGGAATTGTACTTCATATCACATCAGGTTTGAATTCGTGTATGATTAATGTGTTTGACAAACACAGATTGCTTTTCTCGAAGTTGAGCAGGATGACTGTACAGATGTAAGTGGTTGGAAAAACCACTTCATACTGAGCACATTGCCAGGAAGTCTCTTGATGGAGAGGGAGACCCCTGGTATGGTTTGATTGAATTGGTGCATGAGATGCAGACCACAGAATTGAGGTCTGCCTTAAACTTCTAATTTTTCTTTTTGAATTGGGCTACTACAAGTTTGGTGGAAAGCCTGAGATCGGAATTTCCTCAACACTGCCTTTTCCTAAGCAATTGTTAAAGATGTAGGGGAGTATCTCTGCCTGGCCTAAGTGTATAAGTCAGGGCACCGGGTCTCAATTTTGCTTTTTTTTTTTTTTCTTTTTTCTTTTTTCATCTCTTCTTTAGTTTCATTTCTGTTTCTATTTTCGAAGGATGTGGGAGGGAAAAACTTGGAGGAGAAGACATAAACTGTTTCTCCTTCATATGGATTTTCAGTATCCGGGGCCAGAAGTTACTTGTGTACCACATGTATCAGTTGTGTCTATATTTGTGAGTGGAGGTGACATTGATGTTCTGGTTGCTTTTATTGTTTCAAGTTTGTTAAACCAGTTCATGGCATGGACAGTTTTCCAGCTTTGCATGGTGTGTATCAGAAATCTTGTATTACACACTTTTTGATAAGACAATGATAAGTTCTTGGTAGTTAAGCTGCTAAGGTTTATCTTTTTCTAGTATAGGTCATTGTACATTGGAATTATTATCTTTTCCCTTCAAAGTTCACAGCGTAGTTTAATATCATATGTACATAAGCCTTATTTATGCGTATAGTTTTCCTAAAATAAAATGCAAATCTTGTTTAAATAGGGCTGAAATCAAGAAGAATCCAATGTGTAAACCTTTTTATTTTTATTTTTTCTCTCTTCATTTGTTTTTCTTGGTTGCCTTTGGTCCCTTCACCTGAATTTAGTTTCATTACCTTTAAAATTTGCTGTGTCAATTTAGTACATATGCTTTCAAAACTAGTCATTTTGGTAGTTGTATATCACAATGTCACTTGGAATGGCAAAAAATGCTGACATTTCCCTTTTATGATGATGGAACACACACGACAAACTTAAAGGAAGCTTAATGAGCAGACACCTAACTATTTAAGGGGGATCAGCGAGTCACATGACAAATATAGTCTAAAGGTGGTACTTACTAGTTCTTCATCAAATAGGGGTTCCTGATGAGGCTGCTTAGGTCTATTATGTGCCAAATTATCATAAAAAAGGGACATGTCAACAATTTCCATCATTCTATGTTGACATGGTACTATAGAAGACCAAAATGGCTTTGGAAAATACAAGGACTAAATTGACACAAAATTTTACAAGGACAAAACTGAAATTCAGTCGATTTTTTAGGAACCAAAGGCATATTTTTTAACCATTTTTTTCTTTATTTTTGGCTAAGATGAATCCACTGTATAAACCAAACTGTTCCAACATATATCCCAGCATGATAATACACCAAACTAGTGGCAGAAAGAGCATACTACATACCAAGCTAACCGAATTCAAGTAGGAATTGGAACTAGAGACAAATGGAGAGGACCAAGATCCATTGAGGTGGCATTACTGCTTGGACACAATTTATTGTATCAAGCAACAACTTTTAGAAACTCAGTTGATAAAACCATGGAACTAGAGACTCTATTAGTAAGTAGAGTTACAAACTTTTATTGCCAATAGACTTTGACTAGAACTAAAAAAGTAAAGCCCTATAAAGCAAAGTTACTAAACCTAGATAGCTTTTTTGGTCACTACTTTGAAAATGTTCCACTCCCAACAATCACAAATATGAGCGTGCATGAATTTCAAACTGCAGTAAGATACCAAAACTTCAATACCCTGAAACTAGAGGGGTCCTCTATCTCAGCTTCATGTATCAACCCTGATTTCTGTTCCCTACTGTGTAGCACAAAATTACACTCTATGCCCACAACCTCATTGGTTGAGCTGCCAATTTTCTTCTCTAATTGAATTTCAAACCAGTACTTCTAACTGGCAAGAATACACTAATTGGGATTAAGTTATGAACCTTAGGGGTTAATTATTTTAGATGCTGATATTTGTAACATATGCTCAAACACATTCCCAGAGGTGATCTGCTAAACTTAGTACATGTATTGAGGTAAGTTGATTGGAGAGTGGACTTATTGTAGGCATTGCTTGTCTTGCTTGAAGTAACATCTCCTGGAAAGTGGGAATCCTATTTCCAAAACCATATTTATATATATGTGCACTAGCAATGAAAGGATATGAATGTTAACAAGAAAGAGCAACTCCTTCCCAGATGAAGGTAATTAATTTATGGATTCATTTCATGGTTTAGATTAAAAGTGTATTCAGTGTCACTTCATTCAAAATTTTAAATTAGGTGATATTTTATACACTAACAAATCTAAGAAATAAAATCTTAACTGTTAAATAGACTTAGATGATCCTATTCCACAACCTCCCACACCACTTTATCAATTCCTTTATAGTTTCTGAAACAACATAAAAATGTGAACATGAAAACTTAATTGCATGGTAATGCTAATTAATAATAAGGTGACTCCATATTATTTTATTTAGGTCTTCAATAGGCAAACGAATAGATTTTACCTCAATCAAAATAGAGGAAACATATTAAGTTCTTTTTTGTATTCACAAGCGCTCTAATTCCCAAAAAAACAAATTATAAATATAGATTCACTAAGAAAACGACATTACATTTTGTTGATTGAATGTTAGAGAAGTACAAAAGAAAGAATGTCTTGTTGATGTAGTCGTTTTGGTTTAAGGAAAGCAAAGTTGACCTGGTATGCAAAAGTATCTCTGAAAGCATTGTGGAAAACAGTGTTTTGTCCTTAGTTCGTTGAAGTGGGCGAGCAAAGACAAAAATTTATTGTAACTTCTCTCAGCATAGATGGATCTCTGTCCTTTCGTTTCAGAAAACAAAATTCCAAACCTTCTATATGTCTGTAAAAGACGAAAAATGAAAACTTGATATCTTCTACTTATTCTATACAGAAGCACCAATTATCAAACAGTTGATGAGATTGATCTAACAAAGTTTCAGAAATTTAATAATTCAAAGTTTTTAGGATATTAATTGGGGTCTCATTTATGGGCAGTGCGTAGTGGATCATCTTATTGACTTCCCATCTCATTGATTTCCCATCTCTCTATCTTCTTCTTATCTATTTGTGTAAAAAATGTTTCAATTTATTCCTTAATTTTTTATCTTTGTGTCAAAATAATCATTTATTTATGTTATGTGATGATAGAAAATACTAACGTGAGTAACGATTTTATTAAAATAATAATAAATATTGACGTGATATATCAACTCCAAAAAAAAATAATAATAATAATAATAATTAAAACTAAACCAAATCAAACCCTATTCCCTAACATCAAATCCAACCATTACCCACCCACCTGCCTCCCACCCTCCTATGTTACTGATTCCCTCACCAGCTACATTGATGGTCTTTTCGTCCATCAAGTTTGATTCTGTTTTCAAAATGGTCTTTATGTTCATCTCTTTGAGTGATTTGATCATTCAGAACCAACAAAATGATGCCATTCTCTCTCTCTCCCTCTCTCTCTCTCAACAACTAGATTAGTCACAGACATGGACGAAATGACTATTTTGAAAACAAAATCAAACTTGAATGGATCAAAATGAAAAATCTCAAACTTAAAATATTAAAATGAAAACAAAGCCAAACTTTAAGGGTCAAAATCATATCTAAAAACTAACCTTCCTGCTTGTTGATATTTGATAGGAATCTTAATAGTTGCAGTTACAGGTGATCAAAATCTTGATTTTCCCATGGTGAAAATCCATTACATGAAGTGTGTTTGGAAGGAGGAAGAGAAGAGTAGAGGGAAGGGGATAGAGGGTGTTTAATTAATCTTATTTGGAATTATTATTATTATTATTTTAAAAAAAGGGAATGGTGAAACTTGAAAGGATTGGAGGGGGAGAGCTTCCACTTATATTATAATTTTTAAAATTATCAATTTTGTACTTATGATGTCAATTTATATTTATTTCTTTGAAAAAAACAAAAATGGATATAATTGCCAATGTAATTGATGTTTTATCATTTCTTCTCCTTCCCATTTTAATTTTTAAGATTTTTTCTACAAACACAACAAATTCACACAATAGTTGAAGCCTCGGCTAATCAAAATCGAAAATAAAATAAAATAAGAAGAGATTACATTTGGGACACCACAACTCAAAACAAACTTGTGAAAAATAGCGTGAAGATTCATTGTGCCGGTAGACTTTCTTAATTTTTAAGATATCCAAACAAATGAGAGAAATATATGTTCCCCCATTCTAGTTAATTTTTAAAACATTGAAGTGCATGTTTGAAATCCAATTTTAAAGCCAAAAAGCATGTTTTGGTATCCAAAAAGTCATGTTTACACATTGGGTAAATTTAAAAAGCATAAAATGGAATCATGATTAAGCCTAAAAATCACATTTTAACAATGAACCTCAAGGGTCTATTTTCAAAAGTCACTTTTAACCAAAAATCATGGTTTGCTATTGTATTACTCATCCCAAATTCGAAGAAGAGATGTATTTAAAACATCCAACCATTTCCTTTTCCTTTCCTTTCATCTATAACAATTGACTCTCATCTCCCCCCCAAAATTTCAAACGCACCATGGAGTTCCAACCATTCATATGTGTGGATGTTCAAACTCAAGTGGGCTGTTTCTTATTCTTCCTTTGTTTTTTGTTTTGGTGCATCCGAGGGCCAGTTTCAAATCTCTAGTCTCTACCAAATTGGACCATTTACAACCCTGCATCTAGGATTATAAAAAAACACAGTTCCGGTCCTAATATCTTTGTTGGTGGATGAGGGACCACATGATAGCTACCCATAAACCTCATCTCCAACTCCAAAGCGAAAACAAGGACAACTCGGTAATTTCAAATGTTTCAAGAAAATTCAAATTAATTAAAAATTTAAAAAAAAAATCCCACGTCATCAATCCTCGTGTATTCCTCCCGATCTACCCTGGACCGTGTGATCATCATCCACTCAGACATCCCCAGCCGTCCACTTTATTTAATAAAATAAAAAAACCTTTTTTAAATGATTAATTTTTTTTTTTAAATAAAATAATTTGCCGTTGCTTTAAATCCAACCCTCAAATCTTTGCAATTGTTGCCCAAATCAAACAGTTGGGTTGTGGATTTTTGAACAAAAAGCCTTTTGTTGTTGTAGCTGTAATAGTTGTGTACTTTGGTGTGAGGCTCTCTGAGCCCTTTGAGGCCTTCAGTTTCAGTAGCTTCTCTTTCTCTCTCTCTCTCTCTCTCTAAAGATTGCAACTTTCATGGCAGCTGGAGAGGTTAATAAACCTAAATCACTTCCCCCTTACCCAGAGGTACACCACTCTATCCCTACAAATCTCCAAAAAAAAAAAAAAAAAAAAAAAAAACTTTTAAATTTTTAATTTTTCCTTTTGGCACTTATTGTGTATAGATTTTCATCATCAGGATTGAGCTCTGATTAATCTAAATTTGTTTGCTTTTCACTGTTTTGGTTCTTGCTACTTCTGCTATTTTTATTTCTTTTACCAAATGTTATAATTAAAAGTGACACTCTTGAAGAATTAAAAAAAGAAGTAACTTTTGCTTTTAACTCTCATTTTTCTTTTTCATAGTCAAGGGCGAGCTCCACTGGGTCTAAATTTCTTTGTTTTACTTTGATTTGGGTTTTGTTACTTGTGCTTAATCTTTGAAACTTTTATTTTTTAAAAAAAAATTTGAAAATTTTGAAGGAAAAAAAAAACATCATCATAATGTGCTGGGGATGGTCTATAATTGTCTCTTTCATTTTGGTTTATGCCACCTCTGCCCAATTTGGGGTATTATTAAAAAGAAAATTGGGGTTTCTGAAGAAGTTCAAAAAATTGTTAAAAAAAAATATAATAATTTTTCCTTCAGACCCTCAATTTTCACTTTACTGATCATAATTGAGCTCTAATGCATTCAAAATCTTAATCTTTAACCGCTTTGGTCCTTGTTACTTCAGCTGCCAATTTTCAGTATTCCAAAAAAAGAAAAAAGAAAAGAAATCTAGCCAAATTTCTCAACAACACCAATTCCCAATTCACTTTTTCTTTTTCCTCATCAATCTGAATTTGAATTATACTTGGTTTTTGATAACTGGTACTAGTTCCTGAAGCGATAATACTGCCTTTTTTAATTACCCATCTAAAAGAATAAGACAATAAAATTGAATGAATAACCAGTTTTGGTGTTGTTTGGGTGTTGGAATTCCAGATTATTTCGAATGCAATTGAAACACTGAACTAATTTTTTTGGTAATAAGGCAATATTTTTTAAAAAATAAATTAAATCATCCAGCCAAAAGAGAAATAAAAGTACCAAAGATAAACCCTTTTGTGATAATGCTTTAGTTTTGAAATTCCAGATGATTTTGAAAGCAATTGAAGCATTGAATGACAATAATGGCTCAAACAAATCGTCCATATCAAAGCACATTGAGTCCACATATGGGGACTTGCCGGCTGGGCACTCAGCACTCCTCACACACCACCTCAACAAAATGAAAGACAGTGGAGAGCTTGTCTTTTGGAAGAACAATTACATGAAGCCGGACCCAAATGCGCCTCCTAGGCGAGGGCGTGGCAGGCCACCAAAGCCAAAGGAACCGCTACCACCGGGCTTGGATTTGGGTCCTGCGAGGCCTAGGGGCCGCCCGCCTAAGGACCCCAATGCGCCTCCAAAGCCGTCCAAGGTGAAGATCTCAACAGGTAGTGGGAAGCCGAGAGGGCGGCCCAGGAAGATGGCAAGGCCTAGTGGAGGATTGGGAGGAACGGCAATGGCAGTGCCAGCGGCAACGACTACGGGGAAGCCTAGGGGTCGACCTCCGAAGGTGAAGGATCAAGTGACTGAAGTGAGTGTTCAACAATAAATTATTTAATGGTCGTAGTGGTGTTTAACGTCTCTATGTCTTTCTTTTAGAATTGGGTTGGTGTTAGTTCTAGTTTATGGTTTTTTATGTAATTGCATGTACAATGTGATTTAGTTGTCGTTGAGGCTTTGTTGGTTTCTAATCTTAATAGAGGATATGATTAGAAGTCTAGAATTAATGATGCTTTGTAATTTGTTGGTTCTTTTATTGTGTCTTCACGGTTCCATTGCATGTATTTCTTCAGTTTGGGGGGGCTAGAGTTTGAGAATGTAAAAGTGGGTTTTGTTGTTTGTTAATTAATGAGTTGATTTGTGTCTATTTTGGATGTAAATTTAGGGTAGGCCATAGAAATAGTGGTGGAGATTAATTAATCAGTTATCTGAAATTGAGTATTTAGTGGGTTGATGATTGTGTAAGAGCTAAGAAACATTAGCTTTGATAGAAAATTGGAAGGAGGAAGATCAGACCAATTGATTGATGACTGTGTTGGCACTGAGGAATTTGCATGGGCAAGAACCTCGTACGGTACCATTCTTTTTAAATTTCTGGGATAAGACTGAATTTTGTACAAGGAGATTGCATTTCATAAGGTCTTATCCATAGGCATAGGTGTGTCATTGTCTATGTTAAAGGCCCTTTGGCCCACTCATGGATTTGTGACTTCATGTGGGGGCCGGATCTTGTTGACAAAATGGAATTTGTGGAGAATGATGCCTCTACTCAATTGACAAATCACAAATGGTTCCTGTATGTTTGGGGAGATGGGATTTAGGAAATCAATATATGTGGGAAATTTTCTCAGTTTGTTGTGTAGTTTTTGCTTGAATTAATTCTTAGCAAGTTTTGGTACCAAGCTTTTAATGGTCATTATAAATGAACTCGATCTAGACCGACGTGACCCACAACTACAACTCGTCTGATCCACCGCTGTGTTCCTAAATGCTCTATATTGCAGATGAGTCATTGTCTGAAAGTTCATGGCATCATTTATTGGGTTTAAATAGTGATTTGTCATGGAAGAGTATTTGTTATCTTTGCCGTTGTTGGTTTTATTATCACTTAGAAATGAAGTAAATCAACAATGTCACAATAACATAGAGGCAAAATAAAATAAGATTTTATTTGTTGCGTTATTCTCAATCATCAATGTTTGTAAATATCATTTTCGTTTTTTTTTTTTTTTTTTTTTTTTTTTTTTTTTTAGGGACATCTTTGTCACTGCCCATTATATTAGGTCTAGGTTTCAAAGTTTGGTATTGTGGAAAAAAGAGATTCAGTTATTTGAAAATATTAACTAAAAGCACCAGGTTTCAAAGGTTTGGAAATATCAATTTCAACACTAAGTCTAATGAATATCCTCCAAGGGGGTTTGCCTACACTATCTACTACATTCGTGAGAACAAGTCCCAATTCACTGCCTATCCTGGAAATGGCATCAGCATTCTGCCAACACATATGTAGGCCATGAAGTTGGATCCAAAAGGAAAATGTTGAGAAATCCATCTCGAGCCAGTGGAGCCCCGGAACCCATCGTTTGAGAATGAGATGGGCACCCCGAAGGGACCAATGTCTCCTAAGATAAGCCGTATTCAAATCCGCCAGAAACTTAATGGAGAAAAGAAATAGATTCTTGTCCAACCGAGAAACCAGAACCAAGTCAGCAGGGTTCCAGGCTCTATTGGTAATATCCTTAACCAGCCCAGTCGAGAAACGTCTAGGTAAGATAATCTTACCAATGAGATTTAGGTCACCATTAAAGGATGATATAGGTTGTGGTGGGAGACAGTCTGTTGTCAGCACAACTGAAATTTTGTGTTTGGATTATTAAGTCATCTATCAGCAAATTGGGAGGAAGTTTGTCAAAAAATACTGTTTTAATATTAATTTATTAAAATGTTATTGTTTTGAAATTATTGAGCAAAGTAGGCTTTTTTTTAAATCGTGCCTTGAATTCACGATTTTGGCAGTTAAAATCGTGTCTTGAACCCACGATTTTAACCTATGTGGCTGGTGACTTGTAAAAAAAAATTTCGGAAGTCCAGCTGTACTTATCTTAAAATCGTGTTTCCGTAACACGAGTTTAAACTGTGTTACGGAAACACGATTTTAAAGTTTTTATTTTTTATTTTTTTACTTTTTAAGATTTTATGAAAATAACTAAAAATAGGACATTTGAATTGATGTTTTTGGCTACTTATGTAAAGTTTAAAAGTAAAAAACTTAAAAACCGCATAAAGTTTAGTTATTTGGTCTAAATAACTTAACGATAAAAACCGGACGAATCAAATTAAACCATATGCCTACAGGTATTTTTCTAGGCTCTCTGTTTTTTAATGCAAATCCGGTATTTCTTTCGAAAGTTGCCTAAGCTATCCATTCAGTCATCAATGTTACAGATTTCATTCAAGTCATACCAAATGGATAAGCTTTGCACTTGCAGTCAGTTCAGTTAGATTACTAACCTTACAACCACAACACTATTCTAGCAAAGCAAGTGTTCTTTACTCCCAAACTCTCTCTCTTTTGATAAATGACATTTCTTTTTTGAATCATCTCTATCGAATGTGCTGACTCTTCAAACAACATAAACATGTTATAAACTGAAACATGGCTCCAATAAACCTAATGCAGCATTACTTACATTAAAGAACCATGGATTTCCAACCTCCAAAACCAATATTCAGCTATGGTTAACTTATTATTACAGTATATAGGTCTGACATGCTTGAAGTTGAAAGCCACCTGGATAGATAACAAACTGCAGCAAGATATATAACATGGATCAATGGATGTTTGATAATGTTACAAGCATATTCAAGCATTATAGACTGAGTAGTATCAAAAGATGAACTAGATAATTTGCGCTTTGGCAAATCAAAAATTGTGGTGAGCAGGGCATCCAACATAAGCTATAAGACGGGTTCAGGCAATATGTACCATGTTTATAATCTTCCTTTATCAATATCTGCATCTATTCTAACCATCTAAATTACCATAATGATTACAGAACAATGGTACAGCCTTCGCATTAAGAACTCTTACAACAGTTTTTGCCTTAATCATCTATGCATGAAGCTGCAGATTCTGGCTATCAAGTGCAACTTCATGTCCCACTTTCTCTAGAAAAAATTACCCTTTTCTTTCCCATTCCAGTCTCCACAATATTCAATGCATGAAGAGACTTTCACATCCTCTTGAAAAATTTACCGCCTTTCTTTCCCATTCCAGTCCCCAATAGACTTGATGGACAAAGAGACTTTGTATCTGGCCTCCATTTCAACTCTTTGAAAACAGAGAACAAGGTTGAGAGTGAAGGAGGGATTTCACTATCCTTTATATTCTTACAAGATACAACTAAGACTTTCAAGCTCCTTCCAGGAAAGAATTACAGACTCCAGACCTTTGGTAGTTAACAATGAGCATCCCTCTAAAGACAACGATGCTACCCTCCTGTTAGAAAAAGCAAGATCCATTAATCTTCCTATCAAAGAACACTTCATGTAGATATTTAATGAGAAACTAAAATAAATTATACCCTGTCAAGCAGCTAACCATAACTTTCTCTCGATAATAACAAATTATATTGGCACATCATAGATCAATGGAGGAAATATAAACATAGTTATTCCTATATCCGGTTGAGCCCATTAGCCACAAGTTGTTAGCAAAATCCCCGACTACCATCATTACTACATGTATGTAATTCAGCATGTTATGCATAAGATTGATTAGAAACTAAAAGACACATGGTTCACATAATTTGTGTGCACGAGTGTCTCAACTATACACAACATTACAAATGTGAAAAATAAATACTCAAAAAAGTTATCTCATCCAGCAATTGAGTCTTCTCAGCTGTATACTAAAATTTCATTCCCTAGTATAAATTCACTAGCCTAGTAGCTTTAGGTAGCAACAAAAAGTAAACAGAGTAAAGGAACCCATTAGCTGCAACAACTAGCCGAGCTGAACATTTCATTATCCAATCCCCAACAGTCCTGCAAAACCATCTCCCTCACACCCTCACATAGCATAAACATCGCTCTCACGCCCTTCTTATCCCTCAACTGACACTTTCTTTTTTCTCCTACTTTCTCTCCATTCCTCACCAACCAAACATGGGTTTAACCAAAAATTAAGCAAAAATCAAAACTTT
Source organism: Fagus sylvatica (assembly GCA_907173295.1). Lineage (NCBI taxonomy): Eukaryota > Viridiplantae > Streptophyta > Magnoliopsida > Fagales > Fagaceae > Fagus > Fagus sylvatica. The sequence continues at coordinate 41,177,370 of OU015762.1, forward strand.
AAACGAATTCAGATAACCCAAAAAAAAAAAAATGTGTAGTTGTTGTTGAGTGAAACTAGACCTTTTACAGGTGGAAGTAAAATGTAATATTCATGGAAGTTACTTCTTAACCACATTGATACTTAATAAAAACTGTTTTCTTATGAAGTGAAACAAAGACAAATGAGGTTGAAAAAATAGGGTGTAAAAGGGGATTTCAGTGAACATAAAGTTGAACATATAATTGTTTTCTGCATTTGGAAAAGGTGTGAATTGATGACCTCTAACGTGCCTAGTCACACTCAGGCATTAAGTATCAGTAGTACTGGGTGAATCAATAAGCCTTCTTCTTCTTTTTTGGTTGTACTGGGTGAATCAAGAAGTAGTCACCAATTACATGGCTTAGAAAATTTTGGTGCTAATGTTCAAATACAGCATAGTAATTTAGCAAACACGATTCAAGGAAACTCGTCAATTAAGAACAGCAAGCACATTAAAAGGTTTTATTTTTTTAATAAAGAAGAACAAGAACTCGTGCATTCAAAAGAGACATTACTACCAGTCATCTTCAATTAATCAAAATGAATGTGAATCTTGTAATGGAATTATTCAGCAGGTGCCAAGTTATTAATGAAGTAAACCAAAGCCTATCATACTGTGTTCAGGAGAGGCATATATATAAGTATTAAAAATTCAGCCATTATAGTGCCATCTTACATTTCAAAAACTAATAAACCAGAAAAGTACCAATAGTCAATCAAACAAAGTTCTCAAGAATCACATTATTACTTAGTAACACTTTGATAACATAAATTCTCTACAAGTACAACTAAAACCAATCAAATTTATGTCTTGCATTGATATGATTCTTGTCAATGACAAAGAAGAACAGAGATTCAAAGGCAGAGTGCATTTAAAGACTTGTGCTATATGCACCTAGGGGAGAAAATGCAAGCACTAAAAAGTGCCTTGGTTTCATTTCTTGTGAGAAATGCTGGAACAAAAAACTACAATTTAGGTCCATTGGCAGGAAGCAAGCTGATGAAATTAAAACAAAAGGCAATAATCTGAAGAAATTTTCTCCACTGCAGCAGTTTCTATATAACGAAGACAGCATATAAACTGAGAATACTTGGTTGTTTTTCACTTTCACCAATTTCACGGGAACTAAAATAGTGACAGTTTAAGGGCATATTCAGTATCATTTTGGGGGGTAAAATCCCCTTGTAACATGCTTCCAAAATATTAAAGGAATTATTGGAAATTTAACTCTTGCTACACATTTGCAAACATAAAACATCTCCTAAAAACAAAAGCAAACATGCTCTATAGGCATAAAATAATTAAATAAATAAAATTTTCAGTTCCTTGAAGAAAGTGTAAATACGTTTTTTCATCATATTTCCATTTCATTTTCGTGAAAATTATTTCTATTTCCAACAAAATGAACGTTTCTCTACAAGGGTTTTCTATCTACACCACAAGGGTTTCTCCTTTCCAAGGAAAGGAATTGTTCACTTTAAGTTTCAACATTCACAGCTTTTCATTCTTACTTTATCTTATTCATCAGCATGAGAGACCTAACCAAACCCTAGACTACACTACACAATGTGCCCCACTGATCCAAGCAGAGTAAAGGCTGCACCAGAATCGGAAATCTCAAGCCTAGTCTAGTGAACAATACAAAGTGATTTAAAAAAATAAAATAAAAAACCCTACTTTATATAATCTAATCCCAACATCATGCTAAATCAACATCATCAAGGGCTCTAGGGAATAATTTAAAATTAAAATCAAAATCAAAATTAAAAGCCCATTATGCAAATATCAATTTTTTTTTTATATATTAATACTTGCTTTCATGGTTCTAATTACTAAAGGCAAAATAGAACTATCTAAACAGCAAAAGATGTACAGTATAAAAAATAATAATTACAATAACAGAAAAAACAGTAACAACTGAATCATTTCTTGTCATGAATACATAAACCCTAAAGCTCTGTTTGGTTACTAAGAAAAAGAAACACAAACAGAAACTACCAAATCTAAAAAAAAATTCACCATTTATCTTTAGATAAAGAAAGCCCATCACTTTAAAACAAACCAAACCAACATAAAAATTAAAACTTTTTGTCTCTCTCTTCTTTCCCTTTACTTTTTCTCAGCAACCAAACAGAGTCTAAACAGAACCTAACAACAAAACCAAACAAAACCCAGAAACCAAAAACCAAAAAACAAAATAAAAACATAAAATTTAGTTACCCATCAAACTCCAGCTGAATCTTCTCCTTCCAGAAAATATACTTATATCTAGTCTTATATCATGAATCAATTAAAGCATACAAACTTGAACTATTGTATAGTTGAATAAGTAAACACATAACCCAAAGAAAAAAGAAGAGTACTGAAATTGAAAGTTAGTGCATTTCTGCATTTCAGTTATGCTTCTATAAAATTTAGATGCTAAAAATGAGTTTACAAACACAGTGAGATGCTTCTATCAGTGAGAAAGACAATTACAAATACCCTAAAGTTTTTTTTTTTTGGATAAGTCTATTACCAGAGAGAGAGGAGGAGCACAGTGAGATTTTTCTTCCAGGGTAGAAATACAAATACAAGAAATTGGGTCATTCTTCAAAACCCAGAAACTACTGATCCTAAAAGCACAACCTTTTCATCCTCAGAGTAAACAGAAGAAAAATGGAAATAAACCCACAAATTTATATTGCATATTAATTCGTTGAAAAAAAAAAAACACCCACTTTCAAAATAACAAAGACATCCAGCAATGAAAAAATCAAAAAGCAAGAATTAGAAACCCTAAATCAGTAAATAGTATCAGTAAATAGAGCAGCAATCTTCAGCAAAGAAGAGAGAGGGCTTACAGAGGAAAGAGAGAGAGAGAGAGAGCAGTTACCTTAAAGAGAGAAGCGATTCGAACGAGAGGGAGAGTGGTAGAGAAGAGCGTGAGAGAATAGTGTTGGAGGTTGGAAATCCCCGGGGGTGAGGCGTGAGATGAGGCTGAGGGAGGCGTGACGTGAGGTGAGGTGAGGCTGACGGAGGCGGAGGCGTGAGGGAGGCGTGAGGCTTGAGGGAGGCGGAGGCGTGTGTACTGTGAAGAAATAAAATTGGTAAAGAGTTGGGTTTATATAAAACCATAACTCGTGTCTGGCAAACACGATTTCCAGGTGGAATTTTTTTTTTAATTGTTGTGTCATGTCATCTAAAATCGTGTAACGGAAACACGATTTATGCTCTTAAAATCGTGTAACGGAAACACGATTTTTAAACAGGCTATTTTTATAAATTATATTGAGACAATAATATTTTACATAATTAATATTAAAATAATATTATTTAACCAAAAAAATCAGCAAATTGGTATTAGAAGAGCTCTCCATTTGGGAGTATTCTTTGAGGGTGGATATATGGAAGAAATGAAGAAAGTGATAACAACAGATTCAGCAATAGTGTAGACACGATTTCAAAGGGATTCTAAAAAAAAAAAATTCAACTCAGGACACGTACCCTAAAATCGGGGTTCAAGACACGATTTCAACTTTAAAATCGGTTTCCAAAACACGTTTTAAAATGAAAATAGAAAATACTCACAGCGCAATAGTGTATGGGATGGACAAGGCATAGGGTAGAAAATAGTAGCGCCGTCGTAATGCTTAAGGCCAAAAACCCATATAGGAAAGGAAAAAGGAGAAGAGTACCCTAAAGGTACGGAGACAGGTAGCTCTTTCCTACTTTAACCTCCCCATTGCTAACCCACTAACACTGAACATTGCCTCCCTATCAACTGTGTGAGCAAATAGCAAAACGGATGGTAGTTAATGAAAGAAGAGATTAAACATTAAAGCGTAGTTTTTTAAGCCTAAACTTATTGATGAACTAAAGTTAAATTGAATAAAAAACATATTGATGAACTAAACACACGGTGTCATGATCTTTTTTAAATACCTGACTAAACTTATTGATGAACTAAAGTTAAATTCACAATTTTAGTTTTTCCTACCAAAATACTAATAATGATGATAATAATAATAATAATAAACTAATATTATTATGGGTGATATAGACATAAAATGTTATGACATTATTTTTCTTTTTTTTTTCTTTTTTTTTTTGAAAAAAGAGTAGTATATTAAGAACTAATGGAAAATGTAGTATATATGATTTTTTTTTGTTTCTTATATCCTCCCACATTTCTTTCAACACCTAGAGGAATCATTTAGTTTACTATGTTTGCCTTTTAATGGGTATATTTTTCTTCAGTTAAAACCTTTTTTTCTTTTCATTTAACAATAAGAGTTTTATTTGTTGCAGATTCATATCATGATTTGACTGCAATAGAGGTATTTTCACAATTGTTACTCTGGTTTTTGTAATTACTTCTATAATGGAATGCAGTGTGATTTATAGAGCTAAATTTCCTTTGTTGAAGGACAAAGAGACTGAACCTATTGTTGACTGGGATTTTAGCTTATATTTTGTTTCTTTTAATCAATTTTCTTTGGTAATTTGAAGGATGGGGGATCATTTTGTGTTATTGGTGGATCGGCTTCTCACTGAATCTACTCTTGAAGCTGCCATTAAGAGTGAGAGACAGTTGCAGCAAGTCATGTCCTCAGCAAGCAAAGATTATTTGAGTTCTTCACGCAAAATCGATTTCAATACTAGTTTATCTCCAAGTAAATTGGTAGAGTGTAAGATTTGCCATGACGAGGATGAAGAGTCAAACATGGAGACACCCTGTTCTTGCTGTGGCAGCTTGAAGGTCAGTTAGTAACTTAATTTGGCAATTACTCCTTTAATTGGAAATGTGAGAATGGGCCATTGGAAGTTATATCGCTTGCATTTATAAAGCTCTTTATGATACTTCTGGTCAACTGAAAAATTCCTAGACTATAAAAACATGACTAATCCCATTTGTAATAAAGTCACAAAGTTCCATACCAATCCGCCCATTTTGAGCTAATCACAAAATAAAAAAATAAAAAAAACTTTCATTAGACTTTAAACACTATTGTTTCAAAAGGATTTTCTTGGACACATGCAAGAGACACCGATAATGCAGAAATATGACTAATTACTAGGGAAATATCATTGTAAAAAAAAAAAAAAAAAAAAAAAACTACTTACGTTTATTAAACATCGCTTCTCTGTGGATCACTACAGCTGGTTCACGTGGATCACTACAGTTGGTTCACTTCGTTGTGCCTGTTGTCGAGCTTTGAGCACTTGCCTTTCACACATCTCATTAATCTTCTCGTCGCGTAAATGAAAACTAATACTCGCTCTATTTGATTGACATGTATAGTCTCTCTCTTTTTGCTGTGTTTGGTTTTTTGGCTATTAAAGCGCGTCTAATTGATTTTGGAGTGGGATGTGAAATCACTTTATCTTCTTTATTTTAAAGCGTATCAATTCCATTGGGGGTTGGAATTAAAATTGAGTCTTGGGAATGGCATGGCTGAATCCTTTCTTCATAGTCCTTTGAATGGTTGGACAGCCACTCAACTACCCACTCTACTTCCTGTATCCTACTCTCCTCAGCATTGGAAGTTGCGGTTTGGTCTAGTACTTCTATGAAATCTTGTAAGAACCTCTGTATGGTCGTACTACGCTCATGAATTCCTTCCAGGAAAAGGTACTACTAATTTTAACTTACGTGGGTGGTATGATATGGTCCATATGGACTTAATATATAAATAAACTATTTTTTTTTTTTTTTTGGTGTTCAAAAGTTTGACATATTAGTATCAAGATAAATGAGCTTTGATCTGGCCGAGATATGGAAAGTGGTGTGACCCTTGGGCCTTGGCAGTGGTCCTAGTCCTACCCTGGGAGATATCAGCTTCTCGCATAAGTTTGACTATTGGGCCCATGAAGGGAAACTCTGAAGTATTCACCAAACCCCAAAATACTTTTATTAACGTTGTTGCTAATTTGGCCAAGAAAGGGAAAGGGAAATCAGACTTAGTTAACAAGTGAGAAAAATCCACCCCTTCCTCCTTATAGGCTAGGAAGGCATCATCTTCATTTGAAATAAGTTAATTTTTATAGTTCATATTAGATATCATAAATCAAAAAGTTTATTTAGTGCAATATCTTGTATATTATTAGATACAAAAATAAAGTTTTGATTAAAGTCAATTTTTGACCCCCTAACTTAGAGGGTATTTTCGTTTTGATCCCTTAATTTCAAAAGTTTTCATTTGAGTTCTATAAGTCTGTTTAGCTGTTAAATAGGCCTTTTCGTTCATCACTGTTAGAACTCTTTCATTAAGTGCCAACCAAACACCCAATCATGTGTCCACGTCACTATTTTTTGCCACGTGTCTTGACACGTCATGTATTTTATATATAAGAAAAATTGTTAATAATAAAAAAAAAAAAAAAATTTTTTTATTTTATTTTTAAATCTAATCGTCATCCTCTCTCTCACTCTCTCTCTCCCCCTTTTTCTCTCTCCTTCAATTTAAATCATAGATCTAAACTGTGAGAGGTTCATTATTTTACTTTGGTAACACAACATTCTTTTCATTTATGCCATACATTAGTGCAATCTTTTGAGAGATTCAGCGAAAAGTTGATCTTATGTTCCCAGTTGCAGGAAAAGCTTGACGTTGCCTTCCTTGTGGAAATTATGTTGTCCTTGAGTTTTTTTAACAATGTTTTATTTTGATTCTTGGCGTTATCTCACGTTCACAATTTGACAATGTAGCTTACGAAAGGCTTAAAAACATTTTAGGCACAAATTCTGTTCCGTGAGATGACGGCAATGACCAAAATAAATGTGAATTTTTGCCTTTTTTCTATTTTGTTCCTTGGATAATTGAAGGTAAGCAAGTTGGGATTACTCTCAAGCTCTTAAAACATGCAGAGTGGGACTAATACTCTTTTTTGCAATATATTCACTTATGCAGATCCATGTGAGATTCAGAGATTCTATGATGCTACTTCTGATAAACAACTAACAAGCTAATATAATATATGATGAGTATAGAAAAATCCAAGCTGTACAAATACGACGTACCAAAATATGTCCTTAGATGAACGACCGTTACGCACCCATAAATTCCCTTAATTCCCTTGTTAATGCTACTGTTACACACCATAAACTCCTTTAATTCCCTTATTAATGCTACCGTTATGCCATTTATATCTGACATTCATTGCGTTATACATCACTCTTGGCCTATATAAGGCCAACGGAGCCACCTGAACCAGGTATGCACACATCTTCAGAGAAATCTCTCTCAATTTGGGAAATATAAAATGTCAGTTGTGGTGGACACTGTTATCTCTTTGTCATGGAATCACTTATCTTTTTATTATGTTTTGTTTATTATATATTAGAAAAGAGTGCTTGGTTTAATATAGTTTTCCACTTACTTTGATTTGAAAAAGGATTTAGTGAGTTGTTTACTCATACCAATCCGCCCATTTTGAGCTAATCATAAAATAAAATAAATAAATAAAAAGACTTTCATTAGACTTTAAACACTATTGTTTCAAAAGGATTTTCTTGGACACATGCAAGAGACACCGATAGTGCAGAAATATGACTAATTACTAGGGAAATATCATTGTAAAAAAAAAAAAACTACTTACGTTTATCAAACGTCGCTTTTCTTTTTCTAAAAACCGACCAACATATATCACAATAACGATTGAGAAAATGATGCAAAAATAGAAAAATTCGAAGAAATGCTTGTCTATATATTGACTCTCTTACACTGCAGCATTTTAAGAAACCAAACTCAAACTCAGTTTTTTAACAAACCTCATGAGGAGATATCCGATGTTTGTGCTCCGTAGAACCCGATCTTCACCTTTTGAAAGAACGCTAACCCTAACCTATCAAAGAGCCAATTTTCTTCATCTCCAGTACTTTGGGTTCCCGGTATCTAGTCCGGTCCCAAATGAAATACAGGTTGCCTCACCCCGTCCTCTCCTTCTACCCCCACCCACATTCCCAAATCTTCATTCATATCAGAAGTGAATCACGCATCTTCTGTGGTTTGTTTGCCTGTTTCACCAGCTGCGCGTAGTGGACGAGGAGGTCAACCCAGTAACAAAAAGAAATCAAAAGAGGACACACCAACAGATGAAGAATTGAAGTATTTGAATGAAAAAATGGTGAGAGGACCACGAGGTGAATTGATTTTGGTCGTAAATGTGAACAACATAGTTAGGATGAATGGACGTAATTTCTAGAATGAAGATGTAAGCTATGGGAACAGACTCTACAGCTGCCCCAACTGTCCAGAGTCCTCAGTTTGCATTTACTCTTGTGAACAAAGAAAAGATCACTCTCAGGAAACTCTTATAGATTTGAAGAATGTTTGTGAGAAATGTGGCTTAGCATATGAAACTAAGCATGAATGTCTCATGCAAAAGACGAAAAAAGTGTGGTGATTCTCTGTATTCTATATGGTAGGATAGTTTGAAAAACAAAAATTGCAGTGTGATGTTTACTACCCACCGGTTGTGGTGGACACTATTCTCTCTTTGTCATGGAATCACTTATCTTTTTATTATGTTTTGTTTATTATATATTAGAAAAGAGTGCTTGGTTTAAAATAGTTTTCCACTTACTTTGATTTGAAAATGGATTTAGAGAGTTGTTTACTCATACCAAGAAAAGGAACGCCATTTGCTGCTGAAATTGCAGCAAGAAATGATATACAAAAGGCAATGGAACAAGGTATGCAACGAGCTAACATCATGATAAAGGGTGCTAGTGTTGGAGGATATGCAGCACTTAGAGCTATTCTTTGAAGTGGTATAGTATTGGGTTTCATTCAAGAAGTAACCCCTATGCCTCATAATGGTTGTAGCCAGGGCCGGTCCTGAGGTTTGGGTTGCCTAAGCCTGTCCCGATTTTGGTTGCCCACTTATTATTAAATTTAAAAAAATAAAAAAATAAATAAAAGTTAATTTTTTTTTTTAATGTAAAATCAAGGTTACATTACACTATAAATATTAAACTAAAACTACTTCTTATACACAATTAGTTATATTAAACTAATATAATAAAAATTATTTTTTAGTATAGAAAAACAGTTGAATAAAAAATGAAAAACGAAAAAAATTAACCTTAAATTAAGAAGACCAAAAGTTGGAGATGATGGGTTGCTATTGACTCTCTTCATGTCTTGTGGATTTGCTAATCGTTTCTTATGGATTGTGATCTCGTGGATTGTGATCTCGTGGATTGGAAATTGGATAGAAATATGGAACTAAGGGGAAAAAAAAAGGTTTTCAGTTGTACTTGAGAAGGAAGGAGAAGGTTTTTTGAAAAAGCAAAGAGAATAAAAAGCAAGTGAGATAGAGAAAGGTAAAATAAAGTGGTCAATATCGTACTAGAGATTGTTTCAATTGGGCAAGGGGAATGAAAATTTTAGGTTCTAGCTAATACTAGTATAACGTTTTGGAATTATCATTATATACATATATATATATTAAAAACTTTATGAGTTAATATATAGACAAGCATTACTCTTTTTAAAAATGTAATCTGAATACATATTATTTCTAAGCCCATACTATCTGTATCTATTCGTATTTGAATTCGGACATCCCAATAAAAATAAATAAGTACAATACTACAGTAAAAACACAAACATTTCACAACAATGTTGAGTTAATGAAGTTTTTATTAGTTTTTATATATAGCCACCATTTACATTATTTTATTATTTATCATTCACAATTTAACAATTCAACATTATTTTGAAATTATTGTAAAAATATTGTATTGTTGTGAAAATATTGTGTAAATAAATTTGTTGAATAATTAAATCAAGACTACAAGTGAACAACTCTAGAAATTTAAACAACAATTGACCGTGAGAAAAAGAAAAAAAAAATGGAGAAAGTGGCTGACAAGGCAAGACAAAGCAACCAAGGGAAATTTGACAACACACATGTAGAAGTAGTTTAATAGAAAAATAAGAATTAAAAAAAATAGGAAAGCAAATCACGTGGGACAGTGGGAGACAGAGAGCCTAGAAAAGCAAATCTAAGGAAAAAGCAGTTGTACCCAGTTTTTAACTGAATCATTGAGAAAGCCAGAACACAGAGAAAAAAGAAGAAAATGAGGCATACTGATAAGGACAACCGCAACGTTCTCTTGGCATGTTTTACTGGCAAGATCTGTTGCCTTTGAAAGGTGTTTTATTTTTATTTTTTTCTTCTATATACTATTTTTTTTTTTCTCCCTGTGGTTGCCCCATGGAAGGGGATTGCCCTAGCCCAAAGTTTGGCTGGGCTTACCCCAGGGCTGACCCTTGTAGGCCTCCTAAGAAAAGAAAGCTGTGAAAAATAGTCAAAGAAAATATTTCAAGAGAATTAAACGATTTAGTAGTTTGATCGAATGACTACCATTGTTAAAGAGAAACCGTATATAGTGCATACAACAATTGCAGGATATTGAACTAAGAGCAAAAAGTAAGTACCCAAGAAACAACACATGAAATTGTAAAAAAATTTGAAATAAGAAAATGATATTGGTTGAACTCCTTTTTTGGATTTTGTAATAAATTGTAAGTAGATGGATTTTGTGGAGGATCAAAGAGCGATTTTCATTATCCTATGGATGATTTTGATGCTAGGTTGCTAAGTTTCGGTTCAATTTCATAGCCGTTCCTGAGAAGCGAAAGATAGGAAATCAAGTTTTGAATCTTATACTATAAGTTGTTTGGGTTTTGAATGCTGGTGTGTGGTGATGGAGGTTGGGTTCGATATTTTTGCCTGTTGATTATAGAAGTTATTAGAAAGAAGTGATCTAGAGAGAAGTCAAGTAGTGGTCATTGGGAACCAACATCGGCAGGTAATGGAAAGTTAGAGTTACATTGTAGTGCGGTTCAATATTTTGTTAACATGAAGGGAAAAAAAATTGTACCTATAAGAGGTGGGACTAGACTGGAGTGCCTTGTTTTCATGTTGTTAGTTGTATTTTTTTTTTACCGATGTGAGGCTGCAGAGGACTATGTTGATCAAGCTATTAAATATCATCATATGTGGCATGCTACAATTCAATTATAATGCCTTTAAATGGGAAAATTATTAGGTACTCCGGGAGATATACTCCCTCTTCTCACAGGTGGTATCCCATCATGAATTTAATTAGCGGGATCATATTCTGTGAGAGGAGGGAGTACCTAATGTACTCCCGGAACTATTATCCTTTAAATGGGCAAGGATTGAATCATATGAACAACTATTATCCCAAGGAAATGAAGGACACCCTTTCAAAAAATAAAAAGAAAATATTAAAAAGAAGGAAATTAAGGACACCTTTTATATATATTCATTACTTGATCTAGGCTAGGCTAGAGCTAAATTTAATATTTTCACTGTTTGGTAGATTAAGTGGCAGAGATGAGCAGAAAGTGAATATGAAATGCCGTCTTGTGACAGTGGTCTTTGATGTATTGAATAGTATTTTAATTTACCCCTTATCAAAAATAAATTCCGAGGTCACTATCTATCTATTTCTACACTTAGTTTTCAATTGTAACAAAACTGCTATTGAAAATTTTTATTGTACCCAATAATTAAATTGAAATATAATTTATATGCTGATTTGTCACTTTTTGGATCAATTAATTTTTGTGCTTTATTTATTTTTGAGTAAATTACAATGCTCTCTCTTTTGAGGTATTGCAAAACAATAATAAATTTTAAACTTCAGTTGAAATGAATGTTCTATCATTCAGATTTAATATAAAACTGTCATGAGTCTTTCTGTTATCAATCTTAATAAAATATTCTTTTTTTTTCTTTTTTTTAAGATTCCATTTTTAAAATAAACTCTCTCTCCCCTTTAGCTAGAGGTTTGGTAAAATGAAAAAACAGAATATTTCGTTAAGATTAGCAACAAAAAAATACCCATGATAGTTTTATGTCAAACTTAAAGAGTAAGATTGTCATTTCGACTCAAACTTGGGGTTTATTGTCGTTCAACAATACCTCGAGGAAGGGTTTAATTTTTAATCAATTGATTGAGAAAGATCATTACATAAAAAAATATAAAAAATAAAATAAACCCTTATATATTGTGTTTAAGCACATTTAAAAGAGGGGGACCTCTAACTCTCCACGTTACTTTAGCGTAAGCCCCCATGTTTTATTCATGCATGTATGGTGCATCAATCCTTTGTTGGTGTTGATTCTTCCTTAATTCTGCTTTTTAATATATTGATTATTTCTCATCAAGGGTTCTTTTGGTTTTTAAACCCCCAGTTTTTTTTGATGGTGGATCGATCCTTTGTTGGTGTTGATTTTCCTTAATTCTGCTTTTTATTGATTATTTCTCATCAAAAACTTTTTTTTGATGAAATTATTTTTTTTATATTTACTAATTTAAACCTATGGAAAGAGAGAGAAAGTCATGAGCATGGCTCACAAGGTAAAGTCTTGTGATATCTATTCTTGATGTGTCACGTGTCAGCAAAAAGTTGCAAGTGCTTGGTCTTCCTTTAAGTTCCAGCCAAGGCTTCTTTAAATTCGTAACAAAAAACACAACTTGGGAGTTGGGGGCTACGGAGTAAAAAAAATCTCTGAAACAGTAAAACCTATTATGAAACCACTTGCTTAGAGAGTAATGAGCCACATCATTTGCAGGTACAATCCAAACGTCAACGGATAAAACATCATTTGCTGGACAAATCACCCAAACCTGATGGTGGAAATCGTGGCCATAGTGGTTCTAATTAAGAATAGAAGATATGAATAATGGAGATAGATAAAAAATTCATGGTTTCAAAAATCAGATAAGGAAGAAAATTGAAAAAGAGAGTGGTTCTTATATCATTGATCTGACCAAAATCGGATTGGTGGTCGAACCAATGACGTCATAAATAATTTAATTAGCAATTTTAAAATTATATAAATAATTAAATAAATACCTAAACAATTTGTAACTAATAATATTAGGTTAACAAATATATAACAAATTTTAAAACACTTTATATGAGTTTCCACATTGTATATTTTGCAAAAAAAAAAAAATCAAAACTAAGCAAAATGTAACTATGTAAGTATGTAACTAAACATATTAACATTACAAAATAATGATCCTTAAACCATATAAATAATAATCTTTTAATTAAATCAAATAAGTTCTAAATTCCATTACATTCAAACAACAAAGAAACGTTCATTTGATAACACTAACATTTTTTTTTTGTTGCTAAATTGATAACATTAATATCACAAGAAATGAAAAAACACTTTATATTTGTTTCCAAGTTTCTACCTCTACGGTATGGATTAATGTTATGAGTTTCCAAGTTGCTTGTAACAAAACCCACAAAAAAGAAATGAAAAAAGGAAAAGAAAAAGAAACTGTGACAAAACCAAAAAACTGTTCCGGTGACTATTTCGGTTTGGTCATTGGAATAGAATATTTTTGTACTATTGTGTGTCGATGTACCGTTTCGGGATTGCCGTGATATATATATTACTACTCATAAAATAAATATAATCTTTAAAATAGATGACACAAAAATTATTTAAATTGATATCTATGGATGAAATTCACAATTTTAGTTTGTCCTACCATAATACTAATAATGATATAATGATAATAATAATAAACTAATATTATTATGGATGATATAAATATAAAATGTTATGACATTATTTTTCTGTTTTTTTTCTTTGCTGGAAAAAGAGTAGTATATTAAGAACTAATGGTAAAAAATGAGAGGAACCAATCCGACCTATTTCACAATTTGGTTTGGTTTGGTTTTAATCATGTTCAAAACTAAATTAAACTAAAGTTCCAACTCATCACAAATTTAAAAATCTTTTATTTTTTCTCATCATTTTATCTCCTTCACAACCTACCAACCATCACATCAATATCTCATCAAACTTTTTTCTTTCTAATATCCACCGTATCTTCTCCAATACTCCTCCCTCACTGTTTATCTTTTTTCTTTACTTCATTCTTCTATTTTTTTCAAAAGGTAGTGCTCTCACCGCAACTACCCAGTCCTCACCATTTTTTTGCCTTCCTTTAGATAAGTTGCAGCTCATCTTTCACATCATCTCTCTCCAGGCTCTATTGTATCTCTAGTCTCATCATTTTCTTCTTCTTCTATTTTTTTTTCTTTTCCTTTCCCCACCGTAACTCTCTACTATTTATTTTTATTTTTTTTCACATTAGACATTTAAAATAGCCATAGCTAAATTCGGCCTGACACGTTAATTTTGCCTGGCATGGCGGTATTCTGCCCGGAACGTTGGTTCAAGTCGGTTCAGTCTGAGATTTTGAGACGATACGGAACATGAAGTCTCTTGCACCGGACTTAGGTGAGTCAAAACGGTGTAGTTTTTGGCTTCAAAATGGTAAGTTTTGAAACTGACAGAACCGGATCATAACCAATTCAACTGTGCCAATTCGCAGTTTACCCGATCGAACCGTCAGTTTCTGGTTTTTGGTCACTTTTTTCAAATTTTCGGTTTTTTAGAAAAATCAAACGGGATTAAACACCGGTCTCCGGTTTAACCAGTCAGACCGACGGGTCCGATCCAGTTTTTAAATCATAATTGAAACCATTTTACAAATTTAGGACTTTAATTATTGATAAAATTTAGGACATTAATTTTTCCGGAAGACCTAATATTAAATTATGGTATAAAAATTATTTTTCTGTAGTTTCTTAAGTTGATTTATTCAAGGAATAAAAAAAGGAAAAATAATTTTAGCACATGACCAAAGTGTCCTCTGGTAGAATTACAGCATAACATAACACCGGTGGCATTTAAAGCAAAAACCCTAGAAAGAAAGAGGGTTTTAGAAACATAAATTTAAAATTGAAAAGGGTCCCTTGTTTTGCGTCGCTTATCGTTTTGCCGCCGTCAGACCCTCTTAGGCAATCCCCTACAACAGAGTTCTTGTTTAATGGTATATTCTCTATCTCATTTTATTTGATTTTTTTTTTTCTTCTTTCTTTTGTTGTTTTATTTCATCTTCTTCTCTCAAAATATAATTAAAAACACATCTTTTGTTTTGGATTGAATTCTGTTTCTTTCTCCAATTAGACCCCAGTAGATTCTAAACGAAAATTGTATTGTATAAACACATCTTTTGTTGTTTTATTTTTGCTCTTTACTTTTTTGTTCATGTGTGTTTCATTTTTTTTGTTAATTGGGCCGATTGGGCCTAGATTCTCTTACTTTCATTCCATCCCTTAATTGGACCTAATGAAATTTACTTAATTTTTACCCTAAAACAAAAACTCATGGTTTTAGAAACAGAAATTTAAAATTGAAAAGGGTGCATTTATTGTCCCTTATTTAGTTTGGTGGGTGCATTTATTAATAAGGGCATCTTTTATACGGACCCAAAGTAAAAAGCTTAAAACCCCTCCCTGCCTCTGCTCTGTTGCTCTCACCCGCAGCCTTCACATTCCTTGTTCTGCGTTGCCAGTTCGTTCTGCCACTATCAGACTCCGTTGGTGATCTCCTACAACTTCTTGTTTAAAGGTATACTCTCTATCTCATTTTATTTGATTTTTTTTTTCTTCTTTCTCTTGTTGTTTTATTTCATCTTCCAATATGTAAAAAACCTAACAATAAATCCAACGGCACCAAAGAAGAAGAAAAATTAGAAAAAAAAACTACAACGTGGAGAGTGAAAACATCACCCCACGTGAACCTGACAAGTAAAACAAAAGGGTTGAAAAGGATTGAGGTGATGTTATGGTAATAACGTGTAAAAGGCTCAAAAAATGCTAGAAAGTGATCTTTTCGTCAAAGTCTTTCACCTAATCATTAACAATAGAAATAAGAATGAAAAATGGTCGGTAGGCTTCTCAGTTTGGTGCGCACCCAGCAGGTTCGTCCCTTCTTCTTCTTCTTCTTCTCCCCTCATCGCCATGAGGGGTAACTGGGCTTGCTAAGGAGAAGCAGAGTGATCTGGGTATTTTTGCTCTTTACTTTTTTGTTCACCGTGTGTCTCTTCTAAACACAACTTATCAGACTTTCTCCACAAACACGTTTACTTACTAGTTCACACGTTTACTGCTTTAGTTACTGCCACTGATTTACACTTATTTTGTTAAAGGATTGAAATTGAAATTGTAATTGTAATTCTCCAATCACACGCCAGTAGATTTTACATTTAATTTACAGATGACTTTCTTTTATATATGTTTGATTGCTTTCACAGCTTCTAATCTACTATGATTGATCCGTGCCCTCCACAGCTAGCAAGCAACCGAAATTAGAGAGAGACTAATGCAGATGAATATGAATATGGTATATTTCTACAAATGTCCTTTGCCCATGTTCAGGATGTCATCCTATCTTATTGCCAGCGTTCTGTCCCGAGAGAGACTAATGCAGATGAATATGAATATGGTATATTCCTACAAAAGTCCTTTGCCCATGTTCAGGATGTCATCCTATGTTCGGTCCCGTCCTGGTGTGTTACCATATCAAGGATTGAAAGTAGGCTATTGCACTGATATTAAGGAGAACATGTCCAAGTGCTCCCCTCCACTTCAAATCAATCCTTTATCGGCATCACCTTCAGATCAAGCAGCCCAGCCTCTTTCTCAGTGCTCACATAAAAAGCTTCATTCTGCGTGCTCATTTCCACTATTGATGATGGAACCAGAAGTTGACAAAGACAACAACCATTTGATACGTTTCTGTGACTTCCCAGATAATAGAGTTTGGACGACCAAAGGTATGGTACCTAAAGAGGTTAATGATGCAATATGCATTGGTTCATCTCATGGGTGGTTGGCCTATATCTCTCGTCGTGACTGCTCAATTTTCCTTTGGAATCCCTTCATCACTATCACTTCGCCTGATCCTCCCCGACTCATCAGGCTTCCTCCCATTGATACACTCCCCCACGTAACGGTTGTACCTCTTGGTGAGTCCGGTATATTATGTAAATCGGATGATTGGCATTTCACTTCCACCACCTCCAATATATTACGTAGTGCCTATGAAGATGAATTTTCTGCCGATTTTAACTTTAAAGTAGAATATCAAGATAGTGCTTTAGGCTTAAAAGGCCGAGGTGACTATATCATTTCACCAATCGAGTTGAGTATATATTTCATAAGGAAGATTGTTTTGTCATCGGCTCCAACAAGTGATGATTGTGTTGTGGTGGCCTTGCCACATAGGCAACATAATCCTAGTATTGCTTTTTGTAAACCTGGGGACAAGTCGTGGACCTTTGTAGAGCCAGTTAAGGAATTTTCTCGCATTGAAGATGTCATACACTTCCAGGACCATTTGTTCTACACTGTGAGTTCTGGTGGAACTCCTATAGTGGCTTATGATCTTGCTGATCTTTCTTCTCCAAAGAGTTACTTTCTTGAAGCATCCTTCAATTTTCAACCCTTATCCTCAACTTGTCAGAGCATAACGAGTTGGTCAGTAGCTAAGCATTATCTGGTGGAATCATTAGGTAATCTTCTATGGGTTCGTAGGTTTATTTCTTCTCATATGGATGACATGGCAAATATGGTATATGATGAGGAAGTTGAGTTTCCACGCAGGACAACAGGGTTTGATGTTTATAGACTTGATTTTGCTCGAAATACATGGGAATATACTAAATGCGTAGGTGACGAAGTTTTATTTCTTGGTATTAACCAATCTCTATCTCTCCCAGCTCGAGAGTGTGGTTTCAAAGCAAACAATATATACTTCACGGATGATTCTCGTTCAATTCATTACGATTCTTCTCTTTACGGAGGCTATGATTTAGGACGTTATGATTTAGAACGTGAGGCAAGAATTTGGTCTTCCAGCCACGACTATAAAAAGGTTCTACCACCGCCTATTTGGGTTATGCCTAAGCTCAAGTAAATCTTGTCTACTATGAACTCTTCACATTTAAAAGATCGAAAGCTTGCCTGCTGTCTGCCACTGACAAGATTCTACAGTCTCCTATTCTATCCGATTATGTCGTAATCTCCATTAGCTATGTTATTTATTTTGCTTTCAACTAACTATGTTCTAGTTTTCTTTTTGCTCTTTATGGACTTTGCTTCTTTTCACCCTTGTGATGTGTACTTCATTTGGGAATATCATATTTATGTTGGATTCATATATGGATTTGTCACATTTTACTTTGTGTCTTATTTTTCATATGGGAATGTCTTGTTGCACATATGAAGTATTAGTCTTAGCAGCAATCAATCAAAATTGAATGCTATAGGTAATGTCAATGCTTTGAGTCTCGTAAATTATTCCTAGATGTTGGAAACAGTAGCATTAATATGGGCTTTGTTAATTCAGATAAGTTTTTTTTTGGCTAAATAATTCAGATGAGTTTGCTTTACCTTTTGGTTTAATTTGTATAAATATTTGTCGTCCAAATGTAATGTAAGGTTCCTGCTTGTAAGTCTAAGGTGTGTGTTTATTTCAAACAAGTAGCATTACCTTTATGTGCTACATTTGGCAATGTCTAGGAGATCAATTTGGCCATTGAGATATGTAGTGGCCTGGCATACAAAAAACTTTTTAGCCATTAGGTCTCATGTATGTGGTAGATGCGTATGTTTTTATTATTCTATAAAGACATTTATGAAGCAGATTGTTGGAATTTTTGCATCATTACTTCAACGGTTTAAAAAAGAAAAAACGCCAAATGATGTTCTTATTTTGAAGGCTCACCTTAAATTTTGTATAATTAGTGTTATGACAAAGGTAAAAGAATACATTGCCAAAGTCTTCCATGTGATATGTATGGCAACGTCTTGTGATCGACTCTTGTGTGTCACATATTTGTCCATGACATAAATTTGTCAACGTGTGTCTAATTTTTGTCCACCTGTCAATATTAATTATAGAAACATGTGTCAATAATAAATATAAATAATTAAGAATATGTTTTCACTATTAACTCCAAGTTATGTAATTATTGAGTATTCTATTGTGCTATTAAATGAAACCTAAAAAAATAAACACTTAATAATTACATTAGGCATTAAAAAAAAAATTTATACCTCTTTTTAGTTTTTTTTTTTTTTTTTTTTTTTTTTTTTTTTTTTTTTTTTTTTTTTTTTTTTTTAATGAAATGGAATAAACAAAAAAACTTGCATTAGTTATGACTTAAAAAAAAAATTAAAATAAAACTTTTTAAGGGAAAAAAAAATTAGTAATCACGTAGGTACAATAAAAAAAGAAGAAAAGAATTGGAAGAGTCTTTTTTTTTTGCTAAATAGAATTGGAAGAGTCAGACAATAATATGCTACAATTAATTCATATATATATATATGCTACAATTAATTCATATATATATATATATATATATATATATAATGCATTCCGACTACCCCTACTCATTCGGATAAATCACATCCCCTAAAATCCTATGTAACATTAGGCCTCCCAAAACGATGCTGTTTTGATGTCTTTTAGTCCTCCCAAAACAACGTCGTTTTAGGCCAGATACTTTGACGTCTTTTACGTTCTTTACGTTTTCTTTTTATTAATTTCATTACCGTTCCTTCCTTTCTCTACCCCTCTCTCTCTCTTTTCAACTCTTCCCCTACCCATTAGTTGCTGGTTGCTGCCCTTATAATTAAAAGTCCACAAATTTATTTTTTCGTATTCATTTCTGATTGCTCTCTCTGTCCTCTCACCTCTCCCATTTACTGAAACCGGTAAAATCCCCAGGTGAGTTTATTTTTCGATTTTCTTCATATTTTTTCAGTGAATTAGTGATTGTTTATTTGTGGCTAATCCGCTTCCAGTGGTGTGTTTGTGAGTTTTGGTTTAGAATCAAGCCACTCCAACAAGCTTCCCTAAAAAAGAAAAAAACACTCCAACAAGCATTCAAACGATATAAACCACCTAGGTTGCACGGGTACTTTATTTTATCCCACGTACCCATACTCGTATCGTACTTGATACTCATACCTATATTGTACCCGATATTTAATATCCATTGTGTCCCACATATGTTTTAAAAAAAATGATATATCCCGTACCCGTACCGTTTTTGTATCGAGTACGATACCGTATCCGTATAACTTAGTAAACTACCAGAACTGCTACGTGTAATTTTTTTTTTTTGTTTTTTGTTTTAAAAATTTGGGTGTTAAAGATAATTTAGGTTTGGGTATTTTGGTTGGATTAGTTTTGATTTAGGCATTTGTGTTAGATTTGGTTTTGTTTTGTGTATTTGGTTTTCCTTAAACGCATATGAAAGGTTAGACTTTTTTGGGGGTTTTATGGGTGGTGATTTATGGGTTTAAGCCACAAATCACTACAATTTATTTCAAAGATTGCTTCAAGTTTATCTATAAATAGAGCTATTGTTTATAAATAATATATGAGTTTTTGGAACAAATTAGCAAAAAGAAAAATGGAACTTTGAAACCATATTTGAATTGCATATGAAATAATAGATGCTTTGCAATAACCAACCTCACTCTAGGAGGTGCCGTTGGAGAGCCACAATTTGATTTAAATCTTATGAAAATAAAACAAATATAAACAAATATTTTTATGTATCTGTTATATCATAAGATTTCTATAAAAAGAAAAAGAAAAATAAACTAATAATAATTTCTACTCATTTATCACCATTTTGATTGGGACCCCTTGCTTGATTGGTTCCTGCAATGCACATGACAAGGGCTTATGTTAATTATCGCTGTTATGATATTAAAAAAAAAAAATCCAGCATGGGGTTTCATTGATGCCGAAAATCTCTATGAACAAGCACAAGGAAGAGGCATCTTAGAACTTTACAATTTTAATTGAAGACCAATTGTGTAGGTAAATACTATCTCTCTTTCTCTTAGTCATTTTTCAATTAAAGAAGAAAATTTTTGTTTGGATGTTGATGAAGCATAAAATTGTGGTAGACAAGGGCTTACAACATTTGTTCGTTGCCATGATAATTAGATTCAATGTGGGGTTTTGACAATGCCATGGCTCTCTGCAAACAAATCCGACCGAGACAATTCTAAGAGCATTACAATTTGTTCTAGAGACCAATTGGGAAGGTAAATACTCTATTTCCTTTATTATTATTTTCAGTAACAGTTCAATTGAAGAAAAAAAAAAGTTTTGTTTGTAGGTTGAGGAAGTAGACAATTTTGTAAGTCAGATTCTTTTATTTGTTATTATGTTTTTATTTTTATAAGTTGAGAGAGTCTCTGTTTGATTGATGAGAAGGGTTAGGTTGATAAAAATAAAGGTTATTAGGCAATTGTTATAGTTTCTTCAAATCTTTGTTAGAAATTTGAATTTTTTTTTAAATAATAATAATAATTATTAGAACATTTCTGTTACATCATAGAGAAGTAAGTGAGATGTGAATCTTGGTGTTGTTGCTTACAAATGTTTAGTTGTTGATATCAATTTTTAGGGTATAACGTAGGTGTATGTTATTCATAATAAAGACTAATTGGGGATGCATAGAATATACATATATTGGAGATACAGCTCACTAACATGTTTCATTCAACTTCCTATTTTGGTCGACTTCATTTACATTTTTAATATTTATGCAAAGAGGTGCATAAATGTGTTCTACAAACATTATCTATTTTTGTCAAGCATGCATCTGTCATACTCTTAGAGGCCCCCAAAAAGAATTCTTATTGTTCTATTAGTCTCATAAGAAGTCTTTCATATACTAACGGAGTTAGATACACAAATAAGATTATTGGGATGATGCTTGTTTTATTTCCTTAGTTTGATTTTATTGATTAAAGATATTAGAGTCCACTTGGTTATCATGACTCCTTACTAAAATCACAAAGTCATTCAATAAATTGTGCAGCAGGATTGATTATGTTAAGAGAAGAGTAATATGGCATTGGATCAGTAGAAGCTCAAAACAAATTCATACTGTTTGTGAGATCTAATGGATAAATGTCATAAGCTAAGCTAAATCATGAGCACAAAATGCCACTTACAGGATACTAGGGTAGGCCACTCAATAGTACAAGATCCTTAACTAAATTCACCTTGGTTTATATGGTAGTTTGGTGATTAACAAATTTAGAATTTAACAGCTGCTTGGATTCAATCTCTTTTAACAAAAGCAAATTAGTAATTTTGTTTTTAATGTTACAAAAGAAAGCAATGTATTGTAATTTGTAACATTACCAGGTTTAAGTAGGTACTTGTTGACACCCCATTTTGCAACCATTAATTTTACTTTTTTACACTTTAGTGCATAAAGGGTAAAATGGTAATTTCACAAGCTTGAAAATTCAAAGTTGGTCCATAAATTTAAAATCATATTTTAAGTGATCAAAATTGAATTAAGAATGAGAGTGCATTTTTCGGATTGGAAATTGGATAAAAAACCAAGTTTTTATTAAGGAAATGAATTTGATTGGTTGAAATAATATTTACCATAAGCTCACATGCATAGAATTACTTATTAATTAATTTGATTGGTTCTCTAAAGGATTAAATTAAAATCAATTAATAAATAATTCCTATTGGTTTAGAACACCTTAAAATGATAAGTATTCATGCACAAGATTTTCATCAAAAGATAATTCTTAAATTGATTTATTTTTAACTAATGGGATAATTATTTTGACCAATAATTATCATATTAATTATTAATAAATTGATTATAATTAAGAAATCTCAAATTCAGCCAAATAAGGACTTCTAAATCCACTAGAAGTTGACCAAAGGTGAAAAAACTCGGAATTATCCAAAGCCCAATTCGGATTTGGATTCCAGCCCGTACACTGGTCAGTATTTTGACCATAACTTTTGACTCAATTATCCGATTGAGTTGATTCAAATTGGGCTGGAAATCTGACATGATGGGCTACAAATATGTCTCTAATGACCATCTCCAAATTCGAATGTTTAGAGGGTCGAAACGGGCCCGCAATTAGAGCCTAAAAATCAGCCAGAATTTCGAGATTTTCAAGAAGTATATCCAATTTCCAAAACCCTAATGCACTCCCATGAGGTCCAAAACGTGGGTAGGTTCATTTTTGGGCTGCCATATAAATAGAAAATGATACTCATGTTAAAGGAGGTTGGAAAAATTAGTCATAGGAACCCTAAGCAAAATTCAAGAGAATTTTTGCAAAGGGTTAGACATGAGAATAAGAACACAAGTGTGTTCTTATATTCAAGCCAAGAGATTACAAAAGCCATTTTTGTAATCTCTATTTCCAACCTTTCAATTCCATTTTTAATTTCTTTCAACCAAATTTAACGGTTTTTCTTAAGAATCAATTTTCAGGACCGGTGGTATTCTCAATCAAGAGGCCGCATCCCATCACAATCAAATTCAATTCGGGACACTCATTCAAGAGGTTGCATCCCAAAAGGTATAATCTTCTCTTTTTTAATTTAATGCAGCAACTTTAATTGTGTAGAATGCATGATTAGGTTTTAACTTCAATTGTTTGATTAATTTTTAATGCACAATTGCTATATTGCACTGTTTTCGGTTTCTGTTTTGTGAATGATGCAAATCTGATTTTTCTAACATGTTATACTAAAATTACAGCAACTTTAAATTATTTTTTTTTTCATGTGAGATTCATGCTTAAATGATTTTAAATGCTTGATGATTAATCACTGTTTAATTTTTTATTGCATGTACTGTTGTGATGCTATGAATCAAATGCGAGTATGATTTGTTTGAGATTGTGAACTTAGATTAATGGATCCTTAGAGACTGACCTAGGTCAGGTTGGATGGGTGCCTAACACCTTCCCATCTAATCCCCTAGCCCCCGAACCCTAATCTTAGGGGATGTTTAGATTAGTTTATGTATCCTATTTACTTTCTTTTTTAGATTGTATTTAGGACCAAAGCCTTGTATTTTGTTTTCTTAGATTGTATCTAGGGCAAAATCATGTAATTTGTTTCTTTCCTAAAACATTGTATATTTATTCATTCAATCAATAAACAAGAAGTACTTTTTTTTTCTTAGCTTTTTGTACAAAAGTTAGGTGGCGACTCCATTGTAATATCCCCTAGTGATTAGGATGGAAAACGGTGAAAGTCTCCATTTTGAGAATCATGTTTAGGACTTTGCATTGGGTTAAAGGTCGTGGTTCTCACAGTACTTTGCCAACATCTTTTAAGTTAAGAATCAAGAATCCTTTGAAATGACACCCTAGATCAAGTCATATTTATTTCAAGCATAAAATAACCTCCGAGATGGGGTTAATTAAGAGTTATGTCTTGCAACATCATAATACTGTGTCAAATGTAAAGTGTGTGCATTAATGCTAAGGATGACAAAATCTAAGAGCAATATGGATTTGCCGATTGCGATGATTGTTACATTTTGTTTCACTCATATCGGCTATTAATGATTTTTTTAAGGTTTAGTATGGCTTTACAGGTTAAAATAATGTGGAATAGACAAACATCCTTATTTGACCTACTCTCCTTACTCTCCTTTTACATTTAAATGGGTACTACTAAAATTTGTAAAGCTATATATCTCTTTATGCAGCTTAGGTTGAGTGTAGTATTTCCACAACTTTAGGCGAGGTTTTTTGCAAGAGTATTATAAATTGGTTCATGAAGCAAGTAAAAGTGCTTTTGGGTTAGTCAATTTTATGCTCTATCTAAAGCAATTCAATATTTTAGATAGATTTGTGGCTTTAGATTTTCTATTCTATCTAAAGCAATTCTCACCCCTAGCAATAAGTTTTTCCCAGTCATTTTCAGTCTTTCTCGCATTTCTCTTTATACTATTATTCTTATATAAGATTTGAAAAAGTAAGATGTCTCACACAAATGAACCTATTAATTGTAATGTGTCTTTGAGGTAATGCATTTATGCTTTATGCTTTGGATCCAAATCTATATCAATGACAAAACTAGTGATTCGACATTTATTAGTATTATGTTTTGTGCAAAATAAATGACAACATAATCCATATGAATCTTTCGTTAGAACAAATCTATTCTACTTTATGTACTATATTAGCTGGATTTAAATCTATATCAATGACAAAACTAGTGATTCGACATTTATTAGTATTATGTTTTGTGCAAAATAAATGACAACATAATCCATATGAATCTTTCGTTAGAACAAATCTATTCTACTTTATGTACTATATTAGCTATTTATCAAAAATATTTTTTTGTTCTATTTTTGCTTTGTTGTATATATGAGGTAGATTTCGTCTTAAAGGAGGCAAAGAGAATAACAAAGAAGATATGATGTTATTACAAATGTCGCAAGGAAGAGCTGAGGAGTTAAGGCCTAATTGTTTTTTCATGAATTACAACGCTTCTAAGTGTTATTTTATATAGAAAAGATAGTGTTCCTTTATTTTAAATCATCAATTTTCTTATATAATATATATAGATGTAATAGAGTTGTAAATAGGGGTTGAATGACAAATGCAGTTATAGATTAATGATTTGTTTTGTATTGTTACATTCGATACATCATATATAAGATATTTTGTAGAATAGTTCACATGGCAAAAGATTTGTGGAACAGAACGAGCAAAAAATGTTGTATTATAATTTATTTGGTGTGTGACTAATTTTGGGTGTTTTATGTTATGTAAACAGTTAATCGACAATGCAGTAAGTTTTTTAAAATGGTTTACACAAGAGATGAATTTAATTACAACTTTTTCATCATTGCATTGATATTATTAAATGCACTCACGGCAACGCGCGGGCTAATGCCTAGTTAGTGTTATGACAAAGGTAAAAGCACATAATATTTTGTATAATTAGAATTGTAGATAAACTGTACAAAGTATTGTTCTTTATATAGGCAATTACATAAGGACCCTACAAGTAATTAGAGTCCTAATTTTACTTGTACAATTGGGCTTGTATTCTAATAGTGTGAGACCAACTTGAGTTTAGAGACTAAAGTGAGGTGCATGACAAAACTCATGTTAGAACTTAGAACAAGGAGAGAAACAAAACAATTAAAACCTAATTTCCTACCTCCAAATAGTTAGAACATGGGCTTTCTCCATAACTCTAAGATAGCCCAAAACTTTGGGCCAATTGTCGTCAATCTTACACAAGATTGGGCTTTGGAGTAGTTAACTAGCCAAGGGAAAGCCCAACAACGCATTGCAATTTCTTGAAAAGCTTACATTTTTTTTTGCTAGGTGAAAAGCTTCGTTATATTGAATTTTCAAATAACAAAGTAATCTCTCTTTCTCTCACATGTTGTGAATGGAATTGATCTGCTTGAACATGCTTCTGCCAGTTCACAGTGCAATACTTCCTCTGATGGTCCGTCGTAGTGCCTGTACATGTATATGCATTTATTTCTGTTGTTTCAATAAGATGTTGTATAAAAGTTCCCTACGTTTGCATTTACTGAATTTGGATGAGACTTTTTTCACTATTGCGGGCACATAGAAAATTAGAAACTCTTGCTCCATTATTGCAATGTTGTGGAGTGAGTCTTACTACATTGATATTGTAATGGTGTGATGGTGTCCAAATGAGATTAGTCATTCTTTTGAGCATAAATTGTTTAAAGAATGAGTGAACTTACAACCATTATAAAATTTATTATAGAAGTTTTATAAATTGATGTGTCAAGTTTTAAACACAACATAAATAAAGCATACTTTAAAATTTATTTATTATGGTGTTGATCAGATGGCATCCACCACATTCATTATCACTTTAATTATTTTGTAATAAAACTGGTAGTCAATATATGTCAAAAAATGAATTGGTGGTTGGTGTATGTTATGCTTGTTAATATATAAATAGTAGGGGTGACAAAAAAAACCCAAACCCATTAGCCCACCCAAACCCATCCACTAATTGCCCACCCAAACCCACTTATGTAATAAATGGGCAAATGGGTGCTAGCCCAATTAGACCCAATTAAGTTGGGTTTAATTGGGCTTTAATTGGGTTGCTTATTGGGCATCAACAAAAAGCCCAAACCCAAAAAAAAATAATAAAAAAAAAAAGCCCAAAACGAAAAAAAATAAATAAATAAACAAAAAAAAAAAGCAAGGAAAAATAAACAAAAAAGCCCAAACCCGAAAAAAAAAATAAAAAAAAATAAATAAAAAATAAAAAAAAAAAAAAAATTCTAAGAGGTTTTGGTCATTTTGGAGGTTCCAAGGGTATTTCAGTAATTTTCCTAAGTTTTAATTGTTTTTTCATCATTTTATAGGCTTTAAGGGTATTTTGATAAATATCAACTTTATTAAATGGGTTTAAATGGGTGGGTTAGGGTTTTAGCTTAGATAATTGGGTTGGGTTGGGTTTGGGTAATATCTATTTTACTAAATGGGTTTAAATGGGCTATTGGGTTTTAAAAGCCCAACCCATTTAATGCCCACCCAAACCCACCCATTTGACACCCCTAATAAATAGGACTCCTATGTAAAGTCTCACATTGCTTAAGTAGAATGAGTTAATTGGTTTCCCACTCCTATTTATAAATAAGACATGTATACAATTAATTTACACAAAAACTATAAACATACTCATATTAGTCATAGGACAGAGTTTGGTTACAAATCAATTTGTAGTCAACTCATTACAACCCACTACGTGTCAACTAATAAGATCATCCACTTGTACTTTAGTCACATGACCTATTTAATAAGTCATGTGACTTCTTTAAATAATACATGTGGATGGTTTTATAAGCTGTCACATAGTGAGTTGTAACAAACGGACTACAAACCAGTTTGTAGCCAAACCAGTTTATAGCCAAACCTTGTTCTTAGTCATATAGTAAAGATATGGATTTGGATTGGGTCCAATGCTCCAGTGTACTGAACCCGCTGCTGCAATAGCTACACATGTCCAATTTTGACCATGTGTCCGCATTACAATTCAGTGCACTGGAGCTAGACTGAATTCGTTCCCCTAAGATATAACCGTTTAAGAGTCAGACTGATTTTATTGTTCTCTTTTGTTCTTTTATATTTAACAATGCTTAAAGCAGAGTGCCGAAGTAAAAGTATACTATCGAATGAATACCTGTAGGCAAGCAGAATGCATCAAATTACTATAGAGTGACAACCCTACGTAATTCTTTTTTGAAATATAAATACCCTGCGTTGGCATATTATCCTATTTAACCAACTTAATGAATAGAGACTGACCAAGACTAGAAGTGCCATAAAAAATTTT
Source organism: Fagus sylvatica (assembly GCA_907173295.1). NCBI lineage: Eukaryota > Viridiplantae > Streptophyta > Magnoliopsida > Fagales > Fagaceae > Fagus > Fagus sylvatica. The sequence continues at coordinate 41,205,459 of OU015762.1, forward strand.
AAAGCCCTTTGAGTATCCATTGGATTTGTCAGAGAGGCTTAAGTGTCAAATTAAAATTTTGCTCCCTGGCAAATCCAATCACTACTCAAAGGGCTTAAAAATTTTGATTGGCACTTCTAGTCTCGATCATTCTCTATTCATTGAGATGGTTCAATTCAATAGGATAAAATGGAATTTATCTTGCTCAAGTGTCAATTGAAATTTTGCTCTTTGTTAATTAGAAAGAAGATATTTTCTTGGGTATCAAAGACCATATGATCAAAGCAATAATTATTTAATATGTAAGATAGATATATACATATTCTTTTTCACAGTACATGAACCACGAAACCTAATATTAAAATATCATATTAATGAGATACAGATTGGTTATTCCAACCATTCACTATTATCATTTTTATATATCACCCATTTTTATAAATAATGATTTTATTTTTAGACGGTCAATCCTAGTAAACAGTAAGTCTTTTCTTGAAGAGCATCAAACTTGCAGATTTTAGGGAAATGTTTTGCTTGTAGAGATGAATGTCTTGAATTAAAAATGCTGGTGTCTTTTGTTATTAATGGGCTGACAATGACATTGATGTTACATGTCATGTGATAGGTAGGTTTATATATTAACACTAGAGTTACCAATTTTGAGAAGGATGTCGAAACATTCCATTGCTTGGATTATATGGGCTACTTGACTTTCTATTTTGTATTTTCGAGAACAATTATTGTGTAACTAATGGAAGTCAAATTCAATGGTTATTTTTTCTTCTTGTTAAAAGATGGGATGAATGATGGTTAAATGCAGAGGCTAACATTTTGGCTCCTGTTTTCATTAATTCAAGACTTGTAAACTTGTTCTTATGTTACTTTTACTATTGCTGTCTTGATTCATGTGAATACGATTATGTTGGCATTTGTCCAGTCTTGTTGCAGGCATAAAGAATTTAGACATTCATATTCTAACGTAAGATGGATTGTCATTACGTGCCAAAGCTAATAATCATGGTGCCAAACATAGCTCTTTGGAAGTCATGCAACTCTAATTTAGGATAAAAAAAAATAAAATTGGCTTGCTCGATTAACACTATGATTTTCGGTCCATGATCAACACTATAGTCTTGTAGATCACATTATATCGGTTAATCATATTACATAGGTTAATCGGCTTAAAAAGATCAACCCTAGCTGCCCCTTCTACTTTAGGGATGAGGGTAAAGAAGGTGCGATTGAGTTCTTTAAGCATACTTTCACTCATCAAGAAATTTTGCATTGCCTTGAAAACTTGTTGGTTGATTATACTCCAGTAGTGCTTAAAAGAAAAGAGGGTGCATACCACTAGGCCCGTTGCTTTTAAAAAAATCCTTGCTAAAAATAGTGTCTTTAGTTTCTCATCTTCAATTGGAACTTGGACTAGCTCCTAGACCTGGCAAAATTTGACTCGGAGCCATTTCTTGACCCGAACCTAAAGGAAAAATATGGATAGGGGTAGGGGTTTTTCAACCCGGGAACTAAGATGGTGTCAACCCGTACCCAACCCTCAAAATGAAGGATCAAATCAACCCGCGTGTCACACGGGTCGACCCGTTTTTCAAAAGTTTTTTTTTTTTTTTTCCCTTGTTTTTTTTGGCTTTCTGAGTTTATATTATTATGTTGGGAATTAAAGTATTATGAGTGTTTGTTTTTTGAATGATTTGGAATTTGACTATTATAAAAGTTCACATAATGCTAATTAAAAAACAATTCTTAAATTAAATTTGTATTTGAAATAGCCTAGACTTAACCAAAAGCAACACACAAAATTAGATATTCTCTCTTGGTAGAAAGAGAATTGCAATCTATTTTCTTAGTTTTATTTAATGGCACACGCTCTCTTGAGTATTACTATAATTGCGTTTACTTCTTAATCAACTTTTTTGCATTAAAGGTAAAATTCTTAGTATCAATCTTGTCTTTGGCCAAAAAGTGTAGAAACTTTGATTTTCACTTAAAGTTAATTAAATAGATTTGAAGATAATATCTAATCCATTAATAGAATAGCCATATTTATTAATTTTTAAATATTTATTGACCCATTTACATTGTATACTAAAGTTATATTAAAACTTTGTATTGTAAATGAAAATATTAATGAAATTACTCACCAACTTGAGGTGCAATTTTCAAGTATAAATATTTTCACTATTAGAACTACTACCAACTTCGGATAGATTGAGGTCCAATTCATATTAATTTATTTACTTATTTTTCTTTACCTAACATATTATGTTTTATTCTTGAAACTTTATATATATAGTCATCTTGATAGGTAATTGAATTTAATTTCATAATTTTTATGCGACTAAGTACATCTAAGGAGGTTGATAATTTGATATGGTCTATGACATCTAGTATTTTTTTTTTCCATATTCTTTTATTTGTGAGTGTTTTTGTTTATGTGTTCTCTTATTTGTATTGAAAGGAAGACAAAGAAAACTAAATGATAATTTTGGACTATAGGATCAAGTTTATTTTCATTTTTATATATATATATTTTTCATGTGTAAAAATACAGGTCAACCCGGTTTTGATCCGACCCTAAAAGACTGGGTATGGGTCATAGGTTGTACAACCCATTTAGGACGACCCTTTATTTTTTACCCGAACCCGATTAACCCTACCCGTTTGCCAGGTCTACTAGCTCCTCATTTTCTTCATTTTTCCCTCATTTTCTTAATAAATAATTCTTATTGATTTAGAACACCTAAAAAATGGTAAGTATTCATGCACAAGATATTCATCAAAGGATAATTCTTAAATTGATTTATTTTTAACTAATGGAATAATTATTTTGACCAATAATTATCATATTAATTATTAATAAATTAATTAGAATTAATAAATCTTGAATTCATCCAAATAAGGACTTCTAAATCCACTAGAAGTTGACCAAAGGTGAAAAAACCCGGAATTATCCAAAGCCCAATTCGGATTTGGATTCCAGCCCGTATACTTGTCAGTATTTTGACCATAACTTTTGACTCAATTATCCGATTGAGTTGATTCAAATTGGGCTGGAAAGCTGACATGATGGGATACAAATATGTCTCTAATGACCATCTCCAAATTTGAATGTTTAGAGGGCCAAAAAGGGCTCGAAATTAGAGCCTAAAAATCAGCCAGAATTTCGGGATTTTCAAGAAGTATATCCAATTTCCAAAACCCTAATGCACTCCCATGAGGTCCAAAACGTGGGTAGGTTCATTTTTGGGCTGCCATATAAATAGAAAATGATACTCATTTTAAAGGAGGTTGGAATTTTCATCGTTGAGAATCCCAAACAAAATTCAAAAGAATATTTGTAAGGGATTAGGGTTTTAATAAGAATACAAGCTATTCTTATAACCCTAGAGATGATAAGAGGCCACCTCTTGTAATCTCAATTGGGGGGAATCTTTTAATTCCATTTCTTTAATCTCTTTTAACCAAATTTAACGGTTTTTTCTCTCAAGAATCAATTTTCAGGTCGGATTCAATCGAATCAAATCAAGGAGCTTCCTCCACAACACATACAGGTACCTTTCTCCCTTGTTGTTCATTTCAAAGCATGATTACATGATTGGTTGTATATAAATATGCTTAAATTTGTTTTGTTTATTTTTTTATCACATGTATTTTCTTGGTTAATTTTTTAAATAATATAGGAACATGTTAGGATATAAATCATGGCTTTAAAGATGATAAAAATGGCATAGGTTTCAGTTTCAAGACAAGTCAGAAACTATTTTTTTGGATTAAAGGTCATTGGGCCTCCATTTTTATTGGAGTGCCGATTGGGTCTCTCTGGGACCCGATTGGGCCTATTTGGGACCCGATTGGGTGATCCTTGAGTGCCAATCGGGCCTCAAAATTTATTTTCAGTTTTCTATACAGAAATTCATCCATCATTGATTATGCCATATTTATTCCAAATTTATTGAATCTTAACATGTCTCCTTGATTGTTTAGATGTAATTAGGATTGTTTGTTTGAATTGTTTTAGGAATTGTTGATTGATCACTTTTTATTTTCTTTGTATGCATGTACTATGATTGATTGATGTCAAAATGCGAGTTGTGGTTTGGATGAGTCGTGAACTGTAGCATAGGAATCTTTAGAGACTGACCTAGGTCAGGTTGAGTGGGTGCCTAATACCTTCCCACTCAATCCCCTAGCCCCCGAACCCTAATCTTAGGGAAAGTTAGATTAGTCCATGTATCCTTTTACTTCTATTTTCTAGATTGTATTTAGGACACAAAGCCTTGTAATTTTATTTTTCCTTAGATTGTATCTAGGGCAAAATCATGTAATTTTTTAAAACATTGTATTATTTATTTCATCAATATATAAGAGATTGTACTTTTTTTCTTAGTTTTTTGTACAAAAGTTAGGTGGTGACTCCATTGTAAATTCCCCTAAAGATTAGGATGGAAAACAGTGAAAGTCTCCATTTTGAGAATCATGTTTAGGCCTTTGCATTGGGTTAAATGTCGTGGTTCTCACAGTGATAAATTTTTGTTATAATTCGTAATAGCTCTCAATATAGTAACAAGTTCTAAGTATATGTAATCGTTCTTAAAATGTGTAAAATGTATGTTTCAGAGTGCAATAAGGATGATAAAATTATTAAGGGTAAATTACACTGATACTCTTTCTTTTAGAGAAATTAGACTCGCTACACCCTAGTTTGGGGAAATAACACTTCGCTCCCAAATTTGCAAAATAATTAACACTCAGCCCCCTTTTTCATTTTTTTTTCATTTTTTGTTTATTTTTTATTAATTTTTTTAACTAATGCCTAACTAACCAAAGTTAAAAAGAAAAATTATATTCCAATTATTTTAAGTTTAAGTGGGAATTTTTTTTTTTCTTTTTTTGTTTATTTTTTATTAGTTTTTTTTAACCAATACCTAACTAACCAAAGTTAAAAAGAAAAATTATATTCTAATTATTTTAAGTTTAAGTGGGAAATTTTATTTTTTTGTTTATTTTTTATTAATTTTTTTAACCAATGCCTAACTAACCAAAGTTAAAAAGAAAAATTATATTCCAATTATTTTAAGTTTAAGTGGGAAATTTTATTTTTTTTGTTTATTTTTTATTAATTTTTTTAACCAATGCCTAACTAACCAAAGTTAAAAAGAAAAATTATATTCCAATTATTTTAAGTTTAAGCGTGAAATTTTCTTTTAAAAATTGGGAAAAAGGGGGCTGAGTGTTAATTATTTTGCAAATTTGGGAGCGGAGTGTAATTTCCCCTAACTAGGGTGTAGAGAGTCTAATTTTCCTAAAAGAAGGGAGTGTCAATGTAATTTACCCCAAAAATTCTCCAATTTATTGTAAAATAGAATCAAATTTTTCCAGCTATGACGGCTTGGGTAATTATTTGTAACTTGGTTGTAGAATTATTTAATTTGGTGATAAATATTGAAACATGTTGTAAGTAATTGTAAGTCTTAACTTTTGAAACTAATGTGTTTGTAATAGCAAACTGTTTGATAAAATTAGTAAAATGATTGATTTATTGTAAAGTGGAATCTAATATTGGCGGCTTTGATGACTTGGGTGAATGTTTGTAATCATTTTGTAGAATTAGGTGTTTGTTGATAAATATTGTAAATAGGTTTCAACAATTGTAATTGGTCTCAACATTTATAAAGTATTTGTTTAGATGAGCAATTCGTGTGATAAAATTAATAATCAGTGTCATTTATTGTAAAATGGAATCAAATTTTGGCGGTTATAACGATTTGTGTGAAATTTTTTAATTAACTTGTCAAAATATGTATTTTGGTGATAAATATAGTAAAGTATGTTTTAGTACTCGTATTTGGTCTCAATTGTTGTAAAGTATTTGTTTAAGAGTATAATACGGGTGATAAAATCCGTAAACTTTCTCATTTATTGTAAAATAGAATCAAATTTTAGCGGTTATGACGGTTTGTGTGAAATTTTTTAATTAACTTGTCGAAATATGTATTTTGGTGATAAATATAGTAAAGTATGTTTTAGTACTCGCATTTGGTCTCAATTGTTGTAAAGTATTTGTTTAAGAGTACAATATATGTGATAAAATCTGTAAACTTTATCATTTATTGTAAATTGGAATCTTTTTGGCCAGTTAGTGATTTTTAGTAACTAATTTCAAAATCTAATATTTTTTGTGATAATTTTAGTAAACTTTTGTTATAATTCGTAATAATTCTCACTTTAAGTATTAATGTTGTTTATTAATGTAAAGGGGACGTGTAAATGGTGTAAATTGAAGTACATTTTTTGCGGCTGTAATTAGTAATATTTGTGTCAAATATTGTTAATTGGTTAATAAAATTTGTATTTTTATGTGAATTATTATATTAGAGTGTTATTCCGTAACATTTGTTTTTTCCCTAATAATTGTTGTGATAGATCGTGTAATATGTGCGAGTTTAATTATTTCGTCTCTTATTTTTTGTACTTCCTTCTTAATTATTGTTATACGAGTGTTATTTCTTGTAATTAGTGTGTCAATTTACGTAACACCGGTTACCTGAGCAGCCAGTCACAAGTTTTTCTAAGTGCCAATTATACCCTTACGGGAAATTCCAGTTACGGGACGTCTTGATTCTCGGGAAGTCAATCAGAGGTCTGTCTGTTATTTGGGTTAATGCTTTAAACAAAATAATGATACACACATAACAATAGGTCGACGCTGAGTACAAACTTGTAAAACGTCTTCAAGTTATATCCTTCTCCGGTTGGCCAAAATTGATGTAAACTTGCTGAGCAGGATGTAGAATTAATTGTACTTGAAGATTCCTTTTTATTAAATTGTTTAAAGATGTATATAGGTATGCAACCTATAAAGGTAAAGTAATGCTAGAAACTCGTGGCGAAATTAGAAATTTTTGCTTGGGGGATGGAATTATGATATTAATAAATCCCTTAAGATAAACTCAAAACATACACATGTACATATACAATTATAAATAAATAAATAAACACACATATATATTTATACATGTTTATGAATATATATATATATAGATCTTATTTATTTTTAATAATTGAGTAGGGTGGGTTTGTCATGTTAAAATACACATGTAATTACAATTATAAATATATAAATATAAGTATATAAAATTTATCTAGTTTGCTTTAGACATTGTAAAGAAATATCAAAAAATGAAAATAATTAATGATTCTATTTTTTATTATTAGCAAATCAAAACATATATATGATTCTTGTGAACATTAAAATAATATTAAAAAAAAAAACATGAGGAACAATTAATCATAAAGGTAGTTTTTTAGAGGGCTACGCCAATTGCTTTTTAGGGCCACTTTTATTCAACAGTTTGGGTTATTTGATTAGCTCAATTTTTCGAATGCCCAAACTTTAAAAAAATTTTAAATTATTAAACAATTCCAAATTTTTGGGGGCCATGACAATGTGGCTTAATTATTGCTAGACATAAAATGTTTCATAATTTTTTTCACCACTTATTAAAGTGATAAGTTGTGATTTGTGTAACATCACATTTATATGGATCAATTCCTAACACTACTTTTATTATACACTTATAACAATATATCACATAAGTTTAAGTAGACTTGTTGTTAAAGATGAAGTCTAATAGCATGTAGAACACATAAAAGAGTATTTTTAATTTGTTGTATGGCATGAGATGAAACCTACTAGCCACATAAAGAATAATTTCTTCGTCACCTTTCACAAGGAAAATGGAACTTTATCATAAGAAAAGAATACTCTTAGTTGACTTTAATATCTTTTCATGATTATTATTATTATTTCTTTTATTTATTCTACATGATGATTAGGTATGTATGTTATTCGGTGATTGGGAAGTGTTTGTCTTCTCCTTATATGGACGCTCAGTTTGGTCGAGAGTAGAAAATATAGGAGGACAAGGGATAGCCGGATAGATAACTGGAAAAAATAGAAAAAATGAATATATATTTTCAGCATGAAAAATGAAAGGAAAAGAATAGTAATTTGGTATGAATTTTGTTATACTCTTACATAATAAGAAGTTAGTTTTTAAAATTATTTTAATGGTAATGAGGGAAATCCAAACATTTTTCCTCCCCTCAATGTTGCTTCTCTCCATATTTATTTTTTTGGAAACAAGATGGAAAGAGTTTATTTCATTTTTAAAATTTTATTTAACGTGATAGTCTCTACGTTTCAGATTTACAATATTTAATCTAAATCATCAAATAAATCTATTTTAAATGGAAAAGTTCGCTTTGTGTTTTATCTTCCTTTCGAAGAGGAAAAAAATCTATGGTCTTGAATAAATCTATTTTTATTTTCGCTCTATAATATTTAATCTAAATCATTAAATAAATTTATTTTAAAATAGTTATGTGGTCAAATTAAAAAATAACTAATGTACAAGTTACATAACTAATTTAAATCCTCTAACAGAAGGTTAACCCTGTTATACTTCCTCTCTCATCCCAAACCCAGGTCTGCCTCCCTTTCTCTCTCCCACGTTTTGTCTCTCTCTCTCTCTCTTCATCTTCTTCTACTCTCTCTCTCTCTCCATAACCAAAACCCACGCTGTCATTTATATAAAAAAAAAAAAACCCGCACTGTCGGCCCCCTATATATAAATTTAGAGAAGAGGAGGGAAAAAAAACTATTGTTGATTTCAAGACCTTTTTTTTTTAATCCTCCTACTGATCAATTATAAATTTCGACTATACTGCATGATTATAGATTTCAATCATGAATTAAACTTGGCTTGTGATCTAATATTACTTATGTGTGTTAGAGTGAATTTATAAATTGTAAGAGTAATTTGCTAAAATACTAAAAAAAATAAAAGCCAGTCTTAATTGCTGTCGGTAGAGAGCTCAAGTATGCAGAGGCTAATTAACCACATCAAAGGAAAATGCAGCGCCCACATATTGCTGGGAAAGGTCTTCGGTTGTTGATGAATGGGTTTGACTTCTGTGGCCCTATGATGATTGGATCGCATCCGTCCCATTACTATTCAACGGTGCAGAGTAGCTGGGGCTTACTATTTTTAGTTGGACTGGGATACAGTTGCAACTTCTGGACAGTCAACTGAGTATTTTCTTTAATGTTATGTACATCTAATTCGTTTTCGGTGACCTTACATGGCTGCTTTTGAAAATTAAACTTCACTAAGAATCTGCATTATATGATCTAGCTCTATCGTCTCCAACAATGTACGGACTCATGAACTCGCTGACTCGTTTACGTGCAACTCAGCTCCTCTTACTCACAATCTCTATCCTCGACACGTGTAATATTGCTGAAGCAACCACAGAAAGTCTTTTCCAAGGCTTCAAAGCCACCCCCAAACCCTTCGGACTCATCGTTCCAACCACTCCTCAACGATTCCACAGGCAATTTCTCACTCGGGTTCCTCCGAGTTGACAAGACCCAACTCTCTCTCTCTCTCTGCGCCAGAGTTTACAGGCCTATAATCTGACATTCCAAAGATATTATGAAATCTAATAGGTTCTCATCCTCATCTCATGTCTCATTGAGTACCAAGCACGTAACAGAAAAAACAAATAAACGTCTCTCTCTGCGCCAGAGTTTACAGGCCTATAAAGGCTATAACGTCTCTCTCTCTATCTGTACCATTACCATTCAACGGTGCAGAGTAGCTGGGGCTTACTATTTTTAGTTGGACTGGGATGTAGTTGCAACTTCTGGACAGTGAATTGAGTATTTTCTTTAATCTTATGTACATTTAATTCATTTTGGGTGATCCATCTTTTTTTTTTTTTTAATTTTAAATGATAAGACATTCTATATATCATTAAATTTATATAATAAAATTTAAATATAAAATAAATAAATAAAAAAACAAATAAATAAAAAGAATCCTATTCCGATCACTATATTAATTTCTAACTTAATAAAAAGAAGTAAAATTTGATAAAACAACTATTCAAGTACACACGTGGGATGGAGGCGCTTTAGAAAAAAAAGGTGAGTGAAAAACAGTCTTTTTCTTTCATTGAATCAGCAGTATGGGGTCTTTTCCGTTTCAGTTTTTTTTTTTTTTTCATATTTATATTTCTTCTCGTATGTGTGTTTTTACTGTTAAGATTCTATTAGATTTGCTGGTTTTGCTACTTAGCCAGAAGAAAAAACAAATAGTAAAGGAAGATGGTGACAAGGGGTAAACTATTCAATCTATTCCCTCTATTTATCTCCTGTCTCTTGCTCCAAACTCCCAAATCTCAAATATAGTGTTACGTCATTTCTTCGACAGCTCACGCTACACCCTTCCCATCCGATTTTGTTTTCAATTATTACTGACAAGTAATTTCCAAAATTCTTACCGCAAGGGAAAAAAAAAAAGTATAATAATATAATGATCAAAATGAGAGAGGCTGTTTACAGCGAAAAATTCTGAGAGAAAAATTCAAATCTGAAATTAGAAAAGAGTCAAAGAGATCACGAAGTAAAATTTGATAAAACAGAGAAAGTCTTTTTCTTTTATTGAGAATGGGGTCTTTTCCGTATTTTTTTTTTCATAATCTTTTATATTCTTCTCGTAATGTGTGTTTTTACTGTTATGTTCTTTAGATTTTGTGGTTTGCTACTTAGCCAAAAAAAAAAAAAAAAAAAAAAAAAAAAAAATGGTGACAAGAGGTAAACTAGAATCTATTCCCTGCTCCAAACTCCCAAATCTCAAATATATGTTACGTCATTTCTTCGACAGCTCACGCTACACCCTTCCCATCCGATTTTGTTTTCAATTATTACTGACAAGTAATTTCCAAAATTCTTACCGCAAGGGAAAAAAAAGAAAGTATAATAATATAATGATCAAAATGAGAGAGGCTGTTTACAGCGAAAAATTCTGAGAGAAAAATTCAAATCTGAAATTAGAAAAGAGTCAAAGAGATCACGCAGAGAAAGAGAGAAGATTGTGAAGTGTAGAAGGAAGCAGAAGCAAATACCTTTTCAAACTTAAAATGCTGACCTCCCTTTATAAGCAGAAGTAATATTTAACTGTTTGGTGAGAAACAATCACATAACAGTAATTTTTAATGATTAAAATAAAGAGTTATAAAGTAATTTATAATCTTACTTCTCGGTTCAAATTTATTATACAATGTTTAAAACGTTAAAAAAAATATCTGGCAGAGTAGCTGTACCATTACTATCCAACGGTGCAGAGTAGCTGGCAGTTGGACTGGGATGTAGTTGCAACTTCTGGACAGTCAACTGAGTATTTTCTTTAATGTTATGTACATCCAATTCGATTTCGGTGATTCATCATGTTTATTTTTTTTTAATTTTAAATTTTGTTTTTTTTTTAATTTTAAATAATAAAATATTTTATATATCATTAAATTTATGAAATAAAATTTAAATTATAAAATAAATAAATAAATAAATTTCCAAATAAAAAGAATTCTATTTCGATCAGTAAATTAATTTCTAACTTAGTATTAAAGAAAGTAAAAACGTGCAGTTAAAAGAAGAAGTAAAATTTGATCAAATAACTAGTAAAGTACACACGTGGGATGGAGGCGCTTTAGAATCAAAAAGCTGAGTGAAAAACAGTCTTTTCCTTTCATTGAGCCGGCAAATATGGGGTCTTTTCCGTTTCAGCTTTTTTTTCTTTTTCTTTTTATAATCT
>OU015762.1:41217209-41238028 GCA_907173295.1 Fagus sylvatica
AAGTTTAACTCTATTCTACTTCCTCTCTCACATCCCCAAACCTGTCTCCTTTTTTCTCTCCCACATCTGCCTCTCTTTCTCTCTCTTTGTCTTCTTTGGTTCTTCACTTCTTCCACCTTGCTCTCTCTTTCTCTCCATACCCAAAACCCACACTGCCGGGCCCCCTCCCACCGCCCCAATCCTATAATGTTCTATATTTTTATTTTATAATCAATCACTCTTGTACAAATTAAAATCTGGATTGGAAAAAAAATTAAACTAATTTATACTAAATTGAGTACCTTCAAAATATAAAGAAAGACCGAAAGAAACTTAAATCCACCACAAAGCATCAAAAGAAAATTTCCTCGTGGTAGGAATCCCAATCTTGAGACATATCAGTATTCATATATATGGGCCAACATGAAAGATTTTCAGAATTTTCAAGAATATCCTTGCACACTTGCTTTTATCATTTGAGTGAACAAAATCCAATTTTTTTGCCCCTATCTCTTTCCACCATAGAAAACTTTTTCTTTTTCTTTTTCACTGTAATATCACCTGAATTGTAGTGAAGATCTATCACTACCAGTGGCTTCTTGGCCTTCCAAGGACATTCACCCAAATAATTTCTTGATTTAAGAGAAATTCAAGACTAAGATGGAAGGGGGAGGTGGGAGGGCTGGGATCGGCGATTGGGGAGGTGGGAGGCTAATAGTGTGGGTTTTTTTTTTTTTTTTTTATAATGACATGGTGGGTTATTTGGATATGGACATGGTGGGTTTTGAGAGAGAGAGAGAGAGAGAGAGAGAGAGGCAAACGTATGAGAGAGAAAGGGAGGCAGACCTGGGTTTGGGATGAGAGAGGAAGTATAACAAAGTTAACCTTCTATTAAAGGCTTTAAATTAGTCGTGTGACTTGTACACATGTTGTCTATTAGTTTGGCCACATATCAGTTTACACCTTATCTTTTATTTTTAACTATATATATATATATTTTTAACGCTTATTCTTTCCGATTATCTTTAATATTTACCCGATCGTCTTTCCTCCACCTCCACCTCTAACTTCTCTTTCTCTTTGTCGTGGAAGGTACATTACAGGGAATTTCTCTTTGTTGTGCTGGTCCGAAAATTACTCACTTATTCTTTGCAGATGATAGCTTGCTTTTCTCAAGAGCAACTTTGGGAGACTGCTCCAAGATATAGGAAATTTTATCAGTTTATGAGTTTCTGGGCAACAAGTCAACTGAGATAAGACCACTATAGTTTTTAGCAAATCCACCCCAATGGCAATCCAGGACACCATCAAGAATACTTTGGGTGTCCCGATCATCAAACAATATGAATATTACCTAAGCCTACCTTCTTTGGGGGGGAGGAACCGCACTGCCAGTTTCTCTAAAATTAAAGAAATGGTTTGGAGAAAACTGAAAGGTTGGAAAGAAAAATTGTTGTCACAAGCAGAAAAGGGAAATTTTGATTAAAGCAGTAACCCAATCCATACCAACATATGCTATGAGTTGTTTTAAGCTTCCTATACGACTATGTCAGGAGTTGGAAGCCATGATACGTAAATTTTGGTGGGGTTACAATTTGGATCAGACTAAAATTTGTTGGGTGGGATGGAAAAATCTTTGTCACTCAAAGGGAAGGGGAGGGATGGGCTTTCGGGAGCTACGAAAATTCAATGATGCTCTACTTGGTAACCAAGTATGCCAGCTGTTGCAAGACTCTAATTCCCTATTCCATCGAGTCTTCAAAGCTAAGTTCTTCCCAAACGGTACAATTTTAGATGCAAACCCAACTAAGAAAGGCTCCTATGCTTGGCAAAGCATCATCAAGGCTCGAGATGTCATTCAAAAGGGAGCGGTGTGGAGGGTGGGTGATGGCAGGTCGATCAGAATTTGGAACTAATGATGGCTTCTAGATGAAAATCACAGGAAAATTATCTCCAACTCTAGCGATCCTATCTAATAGCAAAGTATCTGAATTGATAATCCCTGACATGCAGCGGTGGGACTTCGACTTCATTGATCAACTTTTCCAACCATATGATGCAGTGTCTATAAAAAATATCCCCTTTAGTGCTCGGGCTCCCAAAGATAGATTGATTTGGCCGGTGTCTAAATCTGGCCAATACATAGTAAAAAGTGGTTACCGATTCTTGATGGATGAAGAAACTAAGACTCTGCCAAGTAGCTCCAATCCAGGACAAATGAAGAAGGTATGGGAGAAAGTCTGGTCACTTAAGGTTCCTAGGAAGATTCAAATGTTTACATGGAGAGCCCTCAAGGATTCCTTGCCCACTAAACTCAATTTGAAGAGAAGACATATTTTAATAGATCTGGTCTGCGAGATGTGTAAGTCAAATTCTGAAGATATTATCCATGCACTATGAACATGTCCACAAGTCCACGCTGCTTGGGCCCAAGAAGATTGGCTGACTGTAATCCTGAATGCAAATGCTTTGGATCTGGTAGATGTTTGGTGTCGAGTGTCTGAGATAAACTCAATCGAGGAGTTAGAGCTATTTAGTACTATTTGTTGGGCTCTCTGGCAACGTCGGAATAAACTATGATTGCAAAAGCCAGCGGAGAGGATTGATCACATTGCCTCCTTCTCTTGGGGTTACCTTGAGGAGTTTAGGGCCTGTCATACCAAAACTCATACTCATACCAGCCCAAACCCAGTTGCTCGAGTGAGCTGGAAGAAACTGAGTGTGAGTAGATCAAGATAAACTATGATAGGGCCGTGTTTCTTAACTCAGATGAGACAGGCATTAAAGTAGTGGTGAGGGATCATGCTGGTACATGCATAGTGACCCTTTCTCAGAAAATTAGATTTCCTCAGTCGGTGGATACTATCGAAGCAATGGCGACAAAACGGGCAGTTAGCTTTGCTCTTAACTTGGGTCTTCGCTCAGTTGAGTTTAAAGGTGATTCGACTACTATTACAGAAGCTCTAAATGGCAATAACTACTCACAAGCTATCTATGGTCTATTGATTGATGATGCTAGGTTGCAAGCCAACAATCTCTTAAAACACACGGGGGACAGTTGCCCATGCGTTAGCTCGACAAGCTCAACATTGTATCAATCCGGTAGTTTGGATGGAGGTTTTACCATCTGAACTAGAACCCTTGTTATTTTCTGATCTTCACCCTTAATGCAATTATCTAAACCTTTTCTAAAAAAAAAAACCTTCTTTTTCTCGGTCCTCCACCTTTTTCACTTCCTCTCTTTCTTGGCCCTCCCAATCTCCCACTCTTTCTCTTTCTCTGTTAGGATGATTAGAACAATGAGAGATGGGGCGATTGAAGTCTTTGAAACTGGATCTCTCAGTTTTTTTTTTTTTTTTTTTTTCTTTTTTTTTCTTAGAATATTTGTTTATTCACAATTTTCCTTCATTGTTAAGGTGCTTGATGGGGCACTTGAAGTCTTTGGAATCAAATATGTGATGTAGCTGTCAAGAAGTACTTCTACAGTGCCGTTTGAAGTCTTTGGCTATGGCTATGGGTTCTGCCGCAAACACCAACTCGAACTTTGACCCATTTGAAGTTTTTGCCTATTAGCACATAGTTTGTGTATGATATTACATGATTTATATTAGAGGATAGGTTTTCTATATTTGGTCAATAGTTAAAGCATCTCATCTTAGTTTTGGTATAAGATGTGTTTTTTTTTTAGAAAGGGTACAAGATGGGTTGAAAGGGTGGCTATGGCAGCAAGTTTTGGTACTTTATGATGGTGGAAATTGACTCTTTTGTGGTTGTGGATGGGGTTAAAAGATAGCTATCAAAACTCAAAAGGGAACTCAGTTGCGTCTTGTGGGATGAAGGCAGAGTTCGAAATTGACCCTTGTGTATCAATTCCCAATTATTGAAAATTTATAGGAGATATTACAACTGATTATTTATCCAATTTGTTGTCTGATTGTTCTATGTGGATCATTTATTATAGAATAAATGGTTAAGATTAAAATAACTCTATGTGGTAGAGTACCCTAAGAACTCTACAGTGGTAGAGTACCCTTTGAACTCTACAGGATTTTGAAGTTGTTAAGTTGTTAACTAAATTGTTTCACTATTCATTCAGTATAGTTATAAAATTTGTGTAATGTTTGACGTGGCTATTACGTGAAACACATTGTTCGGAGCATCTATTTTTTGGTTGTCCCTTTGCTATCATTACATGGTCATTATCACCATGGCCACTCAATTCTACTAATATGAATGATCAGCCCATTCATGAATGGATAAGAAAAATCATCTACCCATCTACCTTTCTTCAAGTCCCAAAAGAGGATGAACAAAAATTCATTTTATTTGCAACCATTCTCTTTGACAGAATTTGGTGGTGCAGAATCCAAATCATCTTTAACAAGAAAATTCCAGACCCTCGTGAAACTGCGTCCTATATTACCAAAAGTTACTTTAAGCATCTGAAGGCATAGACAGAAGTCTCGACACCTAGAATCTGCAAAACAATATGGTAACCTCCTCCAATTGGTTGGCTAAAATTTAATTTTGTTGCAGCAATTCGTCATGACAAAGTTACTGCTGCTACATGTTGTCGAACTGACAGTGGAGAACTTCTCTTTGCTTGCTCTAAAATTTTGCCTCTAGGTGACTCATTATGGGGTGAAGCCCAAGTAGCCCTTCTAGCCATCTCTTCAGCTTGAGATATGGGTTGTAAGTATGTTTTATTTGAAGGAGACGCCCTCAGCATTGTTGAAGCCTTTTCAAGAAAATAAGAAGATACAGATTGGAATATCCGTGGAATTATTGATGATGCTAAATCTCTCCTTGTATCTTTTACAGCTTGGGATTTTGTTCATATTAATTGAGAAGCAAATTATTTGGTGCATAACTTAGCTAGTTGGTCTTGTGCTTCTGATTTTGATGGGCCAATCTCTATCTCTTCTATCCCAAACTCGCGTTTTGTAAGTGGAGATGGCCTTGGCCCTTCTGATATATAAGTTGTTCTTATTAATACAAATTATCCTTACTCATCAAAAAAATAAAAAATATAGAGTCTATAAGACGCAGTGGGAGAGAGAGAGAAAACTGAGGGTTGAGCAGTATCGGAGATAACACTTCCCAAATCTTACTACGCTTGTCTCGCTATAATTCATACGCCCTGTGTTGACTCAAGTTACAATTCGGTCAAAAATGGGACTTTACACATGTTCAACCACAAATTACTTTAATAGGAAATGCGTAAGTTTTTTTCTTGCTTTTATTGGTTTTGGAAAATTGTCTATTTACTTTGACATGTTTATTCAGTTTTGAGAAAATTGTTTATTTCCCTTTTCTTTGATTAGTTAATGGTTTATTCAAGTTGAAGCATCAGTTTATATATTTTCATTATATCTTAGACGAAATTTTATATGGTGTATGTATCATCTAACCTTATCTCTACCATGTTCCATATTTTGCAAGATATTTTTATTTTCTAATAACAAAATGTCAATGATCATGTTGTATTTTACATCGTCCTAATCACCAATTTCCAAATAGTGCCTTCTTCCTTTGATCTACGGATCATTGTTGATACAGTATTAGTTGTTCTTTATACTTTGGGTTTAATTATAGTTCAATTAGAAGGAGAGTTGCACAAACAAAATTGTAATAACAAATTCATATTTTGAGAAAGAAAAAAAACTATACTAAATTATTAAATTTCAAATTGGGTTCTTGCACTTCTTATTCATGGGTACAACTCCAAGTTATTCTTGTCTAAAGGATAATTCTCTATTGCCATGTATAAAATATTAGCTTATGGTTTATTAGTTTATGGTTTGTGATGAAATGGACTGACTATTTTCATTTTCTAGTTACGTTTCTTATGTTGTTTGTAGATTTACTTGAAAAAGAGGAAAGGATAGGAAAAGAACAACTTTACATTTACATGCGCCGAACACATTGGGTCAATGGGATACACAAGGGCGGTCTTGGTTTTAGGAGATTCGAGGATATGAATATTGCTATGCTATCGAAACTAGCATGGTCAATTCTAATTCAAAAAGATGGTGCATGCGCAAAGTTGTATAATTCGAAATACCTAAGAGGTAAAAAGTTTTTTTGACAAGGAGAAGCGGGTGGTTCAATGGTGTGGAAAAGTTTGAAGAGTACGATTCCTCTACGGCAAAAGGGAGCCTGTCTCAAAGTTGGGAATGGGTCAAGTATTGATATTTGGCAGGACCCACGGATTCCTTGGCTTCCAAATTTCAAGCCAAAACCAAAAACATACACTCCACTGGAAAGAATTGGAATGGGGCTTTGCTAAATGAGATTTTTGATGAAGAGTCTAGAGAAGCTATTGTGAAGACAAGTAAAGGAAGGCTAGATAAAGATGAATGGATCTGGACCCCTACTACAAATGGAAGCATTTCAGCATATGGCCTCACCCAAGCCCAGCAAGTGGAAAATGGATCAAGCACTTGGAGCAAAATATGGAAATTGAAAGTCCATGAGTGTTTAAAGTTGCATGAAGGTGAGGAAGAAAATGCATTACACTAATTTAAATATTGTGATCTTGCAAAACTCTTATGGTTTGGTAGCAAATGGGCTCTCAGAATGGATCTTCTCCTAGTAAACACAATTGAACAATTAGTGCTTTTCTTAATAGATGGTGCTGGGATTCCATTAATTGGAAAGCTAGAAACAGGGTTATCTTTCAGAATCCAGAAGTTAATCCTACACTCATTGTTAGGGAACTTAACTGTAATCTCAATACTCACTTGAAAGTAGTAAGGCCTCCTACTCAGAGTGCTCATCAGTTCGTAAAGCCAAGATGGTAGAAGCCGGAGCAAGGAGTGTTGAAATTTAATAGTGATGCAATTATGGCAAGTTCCTTTTCTCTCCCAGCCGTGGTGGTGAGAGATGAGATAGGAGCTTGTATTAGAGCAGAAAATGCTAAATCTAGCACCACTGAGCCCGAGGTAGCTGAAGCAGAGGCCTTCCTATGGGCTGTAAAAATGGCGAGGGTCATGAACTCAATAAAGGTTAATTTTGAGGGTGACTCCCAAGTTATGCGTTGATTCTATATGTTCTAAGGGAGTTATGGCTAATTGGAAATCTGTAGATGTTATAAGAGATATAGTAGATCAGTCTTCTTCGTTTTTGGCTTGTCAATTTACTTGGGTTCCCAGGTCTACAAATCAGGCTCCTCGTTTTTGGCTTGTCAATTTACATAAATCTTTTGTGGGTCAACTTGTTGATTTTTCTGTTAGCCCTTCTTTTGTGGAGGTTCTTGCCTCTGATTCTGGTGAATAAGTTTTCTTTATCCATTTATATAAGTTTCTTTTGAGTATCAAAAAAAGAAAAAGAAAAAAATTGGGATACACAATAAGTTGCACTATGGATTCTGGCCAGCCACAAAAATTGTCTAAAACTTTGATGATAGGCATTCAATGGCTCACACCACCCCCTTCCAATTTTTTATTTCCTCTTCAGTCAAAGTCTTTGAATCTTCCCATGCTGATGCAAATGAAGTTTAAAGCTCATGGAGAAGCTGAGGATGCACTGAGAACCACAATATTCATCTATATCTAACACCCAAACCATTCACGATATAAATTTCTTAGTCTAAACGAACAATTGCGAGCTTTCATTTCTTCAATTACAGCAACCACTTTGCTTAATTAGTTGACAACCAAACAAGAACCTATAGACTATCAAATATTATGTGCTTTTACCTTTGTCATAACACTAATTATACAAAATTTAAGGTGAGCCTTCAAAATAAGAACATCATTTGGCGTTTTTTCTTTTTTAAACCGTTGAAGTAATGATGCAAAAATTCCAACAATCTGCTTCATAAATGTCTTTATAGAATAATAAAAACATACGCATCTACCACATACATGAGACCTAATGGCTAAAAAGTTTTTTGTATGCCAGGCCACTACATATCTCAATGGCCAAATTGATCTCCTAGACATTGCCAAATGTAGCACATAAAGGTAACGCTACTTGTTTGAAATAAACACACACCTTAGACTTACAAGCAGGAACCTACATTACATTTGGACGTCAAATATTTATACAATTTAAACCAAAAGGCAAAGCAAACTCATCTGAATTATTTAGCAAAAAAAAAAAACTCATCTGAATTAACAAACCCCATATTAATGCTACTGTTTCCAACATCTAGGAATAATTTACGAGACTCAAAGCATTGACATTACCTATAGCATTCAATTTTGATTGATTGCTGCTAAGACTAGTACTTCATATGTGCAACAAGACATTCCCATATGAAAAATAAGAAACAAAGTAAAACGTGACAAATCCATATATGAATCCAACATAAAAATGATATTCCCAAATAAAGTACACATCACAAGGGTGAAAAGAAGCAAAGTCCATAAAGAGCAAAAAGAAAACTAGAACATAGTTAGTTGAAAGCAAAATAAATAACATAGCTAATGGAGATTACGACATA
Organism: Fagus sylvatica; assembly: GCA_907173295.1. Lineage (NCBI taxonomy): Eukaryota > Viridiplantae > Streptophyta > Magnoliopsida > Fagales > Fagaceae > Fagus > Fagus sylvatica. The sequence goes on from OU015762.1 coordinate 41,225,638, forward strand.
ATCGGATAGAATAGTTCATAGTAGACAAGATTTACTTGAGCTTAGTGGCTGGGAGACCAAGTATAGTAGCATAACCCAAATAGGCGGTGGTAGAGCCTCTTTATAGTCGTGGCTGGGAGACCAAGTTCTTCCCTCACGTTCTAAATCATAACATCCTAAATCATAGCCTCCGTAAAGAGTAGAATCGTAAAGAATTGAACGAGAATCATCCGTGAAGTATATATTGTTTGCTTTGAAACCACACTCTCGAGCTGGGAGAGATAGAGATTGGTTAATACCAAGAAATAAAGCTTGGTCACCTAATAATGTAAATTCCCATGTATTTCGAGCAAAATCAAGTCTATAAACATCAAACCCTGTTGTCCTGCGTGGAAACTCAACTTCCTCATCATATAGCATATTTGCCATGTCATCCATATGAGAAGAAACAAACCTACGAACCCATAGAAGATTACCTAATGATTCCACCAGATAATGCTTAGCTACTGACCAACTCGTTATGCTCTGACAAGTTGAGGATAAGGGTTGAAAATTGAAGGATGCTTCAAGAAAGTAACTCTTTGGAGAAGAAAGATCAGCAAGATCATAAGCCACTATAGGAGTTCCACCAGAACTCACAGTGTAGAACAAATGGTCCTGGAAGTGTATGACATCTTCAATGCGAGAAAATTCCTTAACTGGCTCTACAAAGGTCCACGACTTGTCCCCAGGTTTACAAAAAGCAATACTAGGATTATGTTGCCTATGTGGCAAGGCCACCACAACACAATCATCACTTGTTGGAGCCGATGACAAAACAATCTTCCTTATGAAATATATACTCAACTCGTTTGGTGAAATGATATAGTCACCTCGGCCTTTTAAGCCTAAAACAGTATCTTGATATTCTACTTTAAAGTTAAAATCGGCAGAAAATTCATCTTCATAGGCACTACGTAATATATTGGAGGTGGTGGAAGTGCAATGCCAATCATCCGATTTACGTGATATACCGGACTCACCAAGAGGTACAACCGTTACGTGGGGGAGTGTATCAATGGGAGGAAGCCTGATGAGTCGGGGAGGATCAGGCGAAGCGATAGTGATGAAGGGATTCCAAAGGAAAATTGAGCAGTCACGACGAGAGATATAGGCCAACCACCCATGAGATGAACCAATGCATATTGCATCATTAACCTCTTTAGGTACCATACCTTTGGTCGTCCAAACTCTATTATCTGGGAAGTCAGCGAAAACGTATCAAATGGTTGTTGTCTTTGTCAACTTCTGGTTCCATCATCAATAGTGGAAATGAGGACGCAGAATGAAGCTTTTTATGTGAGCACTGAGAAAGAGGCTGGGCTGCTTGATCTGAAGGTGATGCCGATAAAGGATTGATTTGAAGTGGAGGGGAGCACTTGTACATGTTCTCCTTAATATCAGTGCAATAGCCTACTTTCAATCCTTGATATGGTAACACACCAGGACGGGACCGAACATAGGATGACATCCTGAACATGGGCAAAGGACTTTTGTAGGAATATACCATATTCATATTCATCTGCATTAGTCTCTCTCGGGACAGAACGCTGGCAATAAGATAGGATGACATCCTGAACATGGGCAAAGGACATTTGTAGAAATATACCATATTCATATTCATCTGCATTAGTCTCTCTCTAATTTCGGTTGCTTGCTAGCTGTGGAGGGCACAGATCAATCATAGTAGATTAGAAGCTGTGAAAGCAATCAAACATATATAAAAGAAAGTCATCTGTAAATTAAATGTAAAATCTACTGGCGTGTGATTGGAGAATTACAATTACAATTTCAATTTCAATCCTTTAACAAAATAAGGGTGAGTTTGGAACCACGTTTTCATGCCAACAGGGTCGGTTCAACGAATTTCGGGAACTAAGGCGGAAATTTTAAAATACTATGCGTGTGGAGGTGTAAAGTGTAAATCAGTGGCAGTAACTAAGGCAGTAAACGTGTGTGTGGAGTAAGTCTGATAAGTTGTGTTTAGAAGAGACACACGATGAACAAAAAAGTAAAGAGCAAAAATACCAAGATCACTCTGCTTCTCCTTAGCAAACCCAGTTACCCCCCTTATGGCGATGAGGGGAGGAAGAAGAAGAAGAAGGGACGAACCTGCTGGGTACGCACCAAACTGAGAAGTCTACTGACCATTTTTCATTCTTATTTCTATTGTTAATGATTAGGTGAAAGACTTTGACTAAAAGATCACTTTCTAGCATTTTTTGAGCCTTTTACACGTTATTACCATAACATCACCTCAATCCTTTTCAACCCTTTTGGGTTCACGTGGGGTGATGTTTTCACTCTCCACGTTGTAGTTTTTTTTTCTAATTTTTCTTCTTCTTTGGTGCCGTTGGATTTATTGTTAGGTTTTTTACATATTGGAAGATGAAATAAAACAACAAGAGAAAGAAGAAAAAAAAATCAAATAAAATGAGATAGAGAGTATACCTTTAAACAAGAAGTTGTAGGGGATCACCAACGGAGTCTGATAGTGGCAGAACGAACTGGCAACGCAGAACAAGGAATGTGAAGGCTGCGGGTGAGAGCAACAGAGCAGAGGCAGGGAGGAGTTTTAAGCTTTTTACTTTGGGTCCGTATAAAAGATGCCCTAAATAAGGGACAATAAATGCACCCACCAAACTAAAAAAGGGACAATAAATGCACCCTTTTCAATTTTAAATTTCTGTTTCTAAAACCCTGAGTTTTTGTTTTAGGGTAAAAATTAAGTAAATTTCATTAGATCCAATTAAGGGATGGAATGAAAGTAAGAGAATCTAGGCCCAATCGGCCCAATTAACAAAAAAATGTAACTATGTGAGCCCATGGATCTAATTCATTTCATTTAAAATAAAGAATTTATTTCACTTAAAGACTTTAGAGTAAAGTCAACATAAAATTTAATTTGACAAAAAAACACAGAAATTAAATTTTTTTTCTTGCGAATCTGCAACACTGCAAAAATTAAAAGCAACAAAGCCAAAAAGAAATTTCAACCACAAGAACACTCAAAATTTCGTCCTCTTCCCATTCCCTCTCCATAAAAATTCTCAAATCCTTTACAAAACCCACCAAATCCAAAACCATGAGGCTTCACAAACCCAGAAAAAATTTCATTAACCCAAATCTTGGCCACCACCAAAACACCTACAAGCCACCGCTACCCAAACCCCATCTCAGCCACCAAATCACCATGACCCGTGATGCTTCACAAACCCAAAAAAATGCAGAAAAGCATGTCAAATTTTGAGAAGATCAAGGGGATGAGTCGGGATCAGAGGGTGACAAAGGTTTAAAGAGCCGATATTCTGGGGGTAAGAAAAAAGGTTCAAGTAAAGGTCGAGTGCAAAGAGATGATGGGACAACATAATTTCCACAAGGAAGGCGACGTCAAGCTTTTCTGGCAACTGGGAACATAAGATCAACTTTTCGCTGAATCTCTCAACAAATTGCACTAATGTATGATATAAATGAAAAGAATGTTGTGTTACCAAAGTAAAATAATGAACCTCTCACAATTTAGACCTATGATTTAAATTGAAGGAGAGAGAGAGAGAGAGAGAGAGAGAGAGAGAGAGAGGAAGACGATTAGATTTAAAAATAAAATAAAATAAGTTTTTTTTTTTAATTTCTTTTTATTATTAACATTTTTTCTTATATATAAAATATATGATGTGTCAAGACACATGATAAAAAAATAGTGACGTAGATTCGTGATTGGGTGTTTGGTTGGCACTTAACGGAAGAACTCTAATAGTGATGAACAGAATGGCCTATTTAACAGCTAAACAGAATTATAGAACTCTAATGAAATTTTTTAAGATAAGGGACCAAAATGAAAACACACCTTAAATTAGGGGGCCAAAAATTAATTTTAATCAAGACTTTATTTTTGTATCTAATAATATACATGATATTGCACTAAATAAACTTCTAGATTTATGATATCTAATATGAATTATAAAAATTGAGTTATTTCAAATGAAGATGATGTCTTCCTAGCCTATAAGGAAGGGGTGGATTTTTCTCACTTGTTAAATTATATAAATGATGCAACTTCCAATGCTGATTGTTTTTCAAACAAAATATACAGATAGGTTGGTGTGAACAACAATTATTTCAGATTTTTCTTATTTAAGATACCTAATTTAATTTTTGCATTTTGAACCAGATTTATTTTTGTGAATTTTTAATTTGGGCTTTATTGTGATTGGGAATTTTATGGGATGTAATTGTGGCTTGATTTTGACTCTCCATACTGATAGTTTGGATAGTAGAATTTAAATAAGATTTTTTTTTTTTTTTTTTTTTTTTTTTTAACAAGAGATTGCTCTACAGCTTGGTTGAGGATCCATAGCTCATCCCAAAATTTTGGGATTAAGGCTTGGTTTTTGTTGTTGTGGCCACTCAGCTTGGTGGTGATTCCAAGCACCCCTTGGTGGTGAAGCCTAGGGTCTTGTGACCCATTCCCTATTTTCCTCGTTATTTCTAATTTCTACCCTACCCGTTCTGCATCATAGGAACTTTAAGCTAAATGAAAAATGATACATCTCCAGCTTGGAAGGGTGCACTTGTTGGTTTCTGACATAGAAGTTTACTTAGATAATTGTTAATAGAAGGGCCTTTAGACTGACATCTTTTGTTAATCTCTGATCTCTGCAGTTACACATAAAGGAGGATGCATTGGTTAATTTCAAAAGCGAACTTGCTGTATTGGAACTTGAAGTTCAGGTTCAAAAATGTTTTTGATCTATTAGGTCTTTCATTAGTGTTTGCTATTATATGTGACTAATCCAAGTTTTAAGAAGATCAACATTCTAGATTCCATATTCGTCTTTTTCAATCATAATCTGTATGGTATATAATCTTTTTCTGCCACACACACACGTTCTTCATTATACAATAATGCTTCAATTGAACTCTCTTGACTTTAGAAGAGCCACAAACTCCTTGTTTTGATTCTTATTTAATACTAGAATAGTAATTATTATATCAAGCACATTCAGATTAAAAAAGTGAGAGTGCTGAATTGTGAGAGCCTTCTTGCTCTGTTTTTGGCAATGACAGTTTTGTGTCTGACGCAAATCAAATATTAATATTAGAAAAGTCCAATATTTGTTGAATGAGGAATATGATATGGAACTGCGTACTAGTAGGCCTGTCCAGCCAATAATTTGTGCTTTTTGGTTGGATGCTCTAACATGATATTTAGAGCCTTTTTTGTTTTTTTAAATAATAATTATGTTCATAACCTCCAAGTGTGTGAGACCTATTAGATTATTAGACCTATTAATGCTGATTGATTTTGTTGGACCTGATTGATCGTGATTGAAGCTTGATGTTGCTGTGAAATCAGTGGACGGCAGTCAGTCAAGCCGCGAGCTGGAAGACCTGCAAGAGACAAGAGAGTGAACGGAGTGGGCACCGGTTTGGGGCTGGCCTAGGAGGCTCCGATGCTTTTGTTAGTCGGAGCTCTTTAGGAAAATATGGAAAAAAAGTGTAATATTGTGTTTCAGTCTACTGTTCATGCTAGGAATAGGAGAGAGAAGAATTTCTTATACCTTCTGGTCTGACCACGTGGCCTTCTAGGATCCGTCGGATCTGCAGACACGTGGTGAGCTGGTGACCCTCCATCTGGAAGGCCGTTACCCTTCGTGAAGCGTAGTGCTGAGTGATGTCGTGGGGCGTTAACCCCCTAAGTTCGCGCTGGGGGACATCTGTGCGAGGCATGCGACCAGCTAGAGGAGTTGTCTCGGTGGACTCCTGAAGAAGATAAGTGATGAGTCATAACCGAATGACTGGAAGGCTGACCAAGGGTGGAAGGGTGTCAGTCGTTCTGGGGAACGCGAAGGCCTTCCTTCTGACGTTGAAGGTCGTCACTCCCTTCTTGGGAGAGTGCCAGAAATATTCCCTTCAGTTGCCCCCCTATTTCGAGGTCGTGGGCCTTGACGACCTTCGGAATACCAAAGGTCCGGGTCTTGGAGGTAAATTTCAACCGCTTCCCTTGTTGAGCTCCGTGGCCATTATTGGATGGGACGGTTTCGATTTCGCAGGGACACGTGTTGCCCCGGGGATGGGCACGGGTTTTAAAGCCTCAACCGTCTCTCTTAATGCCCCAGGCGCCTCATTTATTCTCATCAACTTGTGTCTTTTTCAAAAAAAATTCCCAGTCCCTTGTGTCTTCTCCTTTTCAACTCTCTCGGAGGCTTACTCGTTCAGAGGGGTTTTGCTCCGGCGATTCGCGTGTTCCTAGGCGGTTCTTTCTCCGGTGACAGCTTTTCTACTGGTAAGCCGTTCTTCTCTCGCCTTTTTTTTGTTTTCTAGTGTCCTAGATGTTCTCTGGGTAGTCGGGGAGTAAAAAGGTTCGACCTTTACCCTCTTTTCCTTTACTTCGGTAGGTTTTTGCGGCGTGGGTGAGTACGGCATTGCCCCTAGGGACTTCGTCTCGAGTCTTTATGGCTCCAAATGTGGATGACTCATGGGAGTCACCATCTTCCGGTGAGAGAGATTCACCCATACCGTTATCCGGATCTGAGACCACGGAGTCGTCTACATCAGACTCCTTACCCCAGGAGATTAAGTTAACCATTCCAGGTCGGGACTTAAAGAAGCCCTTCATTGCTGAGAAGGTACCTTCTAAACTGGTTGAGAAGGACATCGGGAGATTGAGGAGCCGTTTCCAAATTCCTGAACACATAGTGATTAGGCTTCCTGAAAATGGTGAGTGGGCATGCACCTCTAATGGGGAAGACGTCGCCTTGTATGAAGATAGTTTGGTGGCGGGTCTAAGATTGCCTTTTAGGCCTTTTGAAAGGGGGCTCCTTCATCGTCTCGGTTTAGCTCCTAGCCAACTGAACCCAAATGCTTGGCGGTTAGTGGTAGGCCTTCAAGTACTTTGGAGGATGGCTCATGAAGGGGAGCACGATATGACCGTCGAAGAATTTCTTTTTCTTTACAAGCTAACTTACATGCCGTCCACACCAGGGATTTGGGCCTTTACCTGTCATAAAGGATCTCCAAGGCTTATCCCCCGTGTTCCTAAATCGAACCGAAGTTGGAAGCCCAAGTTCTTTTTCTTATGCGGGGAAAATTGAGAATTTTCCCCTGAAGAGGCAATAGGCGAGGATCCTTGTGGCATTCGCCGCCCCTGGGGAATTCCTCCTGTTGATGGTGCACTTGCCCTTCTTTGTTTTTATTTTTTTTTATTTTTATATATGTATGTTTTTATGGATGGCCTTCCAGACATTTACCTTGTCTTTTCTTTTTGCAGCTTTTCGCCGGCCTTCTTTATCCCAACGTTCAAAGGGAAATCTTTCTGTGGTTGTGGACTTCCAGAAAGAGAGGGCAGTACAGTTGGCTGACCTTCTATCGCCGTTTTCATTGGCACAGTGGTCTTTGGGTCCCGAGCCCAGTGAAGAAGTGAAGAAGGCAATAAAGTCGTATAATTTAAGTAATCTCTCTTCTTGATGCTTGGGACTTCAATGTTTTTTTTTTTATTTACCTCCTCTTGACGCCCTTCCTTGTTGCAGGAATGACAACCAGGGCTGAGCGCAAACGCCTAATGGAAGCTGCTCAGAATCTGGACGACCTTCCTGATGCGAGCGCGCTTTTCCCAAAGAAAGCCAAGTCGGGAAAGAAGGTCATTATGGAAAAGGGGGCCAGTTCTAAGAAGGGTGGCACCCAAGATAAACCCCTTCCTGCGGCCAAAGCGAAGACGGCCGAAAAAATCCACGTGTATCACGAGATTCCCCCTTCCCCTATTGCTGCATCGAAAGGGAAGGGGGTGGCTGCTGGCGACATTCAACCCACTATCTATAACAGCACGTCCAGGGCGATGGACAAAGTGAACAAGATGTACGAGAAGGTTGATCTGGAGGTGTATGATCACATTGAGGACATGGACCTTCTCCGTATATCGATTCAGGATTCATTGAAGGTATATCTTCTCTCCCTCTCTTAGAGACGGTATCTCATACCTGTACGTAGATATTTTATCTTACTCGTCGAAATTTTTCTTTTGTTCCCCAGGCTGCGGGTCAGATGTTTATTTTGGGGAACAGGCTTCGTTCCTCAGCTCGTGACCTGACGAAGCTCAAGGTGGAGCTTGAGGAAGCAAAAGCTCAGACCCTTGCTCATCAGGAGGCTGCAGAGGTTCTTAATGCTGAGAGGGGGACTTTGAGAAGCCAAGTGAAGAGACTGGAAGCCGACCTGAAAAAGAAAGACGCCCGTCTAGCTGACCTGGGAAAGGAGCGTGATGATCTGTTGAAGAAGGCTGAGACTTTCCAAGAAGAGGTCGCAAATGCGAGGGAGACGGCCGTCACTGACTTCAAAGCTTCCGAAGATTTTAATGATGCCACTCGCCGCTACTATGTGGCGGGCTTTGAGCACTTCAGGAAGAGGGCAGCCCAGGCTTTTGGGGAAGTCGTCAATTGGCAGATGGTAAAGATCTTTGATGATGAGGAGACCACGGCGATGGAGGAAGACAGTGGGGAAGAGGAGGAAGGGGATGATGTTCAATCCAGGGAGCGTGCGATTGTCCCCACTGATGTACCGTCTACTCCTCCTAATGGTGATGAAGGTGACAACCCTGTTGCTGGTCCTGAAGGCGACCAGGTTATTCAAGTGGACGACCCGGTTATCCCTGTGGGCGACCAGGCTGCTCTTCCTCCAACTGGTGGCGATATGCCATAGTTTTAATTCCTTGTGATTTTGATCCAGACATTTTGTGTTCGTTGTTTTTTTTCTTTTGTCAACAATGTAGTCTTAACAAGGCCATGTTTACTCCTTCTGGAAGGGGTGTGGCCCATACTTAGAACAATTTCGTAGCTAGGGTCATGTTTACTCCTTCTGGAAGGGGTGTGACCCATACTTTTGTGAACAATGTTTTGACTGGGATTATGTGATGTTTATATGCCAGCTATCTTTTGCTATCCCTTCTAGAATCGCTATTTTGCTTCTTCTCATTTAAGTTTAAACAAAAGGTGGATTTCTCATATCGTGGTGTTCGCTGTACTGTTGATGGTCGTCTGCTGAGGGAACATCCTTGACGGGCTTCCTCTTTAAATGCACCCCTTGGGTGGCTTGCTTACTAATACCCAGAGAAGGGACACTCTTTAGGGTCTTCTTCTCTAGACGCACCGCATGGGTGTCTTATCCGACAATAAGTAGAGAAGGGACACTCTTGACGGTCTTCTTCTCGGGAGGCACACTTTGGGTGTCTCAGTTGATAATAAGTAGAGAAGAGACACTCTTGATGGTCTTCTTCTCTGGATGCACCCCTTGGGTGTCTCATTTAATGATAAGTAGAGAAGGGACACTCTTGACGGTCTTCTTCTCTGGATGCACCCCTTGGGTGTCTCATTTAATAATAAGTAGAGAAGGGACACTCTTGACGGTCTTTTTCTCTGGATGCACCCCATTGGGTGTCTAACACCGGTTTCTTCTCTGACTTGGGTGTCTAGTAGGGGAGCAGTCTTCTTGGTGGGTTTCCATGGTGCATGCACCCCGTGGGTGTCTAACTAGTGCACCTTGAGGGTGTCTAACTGATGCACCACGTGGGTGTCTGACTTGCACCTCGTGGGTGTCTAACTCGAGCACCTTGAAGGTGTCTAACTGATGCACCACGTGGGTGTCTGACTTGCACCTCGTGGGTGTCTAACTCGTGCACCTTGAAGGTGTCTAACTGGTGCACCACGTGGGTGTCTGACTTGCACCTCGTGGGTGTCTGACTTGTGCACCTTGAAGGTCTCTAACTGATGCACCACGTGGGTGTCTGACTTGTGCACCTTGAAGGTGTCTAACTGATGCACCACGTGGGTGTCTGACTTGCACCTCGTGGGTGTCTAACTCGTGCACCTTGAAGGTGTCTAACTGGTGCACCACGTGGGTGTCTGACTTGCACCTCGTGGGTGTCTGACTTGTGCACCTTGAAGGTGTCTAACTGATGCACCACGTGGGTGTCTGACTTGTGCACCTTGAAGGTGTCTAACTGATGCACCACGTGGGTGTCTGACTTGTGCACCTTGAAGGTGTCTAACTGATGCACCACGTGGGTGTCTGACTTGCACCTCGTGGGTGTCTAACTCGTGCACCTTGAAGGTGTCTAACTGGTGCACCACGTGGGTGTCTGACTTGCACCTCGTGGGTGTCTGACTTGTGCACCTTGAAGGTGTCTAACTGATGCACCACGTGGGTGTCTGACTTGTGCACCTTGAAGGTGTCTAACTGATGCATGGGTGTCTGACTTGCACCTCGTGGGTGTCTAACTCGTGCACCTTGAAGGTGTCTAACTTGTGCAGATGACGCCTGTTGAGATAATAATGGATAATATTTGGGGCGACAGCAAGTATATTTAGACAATTATTTAGATGAAGATGGTCTTCTATTCATAGATAAAAGTCATTGTTTGAGTATACAAACTTCTTAATTGTAAAAGATGACTGATATATTTACCTCATGGGTAGTATTTCTTGAGATGTTCAGCATTCCATGGATGAGGCAGCTTTTTTGCCATGACGGTCTTCCAAATGATAGGTGCCCCTTCGGTAATATTGGATGATCTTGTAGGGACCTTCCCAATTAGGGCCCAGCTTTCCCTGAGACGGGTCCTTAGTTGCTTGGGTGACCTTCCTCAAGACCCAATCACCAACTTCAAAACGTCGGAGCTTTACTTTGGCATTATGATACCTGGCCATCTTTCCTTGATAAAGCGCGATTCTTCGTGCTGCCCTTTCTCTTGCTTCATCGAGGAGATCAAGGTTCAGACGAAGCTGCCCTTCATTTTCTCCTTCGTTATGGAAGGTCGTCCTTAGCGTGGTCAGTCCAATTTCGACGGGGATGACAGCCTCCGTGCCATAGGTGAGCTTGAAGGGAGTTTCCTTGGTTGGGGTTCTGACGGTTGTTCGGTATGCCCACAGCACACTTGGAAGCTCTTCCACCCACATGCCCTTTGCCCCCTCGAGCCGGGTCTTAATCTGTTTGAGTAAGGTCCGGTTCGTTACTTCGACTTGGCCGTTTGCTTGTGGATGTCTGGGGGATGAGTAGTGGTTTCTTATGTTCAGTTGAGCACATAACTCCCTGAAGGGTCCATTATCAAATTGCTTCCCATTGTCGGAAATCAGGACTCGTGGGATCCCAAATCGACAGATGACGGCCTTCCAGACGAAAGACTTGACATTCTTTTCTGAAATTGTTGCCAAGGGTTCCGCCTCCACCCATTTAGTAAAGTAATCAATCGCAACCACTAAGAATTTTGCTTGTTTCGTTCCAACCGGGAAGGGACCCATAATATCTAGCCCCCATTGTGCAAAAGGCCATGGTGAGGTTATGGGCGTGAATTCCTCCGGTGGCACTCTAGGGACATTGGCGAAGCGTTGACACTTGTCGCAGGCCTTCACAAATTGGGTGGCATCATGTAGAAGGGACGGCCAATAATAGCCTGCCCTTGTGAGCTTGTGTGCCAAAGATCTTGCCCCTGAATGATTCCCACAAACCCCTTCATGGACTTCCCTGATGACGTAATTCGCCTCTTCTGGTGACAAACACCTTAGGTGAGGTCGTGAAAAACCCATCTTGTAAAGGATGCCCCCTAGCAGCTGGAAGCGAGAGGCACGTATTCGAAGTTTATGTGCTTCTGCCCTATCTGCAGGAAGGGTCCCTTCTTTGAGGTATCGGATTATGGGCAACATCCACGTCGTAGTGAACGAGATAGGATTTATTGTTTCTTTCTCTGTAGACGGTCTTCCTTGGATCTCTACGAAGCCATCTATTTCCACTCCTGAAGATGCCAACCTAGCTAAACGGTCGGCGGCTTCATTTTCTTCTCTTGGAATCTGAAGTAATTCCACCTTCTTGAACTGTGTTAGTAGGTTCTTGACGGCCATCAAATATTTCTTCATTCTATCTTCCTTAGCTTCATACTCCCCCTTGACTTGCCCTACGATTAACTGAGAATCGCTTTTGACGGTCAGGTTCTCGATTCCCATACTCTTGGATAATTTTAGTCCGGCTAGAAGGGCTTCATACTCCGCTTCGTTGTTGGTGGCGCGGAAACGTAGCTGAAGCGCATATTCGAATTTGTCTTTCTCAGGGGAGACAAGGACGACTCCAGCCCCGCTCATTTCCTTGGTAGAAGACCCGTCTATATTTACCGTCCAGGCCTTGCCTTCTTCCAAGTCTTCCTCATCCTTCCATGGTTGAGTGAATTCTGCGATAAAATCAGCCAAGGCTTGGGCCTTTATTGCAGTTCGTGGGCGGTAGTCGATATGAAATTCACTCATTTCGATGGACCACTGTATTAGTCTCCCGGCCGCATCTGGCTTATTCATGGCCTTCCTGAGGGGGTAATCAGTCAAGACTACTATGGGATGGGACT
>OU015762.1:41238128-41268542 GCA_907173295.1 Fagus sylvatica
TCTGTTCCTTATTAAGTTAGACACCCAAGGGGTGCGTTTATAGAAGAAGACCTTCAAGAAAGCTCTTCTGTTCCTTATTAAGTTAGACACCCAAGGGGTGCGTTTATAGAAGAAGACCTTCAAGGAAAGTTCTTCTGTTTCCTTATTAAGTTAGACACCCAAGGGGTGCGTTTATAGAAGAAGACCTTCAAGGAAAGCTCTTCTGTTCCTTATTAAGTTAGACACCCAAGGGGTGCGTTTATAGAAGAAGACCTTCAAGGAAAGCTCTTCTGTTCTTATTAAGTTAGACACCCAAGGGGTGCGTTTATAGAAGAAGACCTTCAATGAAAGCTCTTCTGTTTCTTATTAATCTAAGACATCCAAGGGGTGCATTTATAGAAGAAGACCTTCAAGAAAGCCTTCCTGTTTCGTATCATGTTAAGGCACCCAAGGGATATATTTATCAAAGAAGACCGTCAAGAACGTTCTTCTATACATTATCAAGATAGATGCCCCCGAGGCATACTTATTAAGGAAGACCATCAATAGCGTTCTTCTATGTATTGTTAAGTTGCTCTTATGCAAAAACGAGCGCTTTGATTTACAAGAATGAAAGGAAATACAGTAACTACTTCAAAAGAAATGACAGAAGAAAACTGCATAAGGACATAATTTCATTGAAAATATGGGCCACACCCCTTCCACAAGGAGTAAACATGGCCCTAGCCAAAAGAGTATGATAAGTATGGGTCACACCCCTTCCACAAGGAGTAAACATGACCCTAACCGACAGATTGTGTTAAGTACCGGTCACACCCCTTCCAGTAGGAGTAAACATGACCTTGTTTAGAACAACATTGTTTGTTTCTTCAAAAGAAAAGCCTCCTAGTTGGACTATACATGGAGAAAATAAAACTAAGGCGCCTCTTTATCAGTTGAAGGGACAGTGGCCCCCTCATCCAGGGAAGCAGCTGGCTCTCCCGCAGAACCTGAGGCCAGACCGCCACTCTGGTCGCTACTAGGAAGAGCAGAAGGGACATCCGGCGGAATGGCTACCTGTTCCTTTAGACTGGACGTCATCCCCTTCCTCTTCCTTCCTCACTATCCCCTTCCGCAACAGTGGTTTCTTCGTCATCAATAATCTTCACCGTGGTCCAGTCTTGGGCATCCCCGAAAGCTAGAGCAACCCTCTTCCTGAAATGCTCGAAACCTGCAACATAGTAGCGGCGAGTATCATCCTCGAACTCCTCAGAAGCTTTAAACTCGTTGACGGCCGTCTCCCGAGCATTTAAGACCTGTTGCTGAAGGCCCACGGTCTTCCGCAGTAGCTCGTCGCGCTCTTTCTCCAAGGCAGACAGACGGCCGTCCTTAGCTTTGAGGTCGGTTTCCAGCTTCTTCATTTGGCTCTTCAGAACTCCCCTTTCAGCATTAAGGGTTTCCATAGCCTCTTGATGGGCAGAGGATTGAGCATTGGCCTTCTCGAGATCTGCCTTAAGCTTCGCTGACTCACGTGCTGACATACGAACCCGGTTGCCCAAGACAAACACTTGTCCTGCAGCCTGAACGGGAAAAAGAAGGTCAGAAGAGAAGAAAATATGAGGAAGGTACATTTAAAAACAAAAGGAGAGGAAGACAACCTTCAATGAATCCTGAATTGACAAGCGTAGAAGATCCAAATCCTCTACATGATCATACACCTCCAAGATCGACCTGCTCGTACATCTCCTTCACCTTGTCCATGGCCCTGGATGAGCTACTATAGATGGTTGGCTGAATCTCGTCAGCACTCACTTCCTTTCCCTTCAATGCCCTAACAGGAGAAGAAGGGATCTCATGGTACACATGGACCTTCTCTGCAGCCCTACCTTTTGCAGCAGGAAGAGGTTTTTCTTGACGACCTCCTTTCTTAGAACTGGTGCCCTTCTCCATGGGCACCTTCTTCTCAGACTTAGCTCTCTTGGAAAAAAGAGCACTCGCGTCAGGAAGGTCATCCACCTTCTGCGCCGCCTCCCTCAGGCGCTTACGCTCAGCCCTGGTAGTCATGCCTGAAACAAGAAAAGGTATCAAGTAAAGACCGCACAAACCTTCATCTAAAAACTCAAAAAAAAAGGGTCACCCACTTCGGTTATACGCCTGGATGGCCTTCAGAACCTCAGCGCTGGGTTCAGGACCCAAAGACCACTGTGCTAAAGTTATGGGAGACACAAGATCAAACAATCCCACTGCCCTTCCCTTCTGAAAGTCAGTGACCAGTGAAAGACGTTGTTTTAAACGCTTGGATAGGGAAGGACGGTGAAAAGCTGAAAAAAGGACAAAGTTCACTAAGTAAATCCCCAGAAGACCGTCAAGTGTAAATACCAAAAACAAGTGACAAAAAGGGAAAAGGAGGTAAGTGCACCATTGGCGTGGGGAATCCCCCAGGATCGACGAAGGCCATAAAGCTTGCCTGCTTCCTCCCCCGGGGTAAACTCGAAATGACTACCACACAGGAAGAAGAACTTCGGCTTCCAGCTCCTATTGGAATTTGGGAGCTCCAAAATAAGCTTCGGCGACCCCCTATGGCGCATGAAGCCCCAAACCCCCGGTGTGGAAGGCATGTAAGTCAACTTGTACAAAAAGAAGAACTCGTCCACAGACAAATCATACTCCCCTTCACTGGCCATCCTCCAAAGAACCTGAAGGCCTGTCATGATTCGCCAGCCGTTTGGATTTAACTGGCTAGGGGATATACCGAGCCGATGAAGGACCTCTCTCTCGAAGGGCCTAAAGGGCAACCTCAAACCACCAGTTAGGCTATCCTCGTAGAGGGCAATGTCTTCCCCATTGGAGGAACACGCCCATTCGCCATCGTCAGGCAATCTAAGCACTATGTTCTCAGGGATTTGATACCGGCTCCTTATTCTCACCACATCCTTATCTATTAGTTTAGAAGGGACCCCTTCAGCTATGAAGGGTTTATTCAGGTTTCGGACTGAGACGGGAATACGAGGCTCCTGGGACACGGAGTCTGATGAAGATGACTCGGCGGTCTCGGAAGACCGTCCCTGACTTCCAGGATCCTCAGATCCGGACATTGGCGTCAGTGAATGCCCCCCACCAGAGGACGACGACTCCGAAGAGTCACCCACGCCTAGAGCCATAAAGACTCGGGATAAGGGTCCTAAAGGCAATGCAGCACTCAAACCTCGCCGCAAGAACCTACCGAAATAAAAAAGAGAGGGTAAAGGCAAGGCCTTTTGTTCCCCAAACCACTCAAAACGCAACTACGGTACCAGAAAAGAACAAATAGGAAAGAAGGAAAGTCAGCTTACCGATGGAAAAGCTGTTGCCGTGAACGATGGTCTCTGAGAACGGTCACCGGAGCACGAACTTCCCCGAAGTAGCAAAACCCCAACCCAGTCGAAAAGTGAAAAGTGCAGAGAGCCAAATTTTTTTTTGAAAAAAGACGAAGACACTGGCATAAATGGGACAGTTACGGCATTAAGGGCGGTTGTACCTTGGAGCGTGTACCCATCCCCCAAGCGACACGTGTCCCAGCCAGATGGAAAACCGTCGTGTCCCATTATGGCCACGAAGCTCAATAAAAAGAAAAAGAGGAATGGGCGAAATTACTGGCCTAACCCCGACTCTTGATATTCCGAAGGCCGTCTGGGCAAAACGACCACGGAATAGGGGGGCAACTGAAGGGGATATTTGCTAATTTCTCCCAAGTAGAAGACGAAGACCTTCTGCCTACGAAGAAGACCTTCCTCTCCTTCATCTGATCAACGCCCCTTCTACCGTTCACAACAGCCTAGTCACCAGGCTCAGATCCATCCTTATCTCCTACGGGAACCAAGTGAGACACCTCACCAAATCCACACCTCACCTAGAACAGGTGTCTTCCGAGAATCCAGGGGATGAAGCCCTCGCAGCGTCGCCCAGCACCTTGCACGAGCCAGCCACTGCTTGCCAGATGAAGGGCCATAAACTCCCCAGGTGTCCCAAGATCGGACGACCTCCAAAAGGCCACGTGGGAGACCGAAAGACATAAAGGGCCATCCTCCATCCGTACCCAGGTACGCACAGTAGACTGAAAAAATATTTCTCTGCATTAAACCACCGGAAAGGCCTTGACTAACAAAGGCATCGGAGCCTCCTAGGCCGGCCCCAAACCGGTGCCCCTCCGATCACCATATTTTCCTCTTGCAGGTCGTCTACTCTGCTGCTCGTCTTGACTGCCGTCCACTGATTCCAAGGTTACATCATTTTTCTTGTTGGGTTTAACAAATGATTTTTTGAGGAGAAACTGATATCTTTAGAAACGTCAAAAAATACTGTCTTTATCTTCCACTTACATTTCTTCCTGAATTGTCCAAAAACATTTCATGACATTCTTCCATTTTGTTAATGAATTCCAACTAATTTAATCTGGGAGGGGTCTTGAATCTGCTTTTTGTTGGTTGTTACTCCATGCATATGCAGAAGAAGAAGAAAGAAGAGAGGCCGAAGAGAAGAAACGGAATGAAGCACAAGCTATTTCTAGGTGGTATCAGCTTCTTTGTTCCATCATAACACGGCAAAGGTTGAACAACCGTTATGGTGACAGCTTGTCATCACAAACATCCACTAACAACCAACCTATCAATAAAAAATTAAAGGCACCAGTCGGTGTACATCATGAAGGCAAGCAGTCTCTTGTATGCCAACAAGAAGACATACATCATGCTAAGTCGTATGCTCCATCAGCTAGCCTGCCAGAAGACCATGAGCATGTATTCTTGACAGAGGACCAGAGTTTTGATGAGGAGAATTTGGTGCTGACAAAGCGATGTCATTGTGGATTTTCAGTCCAAGTGAAAGAATTGTAGCACTATTGATGTGACACGCTATGTAAGTATGTAGCACCATAGTCGTGGGATCAAGATCCCGTACAATAGTACGTGGATGGCCGAGATTGAAAGTTGTGTTTCCAAATTTTCATCTCGGCCATCCCATAGGGATCCTTTTTGTGTAGTGAGGACTTAAACATGTGTTTCCTTTTTTTTTTTTTAAAAAAAAGAAAAAAAATGTGTTTCTTCAAATTCTAGGGATGAACACATGTTATATTGTTTGCAAAAGCTCCACTTCTTTACATGGTGTGAAAGAGGTGGTGGTTGATAGTTAATACTTCTCAGGCGATAAATAGTACGAAAATGCAACGTCTATTTTCTAAACAATGTTAGCAAAAGCTCCCTTTCAGCCGTTTCTTAGACTCACTGTCATGTTGTGGGTTTTTGATGGATATGTTGAGAATTTATGAAGAAACGGCTAAAAGGGATATGGCTTGGACAACATTAATTCCAGGTCCTTTTGCAGAAAATTCTTATAATGAGGCCATGTCCAATTCCAGGTCCCAAATGAAATAGATTCACGAAATGCAAATTTCTAACTCACAAACCATTTGATATCCATCCAATTCAACCACTGTAAAAGAAAAAAAAAACGCACACACACACTCACACTCACACTCCAAAATAACCATACAAAAGCCAATGTTTTTTCTTTTTGTTTCTTCTTTGACAAAACGTTTTAGGTCGAGGTCCAAACCTTCACTATGTTTCTTGTCCTACATTCAATAAAGAGAAAGTCGTTAGCCTTGGTGGTCTGAGAAATCCCGAGGGCCAAGACTGCAAGACCATTTTCTGTTTGTATAGCCTTGTGTGAGGAATGAGGAATTATTTTTCCTGTAGAGGCCATTCAAAATGCAGAAGACAACAATGAGTATTAAGTGGAAATGAGGCCCATATAAAGGCATGGGCCGACAAGCGCAGCTATAATAGGAATTGGTTCACCAGCGACTCTCTTGGTTTTCAACAATGAGGTTGGCTTCTCTAGAAACCAACATTGATTCCTTTTGTAGCACGGGAAAAGCCCACCCGGTTGAGCTTGGGAAACCAAGGCCTCACACAGGTTGGAGAAACGGAGACCGACCAATTTGAGGCAAACAGAGACCAGTCATATTAGGGAAATGGGTTATAACCCTCTCGTCCCTTAAATGGGCGCCTTTCATAAGCGGACAACAGACGTTCACCACACTCGAGGAGCATTAAATAGGGCGGTGCAGGCATTAATTACCTCAGGACAGTTCAGACCTTGAGACGCCCGTCCCATGACGGTACAGACAAAATCATTGAATACACAAGAAGACAGCCATTGCTGTGCTCTGATGCAACATCACATCAGTCATTCGAAGGTTGTCTGAGGCTATGTCATTCTCGAAATACGTGCCTCACTGCTGGCGACCACCATATGAAGACAAGCTATTAATACTCTAGATAAATAGAGGGAAAGGGGACGTGAGAAAGGTACGTGCATGTTCAATAGAGAGTATATACACTCTGTTATTTTGAGAACCCTAACACAAGTAATTGACTTGATCTTCGGAGGGTGATCGGCGAGCACTGCCACCACCTCTAAAGAGTATCTTATTTCTTTTACAGGTAGACTTTCAGCCACCACTCAAACATCTCAGATATCTTCTGGTGATGTTCTCAGGTCAACTTTATCGAGCTGAAAAATTACGCAACACAGTAGCCTTGATTTTTCTAAAAAATGGGATACATACTTGGAGGGGGGAAAATTGAAAACATTAAAAAAATAAATAAATAAAAAATGATGATGACGTGTTCGGGAGGACCAAACTAGAAATATGGTCAGGACATACAGATAGTTCGGTCTTAGTTCCTCGGGTTAATTTGACTTCGGCTAAAGGAACCATAGGAAATAGGGTTTGATAGCTTAAGGATGAGCTAGGTGAATAAATATCTGATTTACATGTTAAACAAGTAAATATTGAGTTGACAACCATTAATGGCGCAATTAATGCTGGAGAAACAGAGGATGTGCTGTATATCAGACATTAATGACTGTAAGACAAAGGGTCACGAAAGTTATAGAGTATAAACCACTAGCTGGAGGTCTAGACTTTGGCGCATGACTCAACCCTGATTTACGGGATGACAACCATGAAATTTAGATCTTTATAAACAAACATTAAAGTTTGAGGCAAAAGGAATTTGAGGAACTATAAATATCGCATCAGTTCAACATTAAAGGAGTTGATGAGTTTTTCTACTTCATTAAGAGAGCATTTATAGTATTTCACCTTTGTTATTCCAAGTGTGATTATTGACTTAATCTTTTGAGGATTGAAGGTCAATCCCCACTGGATTAACCTCACTTTGACCCATTTTGTTATTATCTTAAGGAGGAAACACATTTCAAGATTGAGTTGGCAATTTTGAAAGTTGTATTTCCAAGTTTGGTCAGTGTTATTTTTTGCTTTCCCAAAATTTTGAACCCCACAATACTTTCTACACGTAAATGCTTATTTTTAAGATAAATCTAAAAGTTTATGGTTTTCCTTGCAAACCCCAAGGTGTGGAGGTCACCAAAACTTTCATTTTTCTAATATTAGGATACAAACTCTCCAGGTGGAGAGACTTATTTTTAAAATTGATCTAAACTGTCTAAGGTTTTTCTTGCAAAAACAAATACAAACAAGAACTTAAAAAAAAATAAAAAAAAAATTGTAAAAATTTCCCTTCATACCCGTGTGCAATAGGACCCAAAAGGCAAAAACGACCCACCGATGGGGTGGGAAGGAAGGGAGGCTCAGCTATGCAAGAAAGTTGGGGAAATCCGAAAAAATGGAGTCAAATGATTGGAAAAGACAAGAAAAAGAGATTGCTTCTCATCCTATTCCTGCGCAACTCATTACATTAATGAGCCACTCATCAATAGCTTACGCAACTCATAAACTTCATGCGCAAAACATGTTTAATATGTCGTGTATATATATATATATATATATATATATATATATATATAAATAAAACGGAAATGATATTTCCACACCAATACGTTATTTTCACATGCGGAAATATCAAATCTTGGTGCACAAAATCACACTAAAATTTGATATTTCTGCACTACTAGTGCGGAAATAGCACTTATTGGTGTGAAAATAGCACTAGCCTATATAAAATGTAAAACTGAAGTTTTCTTTACTTTTCTTTTCTTTGGTTGACTTCATAAAAATTTGACTCGTAAGTTTTTGAACCCTCATAATTGGATAGAGTTTGGTTTGTAGCCCTGGACTTATGTGGCCAAACTAAAAGACAACACGTGTATAAGTCACCTAACTAATTAAAATCCTTCAACGGAAGTTTAACTCTATTCTACTTCCTCTCTCACATCCCCAAACCTGTCTCCTTTTTTCTCTCCCACATCTGCCTCTCTTTCTCTCTCTTTGTCTTCTTTGGTTCTTCACTTCTTCCACCTTGCTCTCTCTTTCTCTCCATACCCAAAACCCACACTGCCGGGCCCCCTCCCACCGCCCCAATCCTATAATGTTCTATATTTTTATTTTATAATCAATCACTCTTGTACAAATTAAAATCTGGATTGGAAAAAAAATTAAACTAATTTATACTAAATTGAGTACCTTCAAAATATAAAGAAAGACCGAAAGAAACTTAAATCCACCACAAAGCATCAAAAGAAAATGATTCCTCGTGGTAGGAATCCCAATCTTGAGACATATCAGTATTCATATATATGGGCCAACATGAAAGATTTTCAGAATTTTCAAGAATATCCTTGCACACTTGCTTTTATCATTTGAGTGAACAAAATCCAATTTTTTTGCCCCTATCTCTTTCCACCATAGAAAACTTTTTCTTTTTCTTTTTCACTGTAATATCACCTGAATTGTAGTGAAGATCTATCACTACCAGTGGCTTCTTGGCCTTCCAAGGACATTCACCCAAATAATTTCTTGATTTAAGAGAAATTCAAGACTAAGATGGAAGGGGGAGGTGGGAGGGCTGGGATCGGCGATTGGGGAGGTGGGAGGCTAATAGTGTGGGTTTTTTTTTTTTTTTTTTATAAATGACATGGTGGGTTTTGGATATGGAGAGAGAGAGAGAGAGAGAGAGAGAGAGAGAGAGAGCAAACGTGGGAGAGAGAAAGGGAGGCAGACCTGGGTTTGGGATGAGAGAGGAAGTATAACAAAGTTAACCTTCTATTAAAGGCTTTAAATTAGTCGTGTGACTTGTACACATGTTGTCTATTAGTTTGGCCACATATCAGTTTACACCTTATCTTTTATTTTTAACTATATATATATATATTTTTAACGCTTATTCTTTCCGATTATCTTTAATATTTACCCGATCGTCTTTCCTCCACCTCCACCTCTAACTTCTCTTTCTCTTTGTCGTGGAAGGTACATTACAGGGAATTTCTCTTTGTTGTGCTGGTCCGAAAATTACTCACTTAGTTAATGGTTTATTCAAGTTGAAGCATCAGTTTATATATTTTCATTATATCTTAGACGAAATTTTATATGGTGTATGTATCATCTAACCTTATCTCTACCATGTTCCATATTTTGCAAGATATTTTTATTTTCTAATAACAAAATGTCAATGATCATGTTGTATTTTACATCGTCCTAATCACCAATTTCCAAATAGTGCCTTCTTCCTTTGATCTACGGATCATTGTTGATACAGTATTAGTTGTTCTTTATACTTTGGGTTTAATTATAGTTCAATTAGAAGGAGAGTTGCACAAACAAAATTGTAATAACAAATTCATATTTTGAGAAAGAAAAAAAACTATACTAAATTATTAAATTTCAAATTGGGTTCTTGCACTTCTTATTCATGGGTACAACTCCAAGTTATTCTTGTCTAAAGGATAATTCTCTATTGCCATGTATAAAATATTAGCTTATGGTTTATTAGTTTATGGTTTGTGATGAAATGGACTGACTATTTTCATTTTCTAGTTACGTTTCTTATGTTGTTTGTAGATTTACTTGAAAAAGAGGAAAGGATAGGAAAAGAACAACTTTACATTTACATGCGCCGAACACATTGGGTCAATGGGATACACAAGGGCGGTCTTGGTTTTAGGAGATTCGAGGATATGAATATTGCTATGCTATCGAAACTAGCATGGTCAATTCTAATTCAAAAAGATGGTGCATGCGCAAAGTTGTATAATTCGAAATACCTAAGAGGTAAAAAGTTTTTTTGACAAGGAGAAGCGGGTGGTTCAATGGTGTGGAAAAGTTTGAAGAGTACGATTCCTCTACGGCAAAAGGGAGCCTGTCTCAAAGTTGGGAATGGGTCAAGTATTGATATTTGGCAGGACCCACGGATTCCTTGGCTTCCAAATTTCAAGCCAAAACCAAAAACATACACTCCACTGGAAAGAATTGGAATGGGGCTTTGCTAAATGAGATTTTTGATGAAGAGTCTAGAGAAGCTATTGTGAAGACAAGTAAAGGAAGGCTAGATAAAGATGAATGGATCTGGACCCCTACTACAAATGGAAGCATTTCAGCATATGGCCTCACCCAAGCCCAGCAAGTGGAAAATGGATCAAGCACTTGGAGCAAAATATGGAAATTGAAAGTCCATGAGTGTTTAAAGTTGCATGAAGGTGAGGAAGAAAATGCATTACACTAATTTAAATATTGTGATCTTGCAAAACTCTTATGGTTTGGTAGCAAATGGGCTCTCAGAATGGATCTTCTCCTAGTAAACACAATTGAACAATTAGTGCTTTTCTTAATAGATGGTGCTGGGATTCCATTAATTGGAAAGCTAGAAACAGGGTTATCTTTCAGAATCCAGAAGTTAATCCTACACTCATTGTTAGGGAACTTAACTGTAATCTCAATACTCACTTGAAAGTAGTAAGGCCTCCTACTCAGAGTGCTCATCAGTTCGTAAAGCCAAGATGGTAGAAGCCGGAGCAAGGAGTGTTGAAATTTAATAGTGATGCAATTATGGCAAGTTCCTTTTCTCTCCCAGCCGTGGTGGTGAGAGATGAGATAGGAGCTTGTATTAGAGCAGAAAATGCTAAATCTAGCACCACTGAGCCCGAGGTAGCTGAAGCAGAGGCCTTCCTATGGGCTGTAAAAATGGCGAGGGTCATGAACTCAATAAAGGTTAATTTTGAGGGTGACTCCCAAGTTATGCGTTGATTCTATATGTTCTAAGGGAGTTATGGCTAATTGGAAATCTGTAGATGTTATAAGAGATATAGTAGATCAGTCTTCTTCGTTTTTGGCTTGTCAATTTACTTGGGTTCCCAGGTCTACAAATCAGGCTCCTCGTTTTTGGCTTGTCAATTTACATAAATCTTTTGTGGGTCAACTTGTTGATTTTTCTGTTAGCCCTTCTTTTGTGGAGGTTCTTGCCTCTGATTCTGGTGAATAAGTTTTCTTTATCCATTTATATAAGTTTCTTTTGAGTATCAAAAAAGAAAAAAGAAAAAAATTGGGATACACAATAAGTTGCACTATGGATTCTGGCCAGCCACAAAAATTGTCTAAAACTTTGATGATAGGCATTCAATGGCTCACACCACCCCCTTCCAATTTTTTATTTCCTCTTCAGTCAAAGTCTTTGAATCTTCCCATGCTGATGCAAATGAAGTTTAAAGCTCATGGAGAAGCTGAGGATGCACTGAGAACCACAATATTCATCTATATCTAACACCCAAACCATTCACGATATAAATTTCTTAGTCTAAACGAACAATTGCGAGCTTTCATTTCTTCAATTACAGCAACCACTTTGCTTAATTAGTTGACAACCAAACAAGAACCTATAGACTATCAAATATTATGTGCTTCTTACCTTTGTCATAACACTAATTATACAAAATTTAAGGTGAGCCTTCAAAATAAGAACATCATTTGGCGTTTTTTCTTTTTTAAACCGTTGAAGTAATGATGCAAAAATTCCAACAATCTGCTTCATAAATGTCTTTATAGAATAATAAAAACATACGCATCTACCACATACATGAGACCTAATGGCTAAAAAGTTTTTTGTATGCCAGGCCACTACATATCTCAATGGCCAAATTGATCTCCTAGACATTGCCAAATGTAGCACATAAAGGTAACGCTACTTGTTTGAAATAAACACACACCTTAGACTTACAAGCAGGAACCTACATTACATTTGGACGTCAAATATTTATACAATTTAAACCAAAAGGCAAAGCAAACTCATCTGAATTATTTAGCAAAAAAAAAAAACTCATCTGAATTAACAAACCCCATATTAATGCTACTGTTTCCAACATCTAGGAATAATTTACGAGACTCAAAGCATTGACATTACCTATAGCATTCAATTTTGATTGATTGCTGCTAAGACTAGTACTTCATATGTGCAACAAGACATTCCCATATGAAAAATAAGAAACAAAGTAAAACGTGACAAATCCATATATGAATCCAACATAAAAATGATATTCCCAAATAAAGTACACATCACAAGGGTGAAAAGAAGCAAAGTCCATAAAGAGCAAAAAGAAAACTAGAACATAGTTAGTTGAAAGCAAAATAAATAACATAGCTAATGGAGATTACGACATAATCGGATAGAATAGTTCATAGTAGACAAGATTTACTTGTGATGTGTAGTGGCTGGGAGACCAAGTTCATAGTAGGCATAACCCAAATAGGCGGTGGTAGAGCCTCTTTATAGTCGTGGCTGGGAGACCAAGTTCTTCCCTCACGTTCTAAATCATAACATCCTAAATCATAGCCTCCGTAAAGAGTAGAATCGTAAAGAATTGAACGAGAATCATCCGTGAAGTATATATTGTTTGCTTTGAAACCACACTCTCGAGCTGGGAGAGATAGAGATTGGTTAATACCAAGAAATAAAGCTTGGTCACCTAATAATGTAAATTCCCATGTATTTCGAGCAAAATCAAGTCTATAAACATCAAACCCTGTTGTCCTGCGTGGAAACTCAACTTCCTCATCATATAGCATATTTGCCATGTCATCCATATGAGAAGAAACAAACCTACGAACCCATAGAAGATTACCTAATGATTCCACCAGATAATGCTTAGCTACTGACCAACTCGTTATGCTCTGACAAGTTGAGGATAAGGGTTGAAAATTGAAGGATGCTTCAAGAAAGTAACTCTTTGGAGAAGAAAGATCAGCAAGATCATAAGCCACTATAGGAGTTCCACCAGAACTCACAGTGTAGAACAAATGGTCCTGGAAGTGTATGACATCTTCAATGCGAGAAAATTCCTTAACTGGCTCTACAAAGGTCCACGACTTGTCCCCAGGTTTACAAAAAGCAATACTAGGATTATGTTGCCTATGTGGCAAGGCCACCACAACACAATCATCACTTGTTGGAGCCGATGACAAAACAATCTTCCTTATGAAATATATACTCAACTCGTTTGGTGAAATGATATAGTCACCTCGGCCTTTTAAGCCTAAAACAGTATCTTGATATTCTACTTTAAAGTTAAAATCGGCAGAAAATTCATCTTCATAGGCACTACGTAATATATTGGAGGTGGTGGAAGTGCAATGCCAATCATCCGATTTACGTGATATACCGGACTCACCAAGAGGTACAACCGTTACGTGGGGGAGTGTATCAATGGGAGGAAGCCTGATGAGTCGGGGAGGATCAGGCGAAGCGATAGTGATGAAGGGATTCCAAAGGAAAATTGAGCAGTCACGACGAGAGATATAGGCCAACCACCCATGAGATGAACCAATGCATATTGCATCATTAACCTCTTTAGGTACCATACCTTTGGTCGTCCAAACTCTATTATCTGGGAAGTCAGCAAAACGTATCAAATGGTTGTTGTCTTTGTCAACTTCTGGTTCCATCATCAATAGTGGAAATGAGGACGCAGAATGAAGCTTTTTATGTGAGCACTGAGAAAGAGGCTGGGCTGCTTGATCTGAAGGTGATGCCGATAAAGGATTGATTTGAAGTGGAGGGGAGCACTTGTACATGTTCTCCTTAATATCAGTGCAATAGCCTACTTTCAATCCTTGATATGGTAACACACCAGGACGGGACCGAACATAGGATGACATCCTGAACATGGGCAAAGGACTTTTGTAGGAATATACCATATTCATATTCATCTGCATTAGTCTCTCTCGGGACAGAACGCTGGCAATAAGATAGGATGACATCCTGAACATGGGCAAAGGACATTTGTAGAAATATACCATATTCATATTCATCTGCATTAGTCTCTCTCTAATTTCGGTTGCTTGCTAGCTGTGGAGGGCACGGATCAATCATAGTAGATTAGAAGCTGTGAAAGCAATCAAACATATATAAAAGAAAGTCATCTGTAAATTAAATGTAAAATCTACTGGCGTGTGATTGGAGAATTACAATTACAATTTATTTCAATCCTTTAACAAAATAAGGGTGAGTTTGGAAACGTTTTCATGCCAACAGGGTCGGTTCAACGAATTTCGGGAACTAAGGCGGAAATTTTAAAATACTATGCGTGTGGAGGTGTAAAGTGTAAATCAGTGGCAGTAACTAAGGCAGTAAACGTGTGAACTAGTAAGTAAACGTGTTTGTGGAGAAAGTCTGATAAGTTGTGTTTAGAAGAGACACACGATGAACAAAAAAGTAAAGAGCAAAAATACCAAGATCACTCTGCTTCTCCTTAGCAAACCCAGTTACCCCCTCTTATGGCGATGAGGGGAGAAGAAGAAGAAGAAGAAGGGACGAACCTGCTGGGTACGCACCAAACTGAGAAGTCTACTGACCATTTTTCATTCTTATTTCTATTGTTAATGATTAGGTGAAAGACTTTGACTAAAAGATCACTTTCTAGCATTTTTTGAGCCTTTTACACGTTATTACCATAACATCACCTCAATCCTTTTCAACCCTTTTGGGTTCACGTGGGGTGATGTTTTCACTCTCCACGTTGTAGTTTTTTTTTCTAATTTTTCTTCTTCTTTGGTGCCGTTGGATTTATTGTTAGGTTTTTTACATATTGGAAGATGAAATAAAACAACAAGAGAAAGAAGAAAAAAAAATCAAATAAAATGAGATAGAGAGTATACCTTTAAACAAGAAGTTGTAGGGGATCACCAACGGAGTCTGTTGAAGATGGCAGAACAAGGAATTGAACTGGCAACGCATTGTTAGGTTTTTTACATATTGGAAGATGAAATAAAACAACAAGAGAAAGAAGAAAAAAAAATCAAATAAAATGAGATAGAGAGTATACCTTTAAACAAGAAGTTGTAGGAGATCACCAACGGAGTCTGATAGTGACAGAACGAACTGGCAACGCAGAACAAGGAATGTGAAGGCTGCGGGTGAGAGCAACAGAGCAGAGGCAGGGAGGGGTTTTAAGCTTTTTACTTTGGGTCCGTATAAAAGATGCCCTAAATAAGGGATTAAGGGACAATAAATGCACCCACCAAACTAAATAAGGGACAATAAATGCACCCTTTTCAATTTTAAATTTCTGTTTCCAAAACCATGAGTTTTTGTTTTAGGGTAAAAATTAAGTAAATTTCATTAGGTCCAATTAAGGGATGGAATGAAAGTAAGAGAATCTAGGCCCAATCGGCCCAATTAACAAAAAAATGTAACTATGTGAGCCCATGGATCTAATTCATTTCATTTAAAATAAAGAATTTATTTCACTTAAAGACTTTAGAGTAAAGTCAACATAAAATTTAATTTGACAAAAAAACACAGAAATTAAAATTTTTTTCTTGCGAATCTGCAACACTGCAAAAATTAAAAACAACAAAGCCAAAAAGAAATTTCAACCACAAGAACACTCAAAATTTCGTCCTCTTCCCATTCCCTCTCCATAAAAATTCTCAAATCCTTTACAAAACCCACCAAATCCAAAACCATGAGGCTTCACAAACCCAGAAAAAATTTCATTAACCCAAATCTTGGCCACCACCAAAACACCTACAAGCCACCGCTACCCAAACCCCATCTCAGCCACCAAATCACCATGACCCGTGATGCTTCACAAACCCAAAAAAATGCAGAAAAGCATGTCAAATTTTGAGAAGATCAAGGGGATGAGTCGGGATCAGAGGGTGACAAAGGTTTAAAGAGCCGATATTCTGGGGGTAAGAAAAAAGGTTCAAGTAAAGGTCGAGTGCAAAGAGATGATGGGACAACATAATTTCCACAAGGAAGGCGACGTCAAGCTTTTCTGGCAACTGGGAACATAAGATCAACTTTTCGCTGAATCTCTCAACAAATTGCACTAATGTATGATATAAATGAAAAGAATGTTGTGTTACCAAAGTAAAATAATGAACCTCTCACAATTTAGACCTATGATTTAAATTGAGAGAGAGAGAGAGAGAGAGAGAGAGAGAGAGAGAGAGAGAGAGAGGAAGACGATTAGATTTAAAAATAAAATAAAAAAAGTTTGGTTGGCACTTAACGGAAGAACTCTAATAGTGATGAACAGAATGGCCTATTTAACAGCTAAACAGAATTATAGAACTCTAATGAAAATTTTTTAAGATAAGGGACCAAAATGAAAACACACCTTAAATTAGGGGGCCAAAAATTAATTTTAATCAAGACTTTATTTTTGTATCTAATAATATACATGATATTGCACTAAATAAACTTCTAGATTTATGATATCTAATATGAATTATAAAAATTGAGTTATTTCAAATGAAGATGATGTCTTCCTAGCCTATAAGGAAGGGGTGGATTTTTCTCACTTGTTAAATTATATAAATGATGCAACTTCCAATGCTGATTGTTTTTCAAACAAAATATACAGATAGGTTGGTGTGAACAACAATTATTTCAGATTTTTCTTATTTAAGATACCTAATTTAATTTTTGCATTTTGAACCAGATTTATTTTTGTGAATTTTTAATTTGGGCTTTATTGTGATTGGGAATTTTATGGGATGTAATTGTGGCTTGATTTTGACTCTCCATACTGATAGTTTGGATAGTAGAATTTAAATAAGATTTTTTTTTTTTTTTTAACAAGAGATTGCTCTACAGCTTGGTTGAGGATCCATAGCTCATCCCAAAATTTTGGGATTAAGGCTTGGTTTTTGTTGTTGTGGCCACTCAGCTTGGTGGTGATTCCAAGCACCCCTTGGTGGTGAAGCCTAGGGTCTTGTGACCCATTCCCTATTTTCCTCGTTATTTCTAATTTCTACCCTACCCGTTCTGCATCATAGGAACTTTAAGCTAAATGAAAAATGATACATCTCCAGCTTGGAAGGGTGCACTTGTTGGTTTCTGACATAGAAGTTTACTTAGATAATTGTTAATAGAAGGGCCTTTAGACTGACATCTTTTGTTAATCTCTGATCTCTGCAGTTACACATAAAGGAGGATGCATTGGTTAATTTCAAAAGCGAACTTGCTGTATTGGAACTTGAAGTTCAGGTTCAAAAATGTTTTTGATCTATTAGGTCTTTCATTAGTGTTTGCTATTATATGTGACTAATCCAAGTTTTAAGAAGATCAACATTCTAGATTCCATATTCGTCTTTTTCAATCATAATCTGTATGGTATATAATCTTTTTCTGCCACACACACACATTCTTCATTATACAATAATGCTTCAATTGAACTCTCTTGACTTTAGAAGAGCCACAAACTCCTTGTTTTGATTCTTATTTAATACTAGAATAGTAATTATTATATCAAGCACATTCAGATTAAAAAAGTGAGAGTGCTGAATTGTGAGAGCCTTCTTGCTCTGTTTTTGGCAATGACAGTTTTGTGTCTGACGCAAATCAAATATTAATATTAGAAAAGTCCAATATTTGTTGAATGAGGAATATGATATGGAATTGCGTACTAGTAGGCCTGTCCAGCCAATAATTTGTGCTTTTTGGTTGGATGCTCTAACATGATATTTAGAGCCTTTTTTGTTTTTTTAAATAATAATTATGTTCATAACCTCCAAGTGTGTGAGACCTATTAGATTATTAGACCTATTAATGCTGATTGATTTTGTTGGACCTGATTGATCGTGATTGAAGCTATTAGAGGAATTTGATTCTATTTGATTTTTATTTCCATATCATATGTAATCTCATTATGGGTTTATTTTCTTTTCATATTGGATGTAATTTGGAGAGCCTATTAAAAGGCCACTGGACTCACTATTGTAGACACTTGGTAATCGATGAATGAAATTTGGGTTGGAAGACTTTTCTTCAAGTGTTGGGTAGTGATTCCAAGCAACCCAAAGTACTGATTCTTACAACCAAGTATACATATTACTTTTGTAATTGGGTTATAAGGCCATGCTTGATGTTGATTCCTAGTTCAACTCTAGGTGCTAATTTCGAAGTGCCTACTATTAAGTTGGTGCCTGACCTGGTAACCGGAGCGACAACCTGATCAGAGACATGACCTCCCTGATGGTTTCAAGAGCATCTTCGGTGATCATATACCTCTTCTTTAGAACGTTTTATGGCTTTACTTTAGAAGTGAAACATGGAGGGCATGTAGTCACTTAAAAGTTAAAACATTCAATTAAAAAAGCACAAATTATGTCAAGCATCACAAGATAAAAAAGATGACCTGATCAAATGATGCCAGATGGCACCTTCTGGCTGAGTAGGGTGGGCTTGACTAATATTGTCTAATAGTGCTTCTGATCATAGGACCAGACTGTTTCAGATTTGATGGTCTTACAACTCAGGCAATAACAAGATCTTAAAACATTGTGCTATATCTGAAACCTGCTTCCTTGAAGTTTAGCATATTGAAAAACTATAGTTACCCTGCTCATTGTGGTACATTAGTTTTCTGAATGTTTAACCTGCTGGTGTTTACTTAACTTATAAACATTGCTTCCAGCTTTAATCAATCAGATTAGTCAAAGAGTATAGTTTGAGTCTTGACCTTAGTTTTTATTATATAATAATTGCAGTCTGAATCTGGTGAATCGCAATAGTGCTTATTTAAACTTATATTTTAACGTTTTATTCTGCACTGCGTGGAGAATTCTAGTCAGCATCACGTTTGAGCTTTTCTTTCATTGCATACTATGACAAATTAACATGTAAATTTTTGATGATGTGATTCTTTTATTTGTGTTGCATGGACAGGCTTTGGTCACACTTGCAGAAGAAATAGCTAAATCTGCCATTCCAGAAGGTTCAAGAAAGATCAATGGGAAATACATTCAATCTCATCTTCTTTCCCGATTAGAAGGTATTATCATGTTCCAGTCCTTGCTCCAGATTGACAGACTTCTTCACTTTTAACCAAGAACTATCAATTTTCTTTGTGCTTCCTTATAAAATGGATGTGATGTGTGTGTGTGTGTATAAGAAAAATGTGATTTGAAAGATTCTTATTTTCTGGTGGGCATGATGGACTTAACCACATGAATAGACATGAATAGTTGTCTTCTTTTTAACCCTCTCCATTATATGGAATCGCAGAACATCATTTCTTATTTGAGTATCTGAGGAGAGAAGACAACGTGGACTTAGATTCTTTTTTTTTTTTTTGGATTCCTTCCATGTTCTAACAAAGATTCGGTTGCCTTTGTGTCTGTGTATAAACCTGTACATGAAAAGCTGGAGGAACAGCTAAAAGATGTGGATGTTGCACAATCCAAGGAGGTTCACTTATTCTGGACTGGCATGGCAGAGGTAATCATGCAGTTCATATACCTTAGATTTTTCTTTCCTAATGAAAATGGAGTCTCATTTGTATGGCTTATCTCATCCTATTGATATTAATATGGACCACTTCAATTCAAGCTTCAATTCAAGACAAAGGTTGAGCTATAATCTAGAACTCTTTTAAGATAAATGTGCTTAGCCCTCTGTTCTAATAAGTCGAAGAAAGATAGCTTGGTATGTCAACCTGAAGCAATGGGGTTCTCTCCATTTATTAGCTCAAATGGCACCTCTTGCTCCTATATGAATGCGGTTAAGGGTGTGGTAATGAATTTAAGACCTTGGTGTGTGTGTAATACCATTAAGAAAGAAATAGAACCATAAAATAATAGCTGAGCCCGAATTTTGTTTAAGTTTCCAGGGAGAAAGCCTTTAACCATGAAATCTATACAAGGTTCGTGAAAAGTATAAAAGTAGGAATTAAAGTAAGAAAAGAAGAAAAGGAAAACCAAGCTTTATATTTGTCTCGCTCCACACATGTTGCTGGGTTCCCCCAACCTCCGTGCCTTCTTATGCAGTTTGGTGCTGTTTAATTTGAAGAATTTTCACATCTTTCTTTTTATGATCCAGTGCCTCCCAAATTTAAAGTACTCTGTTAAAAGTTGTATAGATTTATCCTGATTGAAACAAATAAATTACAATCAATTCGTCAAAGAAAAATCCAAGATTGTCCTTTTCTTTTGTTGGGTGTAGAATAATAATTATGGGAAAGTAAAACACATTACATTACCAAACTGTCTTTCTTATTTAGGATGAAGTAAAACTATCATTTTCTTTAATGTGAATCAGAGTGTGCAAGTAATGGGAACCTTTGATGGATGGAGTCAAGGAGAGCACTTATCACCAGAATACACTGGTTCTTTCACGAAGTTCTCAACAACATTAATGCTTAGGCCTGGAAGGTACCATTCAACCGAGTCACTCAATTTCTTATTCTTATTCTTTTTTCTTCACCATAATTTTGTGTTGTGAAGGTATGAAATCAAGTTCTTGGTGGATGGAGAGTGGCATCTATCCCCAGAATATCCTACCATTGGTGAGGGACTAATGGAAAATAACTTGCCAATTGTGGAATAATTGCACAGCTGCTGTTCTGGTTAAAATGGTTAAATACTTAATACAGAAAGCGAATGACCTCTTTCTTAGAGCTTCTTTGATATTGTATATTATATTAGCTTGTTAGTTGTTTATCAGAAGTAGCATCATAGAATCTCTGAATCTCACATGGACCTGCATAAGTGAATATATTGCAAAAAAAAAGTCCCACTCTGAGTAGTGAGAGTAATCCTTGCACTCCAAGGAACTAGAAAAAAGGCATGTTTTAACAGCTTGAGAGTAATCCCAACTTGCTTACCTTCAATTATCCAAGGAACAAAATAGAAAAAAGGCAAAAATTCACATTTATTTTGGTCATTGCCGTCATCTCACAGAATTTGTGCCTAAAATGTTTTTGAGCCTTTCGTAAGCTACATTGTCAAGTTGTGAAAGTGAGATAACGCCAAGAATTAAAATTAAACACTGTTAAAAAAACTCAAGGACAACATAATTTCCACAAGGAAGGCGACATCAAGCTTTTCAACGGCAACTGGTAATTGACCTCCACATAAGATCAACTTTTTGCTAAATCTCTCAACAGATTGCACTAATGTATGACATAAATGAAAAGAATGTTGTGTTACCAAAGTAAAATAATGAACCTCTCACAGTTTAGATCTATGATTTAAATTGAAGAAGAGAGAGTTACCAAAGAAAGGGATAATGAGAGAGAGAGAGAGAGAGAGAGAGAGAGAGGAAGACGATTAGATTTAAAAATAGAATAAAAAAGTTTTTTTTTTTAATTTCATTTTATTATTAACAATTTTTCTTATATATAAAATATATGACGTGTCAAGACACACGACAAAAAATAGTGACGTGGACACGTGATTAAGTGTTTGGTTGGCACTTAACGGAAGGTTTCTCAAATGAAAACTTTTGAAATTAAGAAATCAAAATGAAAATATCTCCTAAGTTAGGGGGTTAAAAGTTGACTTTAATCAAGACTTTATTTTTGTATCTAATAATATGTAGGATATTGCACTAAATAAACTTTTAGATTTATGATATCTAATATGAATTATAAAAATTAACTTATTTCAAATGAAGATGATGCCTTCCTAGCCTATAAAGAGGAAGGGGTGGATTTTTCTCACTTGTTAACTAAGTATAATTTCCCCTTTCCCCTTCTTGGCCAAATTAGCAACAACGTTAATAAAGTATTTTGGGGTTTGGTGAATACTTCAGAGTTTCCCTTCATGGGCCCAATAGGCAAACTTATGCGAGAAGCTGATATCTCCCAGGGTAGAGGACTAGGACCACTGCCAAGGCCCAAGGGTCACACCACTTTCCATATCTCGGCCAAGTCAAAGCTCATTTATCTTGATACTAATATGTCAAACTTTTGAACACAAAAAATAATAATAATAATAATAATAAAAATAGTTTATTTATATATTAAGTCCATATGGACCATATCATACCACCCACATAAGTTAAAATTAAATACCTAGTTCCTAGTAGGAATTCTTTTCCTGGAAGGAATTCATGAGCGTAGTACGACCATACAGAGGTTCTTACAAGATTTCATAGAAGTACTAGACCAAACCGCAACTTCCAATACTGAGGTGAGTAGGATACAGGAAGTAGAGTGGGTGGTTGAGTGGCTGTCCAACCATTCAAAGGACTATGAAGAAAGGATTCAGCCATGCCATTCCCAAGACTCAATTTTAATTCCAACTCCCAATGGAATTGATACGCTTTAAAGAGAAATCTATAGACATGATCCGTTGACGTCTGATTGTACTTGTAGACCTGCATATGATGTGGCTCATCACTCTCTAAGCAAGTGGTTTAATTGGCCAACAAAAAAAAAAGCAAGTGGTTTGGCCAAGGTTTTAGTCAAAAAAAAAAGCAAGTGGCTAACAAATGCATTTCATAATAGGTTTTAGTCTTGAGTCTTGCCGCTTGTGCTAACAAATAATATCATAATAAAAAATAAAAAAATAAAAAAAACCCCTTAAATTGGTTTAACCAATCTATAATAAATGAAAAAAATAAAATAAAAAATTATGCCCTTAAAAATTGGAGAAATTATTCAGTTTACCGGTGAAACACGTCATCCGTCTACTATTTCAATAATTAAATAACACGTGTGATAATTAATACAATCAGCTTTTAACCATTAACCCCATACTTTTAAAATTTGGCTTCACCGTTTCTCCCAATTGTCTCCCCAAATTCCACCATTACAGTCTCCATTCTCCTCCAAATCCTAAAACTAGATCTCCCTTCAAATCTGGAACAACCCCTTCAAATGAATCACACAACAAGCATTCAGACCGTTTCTCCCAATTGTCTCCCCAAACAGTGGCCACCATTACAGTCTCTGAGAGAATTCTCCTCCAAATCTTCAAATGCTTTCACTAGATCTCCCTCCTCAAATCTGAACAACCCTGGCTCTCAATGAATCACACAACAAGCATTCAGATTTTTTAATTCTGTTCTCCTTGGTACCGACAGTGGCAGTAGGGTCAGCAGCGTGAGAGAAGCCTTGGTGTTCTTCTTCTGCTTTCGGCGGCGACGATGCCGTTTGGTCTCCACTTCTTGGTTTCTGGCCTCAGTTGGTCGCCGAATTTAACAAAACCTTCGCTTGAAAGTGTCAATCCCCTATGGATTTGTGGGTTTATGGCAGTGATTAGTTGATCCGAGTATTGTGGGTTTTTTTTTTTTTTTTTCTTTTTTCTAATTTGGTGGTAATGATTGGTGCTTGCTTGAAAATAGTAATTAGATTTAACAAAAAAAAAATAGGTGTTTGAATTTGTGTTTGGTTGCAGAGAAAGTGGAGGAAAATGGTTTTCTTTCGTCTTCTCATGGAAGCATATCAACGCAAAAGCAACATGAGGAAAAGTAAAAGTGATGTGATCAGGAAAAAGATGGAGCTTGCAAAGAGAGAACCGGTGGACAAGTTTGCTAAGATTGCTGCTCCTAGTGGATTGCTTAATGGATTGAACCCTGGGATTATAAACCATGTGAGAAACAAAAAAACATGTCCACTCCAGTATGGAATATAGTCTGAAAAACTTGAAAATGGCAAGCTTTGAAGCAAAACTTGAAAATGGCAAGCTTTGAAGCAAAACAAGTGTCTCATCTAAACACATTTTTTAGGTGTTTGAATTTGTGTTTTGATTGACGTCTGGTTTTGGATTTGGGGGAGAGGTGGAGTTTGGGGCCTATTTGGTCATTTTAAAAGTATGAGTTTAATGGTTAAAAGCTGACTGTATTAATTATAACACTTGTTATTTAATTATTAGAATGGTAGACATATGATTTGGTTCACCGGTGGACTAAATAATTTCTCCTTAAATTGACATCACTAAATGTGATTTATTAATTCCATTAAATTTTATATATTCATACTTCAAAAAAATTACGTGGTTTCACCAAGGAAAAAAATAAAAAAATAAACAAAACTTATAAATAATGTGTAGTTATGTTAGATATTTAATTTTGATATTTTCCACCTTAAATTACTCCTAAACATTCTCCACGTTTTATGATAAATAAACAATATAGAGGTAAATACACTATTAGTCCCTAACGTTTACCTAAGTTGTACATTTGGTCTCCAAAGTTTTAAACGGGCAGAAATGATTTCTAACGTTTCAAAACGATACACCATTAGTCCTTTCGTTAGTCTCCGTTAACTTGGTGTATATATAGCTAACGGAATAATGACGTGGATAATTTTTAATTGATAGTGAAATTTTTTTTTATTGACAACTAGGTTATGACATAACATATCCATTTAAAAACAACCAAATTGAAAAAATTAACCCAATCCAAATAAATAAATAAAAAACCACCCAAATTAAAATTAACCCCACCCAAATCAAACCAACCTTAAATTAAATTTTAATCTCTTAATCACTGAGCTCTCTACCTCTCTAACAGAAGCACCGTGCCTCTGCTTGCTCTCCCTCCAAAGTCTGTATCTGTGTGACAATGTAGAAAGTTCCTCCTTTCTCATCTTTTTCATTTATTTATTTGTTGAGGAGTAATTAACTAAGGTGGTGCGGTGTTTCATTTTTTTTTTATACATTCATACTCAGTAGTAAGTATCATCAATTATTTAATCAAATCAAAAAAACATTTTTTTTTTTTTGAGGTACGAATAAGGATAAGATTAAAAGGGTGACCATCATGATAGCCATAAGCCATTCTTGCAATTGATAAAGCCAGATAAAGCAAAAAAAAACTCAAAACAAAACCGAAACACCATGACCAAATTCGATGTGGTGGTCATCTCAACCCCTGGGATCAGAAACCTCATTCCACTTGTTGAGTTTGCACAGCTCCTTGTCACATAGATACATACTTTGGAGAGAGAGGAAGCAGAGGCACGGTGGTTCTGTTAGAGTGACAGAGAGTTTAGCGATTAAGAGATTAGAATTTAATTTAGGGTTGATTTGATTTGGGTGGGTTAGTTTTTTTATTTGGGTTGGGTTCTTTTTAAATGGGAATGTCATGTCATATCCTAATTGTTAATGAAAAAAATTTCACTATCAATTAAAAATTATTCACGTCATCATTCTGTTAGCCACATGTACACCAAATTAACGGAGACTAACGGAAGGATCAATGATGCATCGTTTTGAAACATTAGGGATTATTTTTACCCGTTTTAAACGTTAGGAACCACACGTGAAATTTAGGTAAACGTTAGGGGCTAACAGTGTATTTAACCCAATAATATCATTGTTTTATTTGCCTCTTTAATCTGTTTAGCTCAAATCACGTTAGTTTGTTTACCTCATTAATTTCATTTGATTGATCGGTTTTCAAAACAATAAAATTTGATATGGGCGTAAGGAAAAAGAAAGCTTTAATAAATAAAAAAAACCAGCAGAAGTCAAATAATATTCTTTTACATCCAAAAAACGTCGTATTAAAGGAAACGTCGTATAAAGGAAAAAATAGAATTGTTTTCGACTTTCCATGGTGACTACTGACTATAGTTAAAAAAAAAAAAAAAAAAAAAAAAAAAAAAAAAAAGGAAGAAGAGAGAAGAAGAAGAAGAAGAAGAAAGACTATCAGTTACCACACACCGCTTGACTCTTTCTCTCCCTGGGTCCAATAAATTGAAATTTTAATTCTTTCTTGATTTGCTGCTATCAGATATAGGCCGCTAATATATGGCGCAAGAAGATGCCTCTTGGATTTAGAAGTGAGGAATGCAACCAAGGTTGTCTTCTTTTGCTATTGAATCACTTAACTTTGTATTATATTTTTATTTATTAAATATTAAAAAACAGTGCTCGGTTTAAAATAGCTTTCCATTGACTTTGATTGGACTATTGAAAATGAGATTTAGTGAGCTCACTGCATTGTAGATTAAGTGGCAGTGATGAACAAAAAGTGAATATATTATGATGGATTGTGACAGAGTTTTAATAGTGTTTTACTTTACCTCTTATAAAAAATAAGCATAAAAAATAAAAAATCGGAATTTTAGTCTTAACTTCTTATTTTTGGGATTAAATTATATATTGAATCATCACACGTTTTTTATTTTCCTCCATAAATAAACCCGTAAAAAAAACAAAGGTACAGCTTAAAGATCAAGGACAGCAGGCAGACCAGACCACCTTTGATGACAACAACCTCAGCTGATGGAATAACTCCCAGTACCAAGGGAGAGATTCAAAGCCCAAGAAAAGCCAACCGGACAGTATAGCTGTCATAGCCATGAATTTCTTCAATTTGATTTAAGAGATCTCAATTTGTAGTTTATCTACAATCTTTTTTCTGTTATTAAAGCAACTCTAAGGAGTAGTGTAAAACTACTCTATATCTCTATTTGTAGAGAATAAAATAGAGATAGAGGGTCCAGCAATCCTCTAAATCAACTTTGTATCTCTAAATTTTTTTAC
This sequence comes from Fagus sylvatica, assembly GCA_907173295.1. NCBI lineage: Eukaryota > Viridiplantae > Streptophyta > Magnoliopsida > Fagales > Fagaceae > Fagus > Fagus sylvatica. The sequence goes on from OU015762.1 coordinate 41,264,602, forward strand.
AAAGTATATATCCTTCTGTTTTTTTTCATCATCGAGTATATATCCTCTGTTTTTTTTTTTCTTTCCTCTCATTTTCATCCGACTTTTTCTCTCTCTTCTTCTCTTTTCCTTTCTTCTCTCTGTGCTCTCTCTTCTCTCTGTGCTGAATAGTTCTCTTTGGGTTTTCTGTTGAAGCACGGCGTTGTGGTGATTTGATGGCTTGGGCTTGCCGATCTCGACCTGGGTTTGCCGATCTCGGCCTAGGCTTGCCGATCTCTTCCTTCTCTCTTCCGGCGTGGTGGTGGTTAACGGCGTGCCGATCTCGGCTTGGAGGAGTGGGTCTCGGCTTGGAGGTGGTGGAGCCATGGGTCTCGGCCTGAAGGTGGTGGAACCGTGCCGGATCTGGTTTTTTTTTTCTTTTTAATTCTTTAGTTTTGAAACTTTGGAATTTGACTCTGTTTGCTTGCTGAGAAATTGATTTTGTGGTGGTTGACAGTTGTTTCACTGTGGTGGTCACGGTGGGTTTTGGTTGCTCTGGGTTGATTTACGGTGGTGGTGGTGGTGGCGGCAGCAGTGGGTGGGAAGGATTTGGTTATGGCTGTTGGTTATTTTGGGTAATTGTAGCGGGAAATAATAATAAAGAATGAATAAAAAATATAATATTTAAATGAGATAAAAGAATAAAAAAAAAAAGTATATTTAAATAGAATAGAGAGTGAATAGAGAGTACTGCTGGAGAGTTTGTCTGAAAAAATAAATAGAGATAGTGTAAATATAGAGATAAACTAAAGAGGACTGCTGGAGTTGCAAATTTGTCCTTTTTTGTGGTTGATATAGAATTTAGGTCAAGTGATGTAAGTATTCGGACTACAAAAAGTAATTGTATTAAACTATTAGGAGTAACTAATATGGATTTATAAAGTACTTGGATTAAGTGACATTTACAATTTATATGGAGTTTTAACTTGATTAGGAATTGGTGCATGTAAAAAACTATAATGGTTGTCTATAACGATATAACTATTGTCTCAATAGATAATGACTTATATTTGCTGAAGTTGTTCATAAAAGCCACGAGCATGGGTAGGATATAAAATGTACTGAACTCTCTTAATAGAAAGCTTATATATTTGAGCTAGCCTATTATTGGCCAAAGGTTTAGAGATAATAGAGCTGCCTTAGATGGTGAATATTAATAGGAATGGGGAGCTATTAAAGCTTGCAACTCTTTTTTTTTTTTTGATGAGAAAAGCTTGCAACTCTTTACTAATTTGACAAAAAAATAAAAATAAAAAATACTTCATCAATATTTGGTGATGCTGAAGTGATCTTAAGAAAGAAGTGTCATGCCTTTTTCTTGAATGAATAGCCATTTAATATTGGCCCATTGCAAAGACATGAAACTCTAATATTTTATTAATACTTGGTTCCAAACCTAGGCTTATCTAAAGCAGCAATACCGAGATCTGGAAATGAAGAGGGATGTATGTCTGGTAAGAGGCATAATTTTATATTCATTTGAAATTTGACTAGAATGCTTGTTGTTAACAGGTCTGTGTGTCCGCATCATCAAATTTTATGAACTTGACAGGATGGAAAAACAATATGAGTGAAAAAGAGAACCTATTAAGGGAAACCACTAAGCTATATTGTCTTGGTGCAAAATAATATGATTGAATAAATTTCTTAACAAAAAAAGATTTTAATTTTCTGTATTTTTCCCGTGCATCGAACGGATTTACGACTAGTGCATAAATGAAAGGGTAAGCCATAGATATTCAATACTCTCAAGTAATTCTATCCTCTTAAATTTAGGGATTAATTATATTATAAATTTTGGTCCTTAACGTTTGCCAATTGGTCCTCAACGTTTTAAAGGTGTCAGTTTAGTTTTTCAAATTTTTGGTTAGAGTCATTTTACTCTTTGACTTTAAGTGATGGATGAAAAAAGTCAACGTGACTAACAAAATTATTAAAATGACAAAATGATTTCGTGGACGACAAATCACTGTCAACCATATGAGCTGCATCAATGCTCATAACTTGGAACCAAATTTGTAAGGAAATTAACAAACTAAATAAAATTTATGTGGGCTTTAGAATTTTTATTTATATTTTTTTTTGGTTGGGCTAAACAACGTTAAAAAAAAAAAATCCACAACATTCAAAAAGAAGGATAGAGTTTGGCTATAAACCAATTTGTAACCAACTTGTTATAACCCACTATGTAACAGACTAACAGCTTATAAGATCATCCACGTGTACTGTAGTCACATGACATATTTAATGAGTCATGTGACTTCTTTAAATAATACATGTGGATGATCTTATAAGCTACTACATAATGGGTTGTAACAAACTGGTTATAAACCGATTTGTAGCCAAACCTTATCCCAAAAAGAAACTGGAGTCGTAGTTTCTATGAAGCGAAAACGCGAAACAAATTAGCCAAGTTCAATTCCAGTAGTTATTGAAGTAGAGAGATGATCTCGTATAGCCAACAGTGATGGAGGTGCGTGGAGGAGCTCGGCAATAGTTGCAGTGATGGACACTGTTAGTGTTGTTTACCTTTAATATGTTGGGGGTGTGAGAGAGGGGATCCCATTTGTCAAAATTTTTATTTATTTTTTAAATCTCTACGTCATCATTTTGTAATTATTTTAATTTTTTATTTTTTTTATCTATCATTTAACAGTAAGGATTAAAATGACATAATAATAAAATTTTAAGGATTAATCTGACATGTTTAAAACGTTGATAACTACTTTGACACATAAACAAATTTATAATTAAATCTAAATTTACTTAACGAGACTCATTATTATAATTATTAATTGTGAATCTGAAGTGTTTAAAGAAAGTATTAAAATTGGGTTGGTATTATTACGAAGGTGCTGCTGTTAATTATTCCCCCCACATCTTATTGTGTTATCCCTTTTTAATTTGGTTGGTCCTTCTTAGGGGTGGGCAAAAAACCGCCAAACCCGACCCGCCCGACCAATCCGGCCGACCCGTCACCCGCCCGCCCGCTCACATATATACGGACGGATACGGATACGGATATTTTAAATATCCGGATAACGGACGGATAACGGTTTTTGGAATTTTATCGGACGGATACCCGCCCGCCCGACAATATTTAATTAAATATATATATATATATATAAAAACCCATGTACCCAGCCCTTACCCATATAAAAACCCATATAACATGCTTGGTAGTTGCTTAGTTGGTAATTTAGGTTAATATGAATTTATAGAAATTAGAATGTATGATTATTTATTTAGCATGCTTGGTAGTTGCCTAGTTGGTTGGCAATTTAGGTTTATATGAAATTGATTTTTTGTATTTGTATTTGTATGTGCTTAGGAATTATTGCATATTTGCATTTATGTTTGGTTTTTTATATATAAGAATGGTTTTAAAAGTTAGCAAATAAGGAGGCTTAATAGTAAAAAAATGGCTAAAAAAATTAAATTAATAGGCCCAATAACATATAATGGTTGATTTGGCTTTAAAATGGCCCAAAAAAGCCCCAAAAAGTCCAAAATTATGGGCTGATATGGGCTGAATGTTTAAAATTAACTTGCAAGCCCAAAAAAAATCCAAAAAAGCCCATTTGCAAGCCTATAAACCCGACCACCCGCCCGACCACCCGCCCGCCAAACCCGCTCAACCGACCCGCCCGCCCGATCATTTCAACGGACGGTTAACGGACGGATTATCCGTGAGATTATTTTCTACGGACGGACAACGGATTTGTCCAAAACCCGAACCGCCCGACCCGAACCCACCCCTACTTAGACTTATTATTAGAGATTGTGCCGTTTCAAACGGAAGTCAATATAACAATTAACACGTTTTTGCTAATCCCAACATTACCTTTTCACCCACCTCCATTACTCTACCTCTAATGAATTTCATAATCCCTTATATATTACTCTTACCATATATATATATA
>OU015762.1:41268642-41354409 GCA_907173295.1 Fagus sylvatica
TGACTAGTAGGGGAGCAGTCTTCTTGGTGGGTTTCCATGGTGCATGCACCTTGAAGGTGTCCGTGGGTGTCTAACTAGTGCAGGTGTCCTTGACCTTGAAGGTGTCTAACTGATGCACCACGTGGGTGTCTGACTTGCACCTCGTGGGTGTCTAACTCGAGCACCTTGAAGGTGTCTAACTGATGCACCACGTGGGTGTCTGACTTGCACCTCGTGGGTGTCTAACTCGTGCACCTTGAAGGTGTCTAACTGGTGCACCACGTGGGTGTCTGACTTGCACCTCGTGGGTGTCTGACTTGTGCACCTTGAAGGTCTCTAACTGATGCACCACGTGGGTGTCTGACTTGTGCACCTTGAAGGTGTCTAACTGATGCACCACGTGGGTGTCTGACTTGCACCTCGTGGGTGTCTAACTCGTGCACCTTGAAGGTGTCTAACTGGTGCACCACGTGGGTGTCTGACTTGCACCTCGTGGGTGTCTGACTTGTGCACCTTGAAGGTGTCTAACTGATGCACCACGTGGGTGTCTGACTTGTGCACCTTGAAGGTGTCTAACTGATGCACCACGTGGGTGTCTGACTTGTGCACCTTGAAGGTGTCTAACTGATGCACCACGTGGGTGTCTGACTTGCACCTCGTGGGTGTCTAACTCGTGCACCTTGAAGGTGTCTAACTGGTGCACCACGTGGGTGTCTGACTTGCACCTCGTGGGTGTCTAACTCGTGCACCTTGAAGGTGTCTAACTGATGCACCACGTGGGTGTCTGACTTGTGCACCTTGAAGGTGTCTAACTGATGCACCACGTGGGTGTCTGACTTGCACCTCGTGGGTGTCTAACTCGTGCACCTTGAAGGTGTCTAACTTGTGCAGATGACGCCTGTTGAGATAATAATGGATAATCTTTGGGGCGGCAGCAAGTATCTTTAGACAATTATTTAGATGAAGATGGTCTTCTATTCATAGATAAAAGTCATTGTTTGAGTATACAAACTTCTTAATTGTAAAAGATGACTGATATATTTACCTCATGGGTAGTATTTCTTGAGATGTTCAGCATTCCATGGATGAGGCAGTTTTTTGCCATGACGGTCTTCCAAATGATAGGTGCCCCTTCGGTAATATTGGATGATCTTGTAGGGACCTTCCCAATTAGGGCCCAGCTTTCCTTGAGACGGGTCCTTAGTTGCTTGGGTGACCTTCCTCAAGACCCAATCACCAACTTCAAAACGTCGGAGCTTTACTTTGGCATTATGATACCTGGCCATCCTTCCTTGATAAAGCGCGATTCTTCGTGCTGCCCTTTCTCTTGCTTCATCGAGGAGATCAAGGTTCAGACGAAGCTGCCCTTCATTTTCTCCTTCGTTATGGAAGGTCGTCCTTAGTGTGGTCAGTCCGATTTCGACGGGGATGACAGCCTCCGTGCCATAGGTGAGCTTGAAGGGGGTTTCCTTGGTTGGGGTTCTGACGGTTGTTCGGTATGCCCATAGTACACTTGGAAGCTCTTCCACCCACATGCCCTTTGCCCCCTCGAGCCGGGTCTTAATCTGTTTGAGTAAGGTCCGGTTCGTTACTTCGACTTGGCCGTTTGCTTGCGGATGTCTGGGGGATGAGTAGTGGTTTCTTATGTTCAGTTGAGCACATAACTCCCTGAAGGGTCCATTATCAAATTGCTTCCCATTGTCGGAAATCAGGACTCGTGGGATCCCAAATCGACAGATGACGGCCTTCCAGACGAAAGACTTGACATTCTTTTCTGAAATTATTGCCAAGGGTTCCGCCTCCACCCATTTAGTAAAGTAATCAATCGCGACCACTAAGAATTTTGCTTGTTTCGTTCCAACTGGGAAGGGACCCATAATATCTAGCCCCCATTGTGCAAAAGGCCATGGTGAGGTTATGGGCGTGAATTCCTCTGGTGGCACTCTAGGGACATTGGCGAAGCGTTGACACTTATCGCAGGCCTTCACAAATTGGGTGGCATCATGTAGAAGGGACGGCCAATAATAGCCTGCCCTTGTGAGCTTGTGCGCTAAAGATCTTGCCCCTGAATGATTCCCACAAACCCCTTCATGGACTTCCCTGATGACGTAATTCGCCTCTTCTGGTGATAAACACCTTAGGTGAGGTCGTGAAAAACCCATCTTGTAAAGGATGCCCCCCAGCAGCTGGAAGCGAGAGGCACGTATTCGGAGTTTGTGTGCTTCTGCCCTATCTGCAGGAAGGGTCCCTTCTTTGAGGTATCGGATTATGGGCAACATCCACGTCGTGGTGAACGAGATAGGATTTATTGTTTCTTTCTCTGTAGACGGTCTTCCTTGGATCTCTACGAAGCCATCTATTTCCACTCCTGAAGATGCCAACCTAGCTAAACGGTCGGCGGCTTCATTTTCTTCTCTTGGAATCTGAAGTAATTCCACCTTCTTGAACTGTGTTAGTAGGTTCTTGACGGCCATCAAATATTTCTTCATTCTATCTTCCTTAGCTTCATACTCCCCCTTGACTTGCCCTACGACTAACTGAGAGTCGCTTTTGACGGTCAGGTTCTCGATTCCCATATTCTTGGATAATTTTAGTCCGGCTAGAAGGGCTTCATACTCCGCTTCGTTGTTGGTGGCGCGGAAACGTAGTTGAAGCGCGTATTCGAATTTGTCTTTCTCAGGGGAGACAAGGACGACTCCAGCCCCGCTCATTTCCTTGGTAGAAGACCCGTCTATATTGACCGTCCAAGCCTTGCCTTCTTCCAAGTCTTCCTCATCCTTCCATGGTTGAGTGAATTCTGCGATAAAATCAGCCAAGGCTTGGGCCTTTATTGCAGTTCGTGGGCGGTAGTCGATATGAAATTCGCTCATTTCGATGGACCACTGTACTAGTCTTCCAGCCGCATCTGGCTTATTCATGGCCTTCCTGAGGGGGTAATCCGTCAAGACTACTATGGGATGGGACTGGAAGTACGGTCTGAGCTTTCTAGATGCGATCAACAAAGCAAAAGCCAATTTTTCCATATTTGAATATCTTTCTTCAGCTCCCCTTAAGGCCCTACTGGTGTAATAGACGGGCTTTTGAACGCGTTCTTCCTCGCGAATTAGTGCGGAACTGACCGCAGAGGCTGACACAGCCAAGTACAAATATAATTCTTCACCCGTCTGGGAAGGGCTGAGTAACGGTGGGGAGGATAAATAGGCCTTCAATTCTTCAAACGCCTTCTGGCATTCTTCTGTCCACTGGAAGGCCTTCCTGAGAGTTCTAAAGAAAGGAAGGCATTTGTCCGTAGATCTTGAAACGAACCTATTCAGAGCGGCAGCTTTCCCTGTCAAGCTCTGGACCTCCTTGATGGTCTTCGGAGGGCTCATGTCTAGAATGGCCTTGATTTTATCTGGGTTGGCTTCTATCCCGCGCTGTGATACCATGGAACCCAGAAATTTGCCGGAGGAGACCCCGAACACACACTTTGCCGGGTTCAACTTCATGTTGTACCTTCTTAGAGTCTGGAAGGTTTCTTTTAAATCGCTGAGATGGTCTTCGTCGTTTTTACTCTTTACCAGCATGTCGTCCACGTATACTTCGACGTTCCTCCCTATTTGATCATGGAACATCTTGTTTACCAGTCTCTGGTAGGTGGCTCCAGCATTTTTTAGGCCGAATGGCATTACCTTGTAGCAGAAAAGGCCCCTACTTGTGATGAAGGCCGTCTTTTCTTGGTCCCCTTCGGTCATTTGAATCTGGTTGTAACCAGAGAAGGCGTCCATGAAGCTGAGTAACTTGTGTCCGGCCGTGGAGTCCACTAGTTGATCTATTCGTGGGAGGGGATAGCTGTCTTTGGGACATGCTTTGTTTAAATCCGTAAAATCAACACACATTCGCCATTTCCCCGTGGATTTTTTGACCATTACCACATTAGCGAGCCATTCCGGGTAATAAACCTCCCTTATGAAACCTGCCTTCAACAATTTGTCAACCTCTTCCATCACAGCGGTGTTTCTTTCCGGGGCGAAGACCCGCCTTTTCTGCTTGACGGGGGGTGTGGAAGGGTTGACGTTCAATTCGTGAGAAATTACTTCGGTGCTAATACCAGGCATGTCGTCATGGCTCCATGCAAAGACATCTGCATTCCCCCTTAAGAAATTCACTACCGAAGCTCGTATTTCTTTGGCCATAGAAGTTCCTATCCTTGTTGTCTTCTTTTCATCGCCTTCTATCAATACGATCTCCTCTAACTCCTCAGTTGGTTCAGCAACATTTTGCCGTTCTTCCACAATCAGCGTTTGGTGGACCTGCTCTGCGTTCACGGTGGTCAAATAACATTCTCTGGCCATTGCTTGGTCTCCCTTCATCTCCCCTATTCCATTTTCGGTTGGAAAGCGGACTAGAAGGTGGTATGTGGAAGTGACAGCTCGAAGGCGATTCAGAGTAGGGCGTCCAATTATTACATTATAGGCAGAAGGGCAATCTACTACTAAGAAATTTACCTTCTTCATAGCCTGCTTCGGATGAGTACCTGCTATGATTTGAAGGGTGACCATTCCAAGGGGATAGATGCTGGTTCCCGCAAATCCAACCAAAGGGGTTTCGATGGGTTGCAGCTGATCCTTACCAATCTTCATTTGCTGGAAGGCCGTCAAGTATATAATGTCCGCAGAGCTGCCGTTGTCAATCAAGACCCGTCTGGTGGAATAGCCAGCAATCTCCATTGTGACAACCAATGCGTCGTCGTGGGGGTGGACGACTTTGCAGGCGTCTTCTTCTGTAAATGTAATAGGAAGGTCTTCCACCCTCGGTTTCTTGTTGCTTTTCTGCGTGACAAGCACATTATGTATTTGACGAGCGTAAGCCTTCCGTGAGGAGCGGGATGTTCCGCCTGCTGCCATTCCTCCAGTAATTACGTGAATTTCTCCCAGTGGGGGTCTTAGAGGTGCTTCCCCCGGAGGTCGTTGTTGACGGGCTCCCTGGGGACGGCCTTCTCTCTGACCTTTTTCGATAAATCTCTGTAACTTTCCTTGCTTGATTAGTTCCTCGATTTGTCTCTTCAGGTCGTAGCAGTTTTCTATGTTGTGGCCGTGGTCTCTGTGAAAACGGCAGTACTTGTCTCTCGGCCTTTTGTCGGGGTCCGTCAACAGCTTCCCTGGCCACTTCAAGGCTGGGTCATTCCTTATTTGCATGAAGATGTGGTCTACAGGAGCGTTGAGAGGAGTAAAGCGGTTAAACCTCTCATTAAACCCCCGTCCACTCCTCTCTTCTTGTCTCCCGTTTCTGTTCCTCTGTGCTTTGGGCCTTGTCTCATGGGGTTCCGCCGGACGGTCTGCATGATCTCCTTTCCTCTTCTTTCCGGTGGCCTGATCACGAGCTAGAAGGGCTTCCTCCCCATTCATGTATCGTTGAGCCTCATACATCATTTCCGTCATGGTGCTCGGGGGATCTTCTATAGACGGAGAACAGGAAATCTCCCGATTGAAGGCCAGAGATGAACGCCGTCAACACCACCTTGTCGTCTGCCCCATCAACTAATAATGTTTCTTTGTTGAACCTGGTGAGGTACGATCTCAAAGTTTCTCCTTCTTTTTGCTTGACATTCAGGAGGTGCGTGGTAGGTCGTCCATACCGTTGTCCACCAATGAAGTGGTTGAAAAACAAACGACTAAGTTGAGCAAAGGATCCTACTGAACTAGGCATCAGTTTTTTAAACCATATCCTCGCGGGACCCTTAAGGGTGGTTGGGAAGGCACGGCACATAATCTCGTCTGGGACGCCTTGAAGACACATCACGGTCTTGAAGGACTCCAAATGGTCAAGGGGATCTTTTGATCCGTCAAAGATCTCCAAGGAAGGCATTCTAAACTTAGAAGGCAGAGGAAAGGAGATTACCTTTTCTGTGAAGGGTGAATCCGTTCCCTGGACAAGATCGTCGATATTTTTCGTTGCTCGTCCTTTAAATTCGTCCTTCATCTCCCCCATCTGTGCCCTCATTGCTTTCATTTCTTCTTCCCACTTGGCCGACGGTTGTTCAACAGTTATTCTTGTGTTCTCGCCCCTCGTCTCACCTTCTTGTTCTTGACGTTGTTCCTGCTGTTCTTGCTGTTGTTCTTGCTGACGCTCTTGCCGAGACTCAGCATCACCTCTTTCCTTATTTTTCCCTTTATCTTTTTCCTTCTGCTTCTCTGTCTCGTGTTGCCTGAGTCTCTGATTGAGGATCTGGTTCTGCCGGGTAAGCTCCTGAAGGTTGGCAGTGAGATCTCGCACTTGTCTCTCCATTGCTGCCACTTCCGGAGGTTGGCTACTGGAGGGAAGGGTTTGAGCGTGGACTTCCATCGATCGCGTCCTGACCATGCAGTCCTTTTATATTGGTGCGGCGAAAGGCAAAAATGAGCGTTTCCCACAGACGGCGCCAACTGATGTTGCTGTGAAATCAGTGGACGGCAGTCAGTCAAGCCGCGAGCTGGAAGACCTGCAAGAGACAAGAGAGTGAACGGAGTGGGCACCGGTTTGGGGCCGGCCTAGGAGGCTCCGATGCTTTTGTTAGTCGGAGCTCTTTAGGAAAATATGGAGAAAAAAGTGTAATATTGTGTTTCAGTTTACTGTTCATGCTGGGAATAGGAGAGAGAAGAGTTTCTTATACCTTCTGGTCTGACCACGTGGCCTTCTAGGATCCGTCGGATCTGCAGACACGTGGTGAGCTGGTGACCCTCCATCTGGAAGGCCGTTACCCTTCGTGAAGCGTAGTGCTGAGTGATGTCGTGGGGCGTTAACCCCCTAAGTTCGCGCTGGGGGACATCTGTGCGAGGCATGCGACCAGCTGGAGGAGTTGTCTCGGTGGACTCCTGAAGAAGATAAGTGATGAGTCATAACCGAATGACTGGAAGGCTGACCAAGGGTGGAAGGGTGTCAGTCGTTCTGGGGAACGTGAAGGCCTTCCTTCTGACGTTGAAGGTCGTCACTCCCTTCTTGGGAGAGTGCCAGAAATATTCCCTTCAAAGCTATTAGAGGAATTTGATTCTATTTGATTTTTATTTCCATATCATATGTAATCTCATTATGGGTTTATTTTCTTTTCATATTGGATGTAATTTGGAGAGCCTATTAAAAGGCCACTGGACTCACTATTGTAGACACTTGGTAATCGATGAATGAAATTTGGGTTGGAAGACTTTTCTTCAAGTGTTGGGTAGTGATTCCAAGCAACCCAAAGTACTGATTCTTACAACCAAGTATACATATTACTTTTGCTAAATTGGACATGTTATAAGGCCACCCTATAATAAGAGAATCCTGGTTCCTCTGGTGCCTACTATTAAGTTGGTGCCTGACCTGGTAACCGGAGCGACAACCTGATCAGAGACATGACCTCCCTGATGGTTTCAAGAGCATCTTCGGTGATCATATACCTCTTCTTTAGAACGTTTTATGGCTTTACTTTAGAAGTGAAACATGGAGGGCATGTAGTCACTTAAAAGTTAAAACATTCAATTAAAAAAGCACAAATTATGTCAAGCATCACAAGATAAAAAAGATGACCTGATCAAATGATGCCAGATGGCACCTTCTGGCTGAGTAGGGTGGGCTTGACTAATATTGTCTAATAGTGCTTCTGATCATAGGACCAGACTGTTTCAGATTTGATGGTCTTACAACTCAGGCAATAACAAGATCTTAAAACATTGTGCTATATCTGAAACCTGCTTCCTTGAAGTTTAGCATATTGAAAAACTATAGTTACCCTGCTCATTGTGGTACATTAGTTTTCTGAATGTTTAACCTGCTGGTGTTTACTTAACTTATAAACATTGCTTCCAGCTTTAATCAATCAGATTAGTCAAAGAGTATAGTTTGAGTCTTGACCTTAGTTTTTATTATATAATAATTGCAGTCTGAATCTGGTGAATCGCAATAGTGCTTATTTAAACTTATATTTTAACGTTTTATTCTGCACTGCGTGGAGAATTCTAGTCAGCATCACGTTTGAGCTTTTCTTTCATTGCATACTATGACAAATTAACATGTAAATTTTTGATGATGTGATTCTTTTATTTGTGTTGCATGGACAGGCTTTGGTCACACTTGCAGAAGAAATAGCTAAATCTGCCATTCCAGAAGGTTCAAGAAAGATCAATGGGAAATACATTCAATCTCATCTTCTTTCCCGATTAGAAGGTATTATCATGTTCCAGTCCTTGCTCCAGATTGACAGACTTCTTCACTTTTAACCAAGAACTATCAATTTTCTTTGTGCTTCCTTATAAAATGGATGTGATGTGTGTGTGTGTGTATAAGAAAAATGTGATTTGAAAGATTCTTATTTTCTGGTGGGCATGATGGACTTAACCACATGAATAGACATGAATAGTTGTCTTCTTTTTAACCCTCTCCATTATATGGAATCGCAGAACATCATTTCTTATTTGAGTATCTGAGGAGAGAAGACAACGTGGACTTAGATTCTTTTTTTTTTTTTTGGATTCCTTCCATGTTCTAACAAAGATTCGGTTGCCTTTGTGTCTGTGTATAAACCTGTACATGAAAAGCTGGAGGAACAGCTAAAAGATGTGGATGTTGCACAATCCAAGGAGGTTCACTTATTCTGGACTGGCATGGCAGAGGTAATCATGCAGTTCATATACCTTAGATTTTTCTTTCCTAATGAAAATGGAGTCTCATTTGTATGGCTTATCTCATCCTATTGATATTAATATGGACCACTTCAATTCAAGCTTCAATTCAAGACAAAGGTTGAGCTATAATCTAGAACTCTTTTAAGATAAATGTGCTTAGCCCTCTGTTCTAATAAGTCGAAGAAAGATAGCTTGGTATGTCAACCTGAAGCAATGGGGTTCTCTCCATTTATTAGCTCAAATGGCACCTCTTGCTCCTATATGAATGCGGTTAAGGGTGTGGTAATGAATTTAAGACCTTGGTGTGTGTGTAATACCATTAAGAAAGAAATAGAACCATAAAATAATAGCTGAGCCCGAATTTTGTTTAAGTTTCCAGGGAGAAAGCCTTTAACCATGAAATCTATACAAGGTTCGTGAAAAGTATAAAAGTAGGAATTAAAGTAAGAAAAGAAGAAAAGGAAAACCAAGCTTTATATTTGTCTCGCTCCACACATGTTGCTGGGTTCCCCCAACCTCCGTGCCTTCTTATGCAGTTTGGTGCTGTTTAATTTGAAGAATTTTCACATCTTTCTTTTTATGATCCAGTGCCTCCCAAATTTAAAGTACTCTGTTAAAAGTTGTATAGATTTATCCTGATTGAAACAAATAAATTACAATCAATTCGTCAAAGAAAAATCCAAGATTGTCCTTTTCTTTTGTTGGGTGTAGAATAATAATTATGGGAAAGTAAAACACATTACATTACCAAACTGTCTTTCTTATTTAGGATGAAGTAAAACTATCATTTTCTTTAATGTGAATCAGAGTGTGCAAGTAATGGGAACCTTTGATGGATGGAGTCAAGGAGAGCACTTATCACCAGAATACACTGGTTCTTTCACGAAGTTCTCAACAACATTAATGCTTAGGCCTGGAAGGTACCATTCAACCGAGTCACTCAATTTCTTATTCTTATTCTTTTTTCTTCACCATAATTTTGTGTTGTGAAGGTATGAAATCAAGTTCTTGGTGGATGGAGAGTGGCATCTATCCCCAGAATATCCTACCATTGGTGAGGGACTAATGGAAAATAACTTGCCAATTGTGGAATAATTGCACAGCTGCTGTTCTGGTTAAAATGGTTAAATACTTAATACAGAAAGCGAATGACCTCTTTCTTAGAGCTTCTTTGATATTGTATATTATATTAGCTTGTTAGTTGTTTATCAGAAGTAGCATCATAGAATCTCTGAATCTCACATGGACCTGCATAAGTGAATATATTGCAAAAAAGAGTAGTAGTCCCACTCTGCATGTTTTAACAGCTTGAGAGTAATCCCAACTTGCTTACCTTCAATTATCCAAGGAACAAAATAGAAAAAAGGCAAAAATTCACATTTATTTTGGTCATTGCCGTCATCTCACAGAATTTGTGCCTAAAATGTTTTTGAGCCTTTCGTAAGCTACATTGTCAAGTTGTGAAAGTGAGATAACGCCAAGAATTAAAATTAAACACTGTTAAAAAAACTCAAGGACAACATAATTCCCACAAGGAAGGCGACATCAAGCTTTTCCGGCAACTGGGAACATAAGATCAACTTTTTGCTAAATCTCTCAACAGATTGCACTAATGTATGACATAAATGAAAAGAATGTTGTGTTACCAAAGTAAAATAATGAACCTCTCACAGTTTAGATCTATGATTTAAATTGAAGGAGAGAGATAAAGGGGGAGAGAGAGAGAGAGAGAGAGAGAGAGAGAGGAAGACGATTAGATTTAAAAATAGAATAAAAAAGTTTTTTTTTTTAATTTCATTTTATTATTAACAATTTTTCTTATATATAAAATATATGACGTGTCAAGACACACGACAAAAAATAGTGACGTGGACACGTGATTAAGTGTTTGGTTGGCACTTAACGGAAGGTTTCTCAAATGAAAACTTTTGAAATTAAGAAATCAAAATGAAAATATCTCCTAAGTTAGGGGGTTAAAAGTTGACTTTAATCAAGACTTTATTTTTGTATCTAATAATATGTAGGATATTGCACTAAATAAACTTTTAGATTTATGATATCTAATATGAATTATAAAAATTAACTTATTTCAAATGAAGATGATGCCTTCCTAGCCTATAAAGAGGAAGGGGTGGATTTTTCTCACTTGTTAACTAAGTATAATTTCCCCTTTCCCCTTCTTGGCCAAATTAGCAACAACGTTAATAAAGTATTTTGGGGTTTGGTGAATACTTCAGAGTTTCCCTTCATGGGCCCAATAGGCAAACTTATGCGAGAAGCTGATATCTCCCAGGGTAGAGGACTAGGACCACTGCCAAGGCCCAAGGGTCACACCACTTTCCATATCTCGGCCAAGTCAAAGCTCATTTATCTTGATACTAATATGTCAAACTTTTGAACACAAAAAATAATAATAATAATAATAATAAAAATAGTTTATTTATATATTAAGTCCATATGGACCATATCATACCACCCACATAAGTTAAAATTAGTAGTACCTTTTCCTGGAAGGAATTCATGAGCGTAGTACGACCATACAGAGGTTCTTACAAGATTTCATAGAAGTACTAGACCAAACCGCAACTTCCAATACTGAGGTGAGTAGGATACAGGAAGTAGAGTGGGTGGTTGAGTGGCTGTCCAACCATTCAAAGGACTATGAAGAAAGGATTCAGCCATGCCATTCCCAAGACTCAATTTTAATTCCAACTCCCAATGGAATTGATACGCTTTAAAGAGAAATCTATAGACATGATCCGTTGACGTCTGATTGTACTTGTAGACCTGCATATGATGTGGCTCATCACTCTCTAAGCAAGTGGTTTAATTGGCCAACAAAAAAAAAAGCAAGTGGTTTCATAATAGGTTTTAGTCTTGAGTCTTGCCGCTTGTGCTAACAAATGCATAATAGAATAAAAAAATAAAAAAAACCCTAACCAATCTATAATAAATGAAAAAAATAAAATAAAAAATTATGCCCTTAAATTGGAGAAATTATTCAGTTTACCGGTGAAACACGTCATCCGTCTACTATTTCAATAATTAAATAACACGTGTGATAATTAATACAATCAGCTTTTAACCATTAACCCCATACTTTTAAAATGACCAAATAACCCCTATTTGGCTTCACCGTTTCTCCCAATTGTCTCCCCAAATTCCACCATTACAGTCTCCATTCTCCTCCAAATCCAAAACTAGATCTCCCTCCTCAAATCTGAACAACCCCTCAAATGAATCACACAACAAGCATTCAGATTTTTTAATTCTGTTCTCCTTGGTACCGACAGTGGCAGTAGGGTCAGCAGCGTGAGAGAAGCCTTGGTGTTCTTCTTCTGCTTTCGGCGGCGACGATGCCGTTTGGTCTCCACTTCTTGGTTTCTGGCCTCAGTTGGTCGCCGAATTTAACAAAACCTTCGCTTGAAAGTGTCAATCCCCTATGGATTTGTGGGTTTATGGCAGTGATTAGTTGATCCGAGTATTGTGGGTTTTTTTTTCTTTTTTTCTAATTTTGTGGTAATGATTGGTGCTTGCTTGAAAATAGTAATTAGATTTAACAAAAAAAAAATAGGTGTTTGAATTTGTGTTTGGTTGCAGAGAAAGTGGAGGAAAATGGTTTTCTTTCGTCTTCTCATGGAAGCATATCAACGCAAAAGCAACATGAGGAAAAGTAAAAGTGATGTGATCAGGAAAAAGATGGAGCTTGCAAAGAGAGAACCGGTGGACAAGTTTGCTAAGATTGCTGCTCCTAGTGGATTGCTTAATGGATTGAACCCTGGGATTATAAACCATGTGAGAAACAAAAAAACATGTCCACTCCAGTATGGAATATAGTCTGAAAAACTTGAAAATGGCAAGCTTTGAAGCAAAACTTGAAAATGGCAAGCTTTGAAGCAAAACAAGTGTCTCATCTAAACACATTTTTTAGGTGTTTGAATTTGTGTTTTGATTGACGTCTGGTTTTGGATTTGGGGGAGAGGTGGAGTTTGGGGCCTATTTGGTCATTTTAAAAGTATGAGTTTAATGGTTAAAAGCTGACTGTATTAATTATAACACTTGTTATTTAATTATTAGAATGGTAGACATATGATTTGGTTCACCGGTGGACTAAATAATTTCTCCTTAAATTGACATCACTAAATGTGATTTATTAATTCCATTAAATTTTATATATTCATACTTCAAAAAAATTACGTGGTTTCACCAAGGAAAAAAATAAAAAAATAAACAAAACTTATAAATAATGTGTAGTTATGTTAGATATTTAATTTTGATATTTTCCACCTTAAATTACTCCTAAACATTCTCCACGTTTTATGATAAATAAACAATATAGAGGTAAATACACTATTAGTCCCTAACGTTTACCTAAGTTGTACATTTGGTCTCCAAAGTTTTAAACGGGCAGAAATGATTTCTAACGTTTCAAAACGATACACCATTAGTCCTTTCGTTAGTCTCCGTTAACTTGGTGTATATATAGCTAACGGAATAATGACGTGGATAATTTTTAATTGATAGTGAAATTTTTTTTTATTGACAACTAGGTTATGACATAACATATCCATTTAAAAACAACCAAATTGAAAAAATTAACCCAATCCAAATAAATAAATAAAAAACCACCCAAATTAAAATTAACCCCACCCAAATCAAACCAACCTTAAATTAAATTTTAATCTCTTAATCACTGAGCTCTCTACCTCTCTAACAGAAGCACCGTGCCTCTGCTTGCTCTCCCTCCAAAGTCTGTATCTGTGTGACAATGTAGAAAGTTCCTCCTTTCTCATCTTTTTCATTTATTTATTTGTTGAGGAGTAATTAACTAAGGTGGTGCGGTGTTTCATTTTTTTTTTATACATTCATACTCAGTAGTAAGTATCATCAATTATTTAATCAAATCAAAAAAACATTTTTTTTTTTTTGAGGTACGAATAAGGATAAGATTAAAAGGGTGACCATCATGATAGCCATAAGCCATTCTTGCAATTGATAAAGCCAGATAAAGCAAAAAAAAACTCAAAACAAAACCGAAACACCATGACCAAATTCGATGTGGTGGTCATCTCAACCCCTGGGATCAGAAACCTCATTCCACTTGTTGAGTTTGCACACCTCCTTGTCACATAGATACATACTTTGGAGAGAGAGGAAGCAGAGGCACGGTGGTTCTGTTAGAGTGACAGAGAGTTTAGCGATTAAGAGATTAGAATTTAATTTAGGGTTGATTTGATTTGGGTGGGTTAGTTTTTTTATTTGGGTTGGGTTCTTTTTAAATGGGAATGTCATGTCATATCCTAATTGTTAATGAAAAAAATTTCACTATCAATTAAAAATTATTCACGTCATCATTCTGTTAGCCACATGTACACCAAATTAACGGAGACTAACGGAAGGATCAATGATGCATCGTTTTGAAACATTAGGGATTATTTTTACCCGTTTTAAACGTTAGGAACCACACGTGAAATTTAGGTAAACGTTAGGGGCTAACAGTGTATTTAACCCAATAATATCATTGTTTTATTTGCCTCTTTAATCTGTTTAGCTCAAATCACGTTAGTTTGTTTACCTCATTAATTTCATTTGATTGATCGTTTTCAAAACAATAAAATTTGTTGGGCGTATGTCAAAATCGGGTTTTCAAAGTCCCTTTTTTCTTTTACAATAAAATTTGATATGGGCGTAAGGAAAAAGAAAGCTTTAATAAATAAAAAAAACCAGCAGAAGTCAAATAATATTCTTTTACATCCAAAACAACGTCGTATTAAAGGAAAATAAATAGAATTGTTTCGACTTTCCATGGTGACTACTGACTATAGTTAAAAAAAAAAAAAAAAAAAAAAAAAAAGAAGAAGAAGAAGAAGAAAGACTATCAGTTACCACACACCGCTTGACTCTTTCTCTCCCTGGGTCCAACAAATTGAAATTTTATTTCTTTCTTGATTTGCTGCTATCAGATATAGGCCGCTAATATATGGCGCAAGAAGATGCCTCTTGGATTTAGAAGTGAGGAATGCAACCAAGGTTGTCTTCTTTTGCTATTGAATCACTTAACTTTGTATTATATTTTTATTTATTAAATATTAAAAAACAGTGCTCGGTTTAAAATAGCTTTCCATTGACTTTGATTGGACTATTGAAAATGAGATTTAGTGAGCTCACTGCATTGTAGATTAAGTGGCAGTGATGAACAAAAAGTGAATATATTATGATGGATTGTGACAGAGTTTTAATAGTGTTTTACTTTACCTCTTATAAAAAATAAGCATAAAAAATAAAAAATCGGAATTTTAGTCTTAACTTCTTATTTTTGGGATTAAATTATATATTGAATCATCACACGTTTTTTATTTTCCTCCATAAATAAACCCGTAAAAAAAACAAAGGTACAGCTTAAAGATCAAGGACAGCAGGCAGACCAGACCACCTTTGATGACAACAACCTCAGCTGATGGAATAACTCCCAGTACCAAGGGAGAGATTCAAAGCCCAAGAAAAGCCAACCGGACAGTATAGCTGTCATAGCCATGAATTTCTTCAATTTGATTTAAGAGATCTCAATTTGTAGTTTATCTACAATCTTTTTTCTGTTATTAAAGCAACTCTAAGGAGTAGTGTAAAACTACTCTATATCTCTATTTGTAGAGAATAAAATAGAGATAGAGGGTCCAGCAATCCTCTAAATCAACTTTGTATCTCTAAATTTTTTTACAAAGTATATATCCTTTGTTTTTTTTCATCATCGAGTATATATCCTCTGTTTTTTTTTCTTTCCTCTCATTTTCATCCGACTTTTTCTCTCTCTTCTTCTCTTTTCCTTTCTTCTCTTTGTGCTCTCTCTTCTCTCTCTCTCTGTACTGAATAGTTCTCTTTGGGTTTTCTGTTGAAGCACGGCGTTGTGGTGATTTGATGGCTTGGGCTTGCCGATCTCGACCTGGGTTTGCCGATCTCGGCCTAGGCTTGCCGATCTCTTCCTTCTCTCTTCCGGCGTGGTGGTGGTTAACGGCGTGCCGATCTCGGCTTGGAGGAGTGGGTCTCGGCTTGGAGGTGGTGGAGCCATGGGTCTCGGCCTGAAGGTGGTGGAACCGTGCCGGATCTGGTTTTTTTTTTCTTTTTAATTCTTTAGTTTTGAAACTTTGGAATTTGACTCTGTTTGCTTGCTGAGAAATTGATTTTGTGGTGGTTGACAGTTGATTCACTGTGGTGGTCACGGTGGGTTTTGGTTGCTCTGGGTTGATTTACGGTGGTGGTGGTGGTGGCGGCAGCAGTGGGTGGGAAGGATTTGGTTATGGCTGTTGGTTATTTTGGGTAATTGTAGCGGGAAATAATAATAAAGAATGAATAAAAAATATAATATTTAAATGAGATAAAAGAATAAAAAAAGTATATTTAAATAGAATAGAGAGTGAATAGAGAGTACTATTGGAGAGTTTGTCTGAAAAAATAAATAGAGATAGTGTAAATATAGAGATAAACTAAAGAGGACTGCTGGAGTTGCAAATTTGTCCTTTTTTGTGGTTGATATAGAATTTAGGTCAAGTGATGTAAGTATTCGGACTACAAAAAGTAATTGTATTAAACTATTAGGAGTAACTAATATGGATTTATAAAGTACTTGGATTAAGTGACATTTACAATTTATATGGAGTTTTAACTTGATTAGGAATTGGTGCATGTAAAAAACTATAATGGTTGTCTATAACGATATAACTATTGTCTCAATAGATAATGACTTATATTTGCTGAAGTTGTTCATAAAAGCCACGAGCATGGGTAGGATATAAAATGTACTGAACTCTCTTAATAGAAAGCTTATATATTTGAGCTAGCCTATTATTGGCCAAAGGTTTAGAGATAATAGAGCTGCCTTAGATGGTGAATATTAATAGGAATGGGGAGCTATTAAAGCTTGCAACTCTTTTTTTTTTTTTGATGAGAAAAGCTTGCAACTCTTTACTAATTTGACAAAAAAATAAAAATAAAAAATACTTCACAAATTTGGTGATGCTGAAATAAGAAAGAAGTGTCATGCCTTTTTCTTGAATAAAAAATATTGGCCCTTGCAAAGACATGAAATCTAATATTTTATTAATACTTGGTTCCAAACCTGGCTTATCTAAAGCAGATACCGAGCTGGAGATGAAGTGATGTCTGGTAAGAGGCATAATTTTTAAGAAAGAATGCTTGTTTTTTTTTTGATAATTCAAAGATTTTATAAAAGAGAAGGAAATTATACAACCCTACGGAGAGGGAGATTTAGAGGGCAGGAAAGGTCTTGAATACCAAGAGGGCAAAAGAATAGCAAAACAAAACAACATAACAACAACATCAACAATACTACAACTACTATTACAACTACAACTACAACTACAACAACACCAACAACAACATACCATTACAACAACAGAAAAACCCATCGACACAATATTGAAAAGCACAAGAACAACCACAACTACCAATGCCCAGAAGATGGAGCTGTAATCCCAAAGTAAACCACATGAAGTTTGCCACAAGAGATCTATTCGGGCGTGGTGAGGGCTCTTCAAAAAGATTTAAACAACCCCAAAGGTATTAAGGGAACGAACCGGAAGAAAACCCCAAATCTGATCCACCGAACACTGCCGTCGAAGGTTCGGCGCCCACCAAACAAGATCTGCCGACGAGAAAGAGAGGCGAAGGAGATTCAAATCACCCAAAATCTCCAGCAATCTCCAGTACAATACCAAATCGGAAGGGGGAGGAGCAAGTGGGTAGGTGGGGGTGGTGGCGATGGCGGTGATTTGGATCCAGATCTAGTAGATACAAAAAGGAAAAGAAAAAATTAATGGAAAAACGAAGAGAAACTAAAGGATGTACGCAACCAAGATGACCATCTCTGTCTTGATCTCCCTACCCGGAGAGGGCTGGTCGGCAGCCCTGAGCACGGAGGAGAAATTTTAGGGCTGGGTCTCTCTATTCGAGGAGATTTGATATTCTTCAATCTAGCTTTATTGGCTACATAGACATGACTAGAATGCTTGTTGTTAATAGGTCTGTGTGTCTGCATCATCAAATTTTATGAACTTGACAAGATGGAAAAACAATATGAGTGAAAAAGAGAACCTATTAAGGGAAACCACTAAGCTATATTGTCTTGGTGCAAAATAATATGATTGAATAAATTTCTTAACAAAAAAAGATTTTAATTTTCTGTATTTTTCCCGTGCATCGAACGGATTTACGACTAGTGCATAAATGAAAGGGTAAGCCATAGATATTCAATACTCTCAAGTAATTCTATCCTCTTAAATTTAGGGATTAATTATATTATAAATTTTGGTCCTTAACGTTTGCCAATTGGTCCTCAACGTTTTAAAGGTGTCAGTTTAGTTTTTCAAATTTTTGGTTAGAGTCATTTTACTCTTTGACTTTAAGTGATGGATGAAAAAAGTCAACGTGACTAACAAAATTATTAAAATGACAAAATGATTTCGTGGACGACAAATCACTGTCAACCATATGAGCTGCATCAATGCTCATAACTTGGAACCAAATTTGTAAGGAAATTAACAAACTAAATAAAATTTATGTGGGCTTTAGAATTTTTATTTATATTTTTTTTTGGTTGGGCTAAACAACGTTAAAAAAAAAAAATCCACAACATTCAAAAAGAAGGATAGAGTTTGGCTATAAACCAATTTGTAACCAACTTGTTATAACCCACTATGTAACAGACTAACAGCTTATAAGATCATCCACGTGTACTGTAGTCACATGACATATTTAATGAGTCATGTGACTTCTTTAAATAATACATGTGGATGATCTTATAAGCTACTACATAATGGGTTGTAACAAACTGGTTATAAACCGATTTGTAGCCAAACCTTATCCCAAAAAGAAACTGGAGTCGTAGTTTCTATGAAGCGAAAACGCGAAACAAATTAGCCAAGTTCAATTCCAGTAGTTATTGAAGTAGAGAGATGATCTCGTATAGCCAACAGTGATGGAGGTGCGTGGAGGAGCTCGGCAATAGTTGCAGTGATGGACACTGTTAGTGTTGTTTACCTTTAATATGTTGGGGGTGTGAGAGAGGGGATCCCATTTGTCAAAATTTTTATTTATTTTTTAAATCTCTACGTCATCATTTTGTAATTATTTTAATTTTTTATTTTTTTTATCTATCATTTAACAGTAAGGATTAAAATGACATAATAATAAAATTTTAAGGATTAATCTGACATGTTTAAAACGTTGATAACTACTTTGACACATAAACAAATTTATAATTAAATCTAAATTTACTTAACGAGACTCATTATTATAATTATTAATTGTGAATCTGAAGTGTTTAAAGAAAGTATTAAAATTGGGTTGGTATTAAATTACGAAGGTGCTGCTGTTACGGCACTCGTATCTCATCCCCCCACATCTTATTTTTGGTTGTTATCCCTTTTTATGATTTGGTTGGTCCTTAGACTTATTATTAGAGATTGTGCCGTTTCAAACGGAAGTCAATATAACAATTAACACGTTTTTGCTAATCCCAACATTACCTTTTCACCCACCTCCATTACTCTACCTCTAATGAATTTCATAATCCCTTATATATTACTCTTACCATATATATATATTTTTTAATGGGTTTTTGATTTGAACACCTACTACCCAATCTTTTTTATTATAGGGGCACTCCCTCTTAATTAAGGGTGTGAAAATTCCAAAAATATCCTTTAACATTTCCAACTTTACCACAACTTAATAGGCACAAAATTGTCTTTTGACATATAACTATGTAGATTTTGGGTTACTTTTTCTTCTCCACCAATAATACCATTATCAACATCTAAAAAAGAAAAATACGCAAAAAAAAATAGTGAAAAATATAAATATAAAAATAACCATACCTTTTGTTTGTTATATATAATAGAGGGTTTAAGTCTTAAGCTTTCTTCCTTAGTTTCATTTTACGTTATTTATCATTTTCTGCATCTGGGTTTGCTTTGTTATATACGTATTATTTACTTCTTCTTCTTTTTTCTTAATATTCTATTGCATAAACACATTGAAAAAAGAAATAAAATAAAGAACAGTGATGTATTCTATTATTTCTATTGTGGGTAATCTTTAATTTTATTATTATTATTGATGTAATATCTTTCTTTAGCCTCCATGAAAGAATGTGATTTGAAAATTCAGGGGTCCTTTTCTTGATTAATGGGCACATTATCAACCCCATCCACAAAGATCAATCCAATCGCATTGTGATGCTGGTATCTTCTAAATCTTTTTAGCCTGAAACAGTGTCAGATAATAGGGAAAGAAGAAGAAATAAAAGGAGTCTCGCAGTGTTGGAATTTGACATGAGATGAGAGAGATAGCCTTTCTAGGCCTGTAAACTCTGGCGCAGAGAGAGAAACAATTTTGGTATGAAAGTCATTTTAAAATTTTATGATTAGCTAAAAATTGGCAAATCGGTATAAATAACAGCCCACTAAATCTTTTTTTTAATAATCTAATCAAAGTCAGTCAACCAAACATTGTATATTTAATAAACAAAAAATAATACAAGGTTAAGTGCACATAAAGAGAATAGTAAGATGGTGTTCATGCTTAGTTTCATATGCTAAGCCACAATTTTATTACACCTTGCTCCATCATTTTTTTCAAAACGATCGACTCAGTCCTCTTGGTATGGGTGAAGAGAGAATGACGGGGTGACTCAAGTGTGAAGAATGATGGGGTGGCTCAAGTGTAAGGGAATGACGGGCTGGCTCAAGTGTAAGGGAATGACGGGCTGGCTCAACTCCTGTATCTGATTTGGCTGCCAACCCGGTAAGCCATCGGGTTGGCAGCCAAATCAAATACAGGAGGTTGAGCCAGCCCGTCATTCGCTCACACTTGAGCCACTCCGTCACACTTGAGTCACCCCGTCATTCCCTCTTCACCCATACCTTTACGCCGACGTGACACGGTGCAGGTGCAGCAGCGCTTGTTTTGGTTTGGCCACGAAAAGATGATCTCCAGCAAACTCTTGATGGTGCGACCTGGCCCTTTGGTGGATCAAGCAATGTGGATTGCTGCTGGGTAGTGTTGCAGCGGTTCTCGTAAGCTGGCGATGGCTCGCTGGCGTGAGGGGCTGTGTGAGGGAGGCTGGTGGGCGGCGGCGTGACGGGTTGTGTGAGAGAGGCTGGGCAGAAAAAAAAAAGTGAGGCGGCGTGAGGGAGGCAGGAGGCTGGGCATAAAAAAAGTGGGAGTAAAATAAAGATGGTTAGAAAAATGAGTTTATATATAAAACCCTAGGGGTAATTTTGTAATTATAGTCGGGGCGGGTCAAGCAAAATCCGTGACTGCCCCGCCCCGGGTATCGGGGCAATTTATATGACCCGTAACCGCCCCGTCACCTCTACGAGACGGAAAATACCCGCACGGGTCGGGGCGGATCGGGTCGAATCTGTGCAAAATTGCCATCCCTACCTGAGAGGACTGTATCAAGCATAATCGGTTGGTTTCTTAAAATCTTCATATAAGGGAGTCAATATATAGACAAGAAAATTTCTATTTTTGTTCCCTTCTCTCCATCATTCTGTGATAAATGTTTGTCATTTTTTAGAATTTGTTTTTTTTAATATAATGGCTACTTTGTGTTAGGTAGCAGTTGTTTTGATTAAGAGATTGGGTTTATATAATTTGCAGGTTAAAAAGAGAAGGGCTAAATAACTCATTGATTTTTTGAATTTTTAACATTGTCATTGTTAACATAATTATTTGTATACATTGTGATATTGTTTACAAACTTTTAACTAATTATTTGTGTACCTTTTGTTTGTTATATATAATAGAGGGTTTTAGTCTTAAGCTTTCTTTCTTAATTTTATTTTGCCTACTCAAATGCTACACTACCAGAAAAAGTACAAAGATTATAAAAAGACAAAAAAAAAAAAAGCTGAAACGGAAAAGACCCCATATTTACCGGCTCAATGAAAGAAAAAGACTGTTTTTCACTTAGCTTTTTGATTCTAAAGCGCCTCCATCCCACGTGTGTACTTTACTAGTTATTTGATCAAATTTTACTTCTTCTTTTAACTGCACGTTTTTACTTTCTTTAATACTAAGTTAGAAATTAATTTACTGATCGAAATAGAATTCTTTTTATTTGGAAATTTATTTATTTATTTTATAATTTAAATTTTATTTCATAAATTTAATGATATATAAAATATTTTATATTTTAAAATTTAGTTTTTAAAAAAATAAACATGATGAATCACCAATCGAATTGGATGTACATAACATTAAAGAAAATACTCAGTTGACTGTCCAGAAGTTGCAAACATCCCAGATGCCCCAGCTACTCTCACCGTTGAATAGTAATGGTACAGATAGAGAGAGAGACTTTATAGCCTTTATATTGCCTGATGTATTTGCTAATTTTTTCAGAAAAAGGACAAAGTTCAGTTACGCGTCTGACTTCTTTAGTCCTTCTCTTTGCCAAACTTAATATTTTGAACATTAACAGTAAATTAACAATGACCAAAGTCCCTGTTCAGCATTTTATATACCAAAATATCTGAAACAGTAAATGGTTATTATTCCAAACTTGCTGCAACCACTTCCCAGTCCAACTTATTAAGCCAGCTACTCTGCACCATTGAAAATGTTGTGATAGTAATGTCTATATATTTATCACATAATGAATTGGAAGAAGATTCAGTAAACTATTTTCTAATTTTTATCTCGATCATTAATTAGAAAAATGAGTTTTGATTTTGACTGTTCAATGAAAAAAATATTTTTTTTAACGTTTTAAACATTGTATAATAAATTTGAACCGAGAAGTAAGATTATAAATTACTTTATAACTCTTTATTTTAATCATTAAAAATTACTGTTATGTGATTGTTTCTCACCAAACAGTTAAATATTACTTCTGCTTATAAAGGCAGGTCAGCATTTTAAGTTTGAAAAGGTATTTGCTTCTGCTTCCTTCTACACTTCACAATCTTCTCTCTTTCTCTGCGTGATCTCTTTGACTCTTTTCTAATTTCAGATTTGAATTTTTCTCTCAGAATTTTTCGCTGTAAACAGCCTCTCTCATTTTGATCATTATATTATTATACTTTTTTTTCCCTTGTGGTAAGAATTTTGGAAATTACTTGTCAGTAATAATTGAAAACAAAATCGGATGGGAAGGGTGTAGCGTGAGCTGTCGAAGAAATGACGTAACACTATATTTGAGATTTGGGAGTTTGGAGCAAGAGACAGGAGATAAATAGAGGGAATAGATTGAATAGTTTACCTCTTGTCACCATCTTCCTTTACTATTTGTTTTTTCTTCTGGCTAAGTAGCAAACCAGCAAATCTAATAAATCATAACAGTAAAAACACACATTACGAGAAGAAATAAAATTATGAAAAAAAAAAAAAAACTGAAACGGAAAAGACCCCATACCTCTTGGCTCAATAAAAGAAAAAGACTGTTTTTCACTCAGCTTTTTTTTCTAAAGCGCCTCCATCCCACGTGTGTACTTGAATAGTTGTTTTATCAATTTTACTTCCTTTTTTTTACGTTTTTCTTTTTATTAAGTTAGAAATTAATATAGTGATCGGAATAGGATTCTTTTTATTTGGAAATTTGTTTTATTTATTTATTTATTTATTAAATTATAAATTATAAAATTTAATGATATATAGAATCTTATCATTTAAAAAAAAAAAAAAAAAGATGGATCACCCAAAATGAATTAAATGTACATAAGATTAAAGAAAATACTCAATTCACTGTCCAGAAGTTGCAACTACATCCCAGTCCAACTAAAAATAGTAAGCCCCAGCTACTCTGCACCGTTGAATGGTAATGGTACAGATAGAGAGAGAGACGTTATAGCCTTTATAGGCCTGTAAACTCTGGCGCAGAGAGAGACGTTTATTTGTTTTTTCTGTTACGTGCTTGGTACTCAATGAGACATGAGATGAGGATGAGAACCTATTAGATTTCATAATATCTTTGGAATGTCAGATTATAGGCCTGTAAACTCTGGCGCAGAGAGAGAGAGAGTTGGGTCTTGTCAACTCGGAGGAACCCGAGTGAGAAATTGCCTGTGGAATCGTTGAGGAGTGGTTGGAACGATGAGTCCGAAGGGTTTGGGGGTGGCTTTGAAGCCTTGGAAAAGACTTTCTGTGGTTGCTTCAGCAATATTACACGTGTCGAGGATAGAGATTGTGAGTAAGAGGAGCTGAGTTGCACGTAAACGAGTCAGCGAGTTCATGAGTCCGTACATTGTTGGAGACGATAGAGCTAGATCATATAATGCAGATTCTTAGTGAAGTTTAATTTTCAAAAGCAGCCATGTAAGGTCACCGAAAACGAATTAGATGTACATAACATTAAAGAAAATACTCAGTTGACTGTCCAGAAGTTGCAACTGTATCCCAGTCCAACTAAAAATAGTAAGCCCCAGCTACTCTGCACCGTTGAATAGTAATGGGACGGATGCGATCCAATCATCATAGGGCCACAGAAGTCAAACCCATTCATCAACAACCGAAGACCTTTCCCAGCAATATGTGGGCGCTGCATTTTCCTTTGATGTGGTTAATTAGCCTCTGCATACTTGAGCTCTCTACCGACAGCAATTAAGACTGGCTTTTATTTTTTTTAGTATTTTAGCAAATTACTCTTACAATTTATAAATTCACTCTAACACACATAAGTAATATTAGATCACAAGCCAAGTTTAATTCATGATTGAAATCTATAATCATGCAGTATAGTCGAAATTTATAGTCGATCAGTAGGAGGATTAAATAAAAAAGGTCTTGAAATCAACAATAGTTTTTTTTCCCTCCTCTTCTCTAAATTTATATATAGGGGGCCGACAGTGCGGGTTTTTTTTTTTTTATATAAATGACAGCGTGGGTTTTGGTTATGGAGAGAGAGGGAGAGTAGAAGAAGATGAAGAGAGAGAGAGAGAGACAAACGTGGGAGAGAGAAAGGGAGGCAGACCTGGGTTTGGGATGAGAGAGGAAGTATAACAGGGTTAACCTTCTGTTAGAGGATTTAAATTAGTTATGTAACTTGTACATTAGTTATTTTTTAATTTGACCACATAACTATTTTAAAATAAATTTATTTAATGATTTAGATTAAATATTATAGAGCGAAAATAAAAATAGATTTATTCAAGACCATAGATTTTTTTCCTCTTCGAAAGGAAGATAAAACACAAAGCGAACTTTTCCATTTAAAATAGATTTATTTGATGATTTAGATTAAATATTGTAAATCTGAAACGTAGAGACTATCACGTTAAATAAAATTTTAAAAATGAAATAAACTCTTTCCATCTTGTTTCCAAAAAAATAAATATGGAGAGAAGCAACATTGAGGGGAGGAAAAATGTTTGGATTTCCCTCATTACCATTAAAATAATTTTAAAAACTAACTTCTTATTATGTAAGAGTATAACAAAATTCATACCAAATTACTATTCTTTTCCTTTCATTTTTCATGCTGAAAATATATATTCATTTTTTCTATTTTTTCCAGTTATCTATCCGGCTATCCCTTGTCCTCCTATATTTTCTACTCTCGACCAAACTGAGCGTCCATATAAGGAGAAGACAAACACTTCCCAATCACCGAATAACATACATACCTAATCATCATGTAGAATAAATAAAAGAAATAATAATAATAATCATGAAAAGATATTAAAGTCAACTAAGAGTATTCTTTTCTTATGATAAAGTTCCATTTTCCTTGTGAAAGGTGACGAAGAAATTATTCTTTATGTGGCTAGTAGGTTTCATCTCATGCCATACAACAAATTAAAAATACTCTTTTATGTGTTCTACATGCTATTAGACTTCATCTTTAACAACAAGTCTACTTAACTTACGGCTATTATGTGATATATTGTTATAAGTGTATAATAAAAGTAGTGTTAGGAATTGATCCATATAAATGTGATGTTACACAAATCACAACTTATCACTTTAATAAGTGGTGAAAAAAATTATGAAACATTTTATGTCTAGCAATAATTAAGCCACATTGTCATGGCCCCCAAAAATTTGGAATTGTTTAATAATTTAAAATTTTTTTAAAGTTTGGGCATTCGAAAAATTGAGCTAATCAAATAACCCAAACTGTTGAATAAAAGTGGCCCTAAAAAGCAATTGGCGTAGCCCTCTAAAAAACTACCTTTATGATTAATTGTTCCTCATGTTTTTTTTTTTTAATATTATTTTAATGTTCACAAGAATCATATATATGTTTTGATTTGCTAATAATAAAAAATAGAATCATTAATTATTTTCATTTTTTTATATTTCTTTACAATGTCCAAAGCAAACTAGATAAATTTTATATACTTATATTTATATATATTATAGCCATTTTACAAACATGTTAATTAAATGACCTACTTACTCAATTATTAAGAAAATAAGATCTATAAGTTTTTCATAAACATTATATAATATATATATGTGTATTATTTATTATATGTTTTATATTGTATATGTACATGTGTATGTTTTGAGTTTATCTTAAGGGATTTATTAATATCATAATTCCATCCCCCAAGCAAAAATTTCTAATTTCGCCACGAGTTTCTAGCATTACTTTACCTTTATAGGTTGCATACCTATATACATCTTTAAACAATTTAATAAAAAGGAATCTTCAAGCACAATTAATTCTACATCCTGCTCAGCAAGTTTACATCAATTTTGGCCAACCGGAGAAGGATATAACTTGAAGACGTTTTACAAGTTTGTACTCAGCGTCGACCTACTTTTATGTGTGTATCATTATTTTGTTTAAAGCATTAATCCAAATAACAGACAGACCTCTGATTGACTTCCCGAGAATCAAGACGTCCCGTAACTGGAATTTCCCGTAAGGGTATAATTGGCACTTAGAAAAACTTGTGACTGGCTGCTCAGGTAACCGGTGTTACGTAAATTGACACACTAATTACAAGAAATAACACTCGTATAACAATAATTAAGAAGGAAGTACAAAAAAGTAAGAGACGAAATAATTAAACTCGCACATATTACACGATCTATCACAACAATTATTAGGGAAAAAACAAATGTTACGGAATAACACTCTAATATAATAATTCACATAAAAATACAAATTTTATTAACCAATTAACAATATTTGACACAAATATTACTAATTACAGCTGCAAAAAATGTACTTCAATTTACACCATTTACACGTCCTCACACCCTTTTACATTAATAAACAACATTAATACTTAAAGTGAGAATTATTACGAATTATAACAAAAGTTTACTAAAATTATCACAAAAAATATTAGATTTTGAAATTAGTTACTAAAAATCACTAACTGGCCAAAAAGATTCCAATTTACAATAAATGATAAAGTTTACAGATTTTATCACCTATATTGTACTCTTAAACAAATACTTTACAACAATTGAGACCAAATGCGAGTACTAAAACATACTTTACTATATTTATCACCAAAATACATATTTCGACAAGTTAATTAAAAAATTTCACACAAACCGTCATAACCGCTAAAATTTGATTCTATTTTACAATAAATGAGAAAGTTTACAGATTTTATCACCCGTATTATACTCTTAAACAAATACTTTACAACAATTGAGACCAAATACGAGTACTAAAACATACTTTACTATATTTATCACCAAAATACATATTTTGACAAGTTAATTAAAAAATTTCACACAAATCGTTATAACCGCCAAAATTTGATTCCATTTTACAATAAATGACACTGATTATTAATTTTATCACACGAATTGCTCATCTAAACAAATACTTTATAAATGTTGAGACCAATTACAATTGTTGAAACCTATTTACAATATTTATCAACAAACACCTAATTCTACAAAATGATTACAAACATTCACCCAAGTCATCAAAGCCACCAATATTAGATTCCACTTTACAATAAATCAATCATTTTACTAATTTTATCAAACGGTTTGCTATTACAAACACATTAGTTTCAAAAGTTAAGACTTACAATTACTTAGAACATGTTTCAATATTTATCACCAAATTAAATAATTCTACAACCAAGTTACAAATAATTACCCAAGCCGTCATAGCTGGAAAAATTTGATTCTATTTTATAATAAATCAGAGAATTTTTGGGGTAAATTACATTGACACTCCCTTCTTTTAGGAAAATTAGACTCTCTACACCCTAGTTAGGGGAAATTACACTCCGCTCCCAAATTTGCAAAATAATTAACACTCAGCCCCCTTTTTCCCAATTTTTAAAAGAAAATTTCACTTAAACTTAAAATAATTGGAATATAATTTTTCTTTTTAACTTTGGTTAGTTAGGCATTGGTTAAAAAAATTAATAAAAAATAAACAAAAAAAATAAAATTTCCCACTTAAACTTAAAATAATTGGAATATAATTTTTCTTTTTAACTTTGGTTAGTTAGGCTTTGGTTAAAAAAATTAATAAAAAATAAACAAAAAAATAAAATTTCCCACTTAAACTTAAAATAATTAGAATATAATTTTTCTTTTTAACTTTGGTTAGTTAGGTATTGGTTAAAAAAACTAATAAAAAATAAACAAAAAAAGAAAAAAAAATTCCCACTTAAACTTAAAATAATTGGAATATAATTTTTCTTTTTAACTTTGGTTAGTTAGGCATTAGTTAAAAAAATTAATAAAAAATAAACAAAAAATGAAAAAAAAATGAAAAAGGGGGCTGAGTGTTAATTATTTTGCAAATTTGGGAGCGAAGTGTTATTTCCCCAAACTAGGGTGTAGCGAGTCTAATTTCCCTAAAAGAAAGAGTATCAGTGTAATTTACCCTTAATAATTTTATCATCCTTATTGCACTCTGAAACATACATTTTACACATTTTAAGAACGATTACATATACTTAGAACTTGTTACTATATTGAGAGCTATTACGAATTATAACAAAAATTTATCACTGTGAGAACCACGACATTTAACCCAATGCAAAGGCCTAAACATGATTCTCAAAATGGAGACTTTCACTGTTTTCCATCCTAATCTTTAGGGGAATTTACAATGGAGTCGCCACCTAACTTTGTACAAAAAACTAAGAAAAAAGTACAATCTCTTATATATTGATGAAATAAATAATACAATGTTTTAAAAAATTACATGATTTTGCCCTAGATACAATCTAAGGAAAAATAAAATTACAAGGCTTTGTGTCCTAAATACAATCTAGAAAATAGAAGTAAAAGGATACATGGACTAATCTAACTTTCCCTAAGATTAGGGTTCGGGGGCTAGGGGATTGAGTGGGAAGGTATTAGGCACCCACTCAACCTGACCTAGGTCAGTCTCTAAAGATTCCTATGCTACAGTTCACGACTCATCCAAACCACAACTCGCATTTTGACATCAATCAATCATAGTACATGCATACAAAGAAAATAAAAAGTGATCAATCAACAATTCCTAAAACAATTCAAACAAACAATCCTAATTACATCTAAACAATCAAGGAGACATGTTAAGATTCAATAAATTTGAATAAATATGGCATAATCAATGATGGATGAATTTCTGTATAGAAAACTGAAAATAAATTTTGAGGCCCGATTGGCACTCAAGGATCACCCAATCGGGTCCCAAATAGGCCCAATCGGGTCCCAGAGAGACCCGATCGGCACTCCAATAAAAATGGAGGCCCAATGACCTTTAATCCAAAAAAATAGTTTCTGACTTGTCTTGAAACTGAAACCTATGCCATTTTTATCATCTTTAAAGCCATGATTTATATCCTAACATGTTCCTATATTATTTAAAAAATTAACCAAGAAAATACATGTGATAAAAAAATAAACAAAACAAATTTAAGCATATTTATATACAACCAATCATGTAATCATGCTTTGAAATGAACAACAAGGGAGAAAGGTACCTGTATGTGTTGTGGAGGAAGCTCCTTGATTTGATTCGATTGAATCCGACCTGAAAATTGATTCTTGAGAGAAAAAACCGTTAAATTTGGTTAAAAGAGATTAAAGAAATGGAATTAAAAGATTCCCCCCAATTGAGATTACAAGAGGTGGCCTCTTATCATCTCTAGGGTTATAAGAATAGTTTGTATTCTTATTAAAACCCTAATCCCTCACAAATATTCTTTTGAATTTTGTTTGGGATTCTCAACGATGAAAATTCCAACCTCCTTTAAAATGAGTATCATTTTCTATTTATATGGCAGCCCAAAAATGAACCTACCCACGTTTTGGACCTCATGGGAGTGCATTAGGGTTTTGGAAATTGGATATACTTCTTGAAAATCCTGAAATTCTGGCTGATTTTTAGGCTCTAATTGCGAGCCCGTTTTGACCCTCTAAACATTCGAATTTGGAGATGGTCATTAGAGACATATTTGTATCCCATCATGTCAGCTTTCCAGCCCAATTTGAATCAACTCAATCGGATAATTGAGTCAAAAGTTATGGTCAAAATACTGACAAGTATACGGGCTGGAATCCAAATCCGAATTGGGCTTTGGATAATTCCGGGTTTTTTCACCTTTGGTCAACTTCTAGTGGATTTAGAAGTCCTTATTTGGATGAATTCAAGATTTATTAATTCTAATCAATTTATTAATAATTAATATGATAATTATTGGTCAAAATAATTATCCCATTAGTTAAAAATAAATCAATTTAAGAATTATCCTTTGATGAATATCTTGTGCATGAATACTTACCATTTTAAGGTGTTTAAACCATTTTAATTTTAATTGAATCCTTTAGAGGATCAATCAAATTAATTAACAAGTAATCTTATGCATGTGAGCTTATGGTAAATATCATTTCAACCAATCAAATTCATTTCCTTAATAAAAACTTGGTTTTTTATCCAATTTCCAATCCGAAAAATGCACTCTCATTCTTAATTCAATTTTGATCACTTTAAAATATGATTTTAAATTTATGGACCAACTTTGAATTTTCAAGCTTGTGAAATTACCATTTTACCCTTTATGCACTAAAGTGTAAAAAAGTAAAATTAATGATTGCAAAATGGAGTGTCAACAATCACCAATTTTACTCTTCCAAACACACGCATTAGAAAGTGTGATCAATCCCTCATTCCTGAACAAAATGAACGATCGATCAGTTGTTGTATGTAGACGTGATCGAGCCAAGTTTTGGTTACAAAAAATTGCAACCAATTGCAATCAACTTGGGTAAATTTTGGCCCATTACAAATAGTAGGAGCCACTTACTTTTTTTAACACCAACCAACGCGATCGATCATGTATCTCATTAACAATAGTTACGATTGATCGAACTAGCCTCTAGGTAGTGTAATTCAATCAGATGTTTAACAAAATCGATCATTTTAACACCCAAAGTGATCGATCACGCAACCATTAACAAAATCGTTGATCGATCACTGCAGCCTCTGTGTAGATGTTTAATTCCGTCAGAGGCTTTGGTAATCGATCGCAACTTTGGTTATGAAAAAAATGCGATCGATTGCTGAACCTGACCCATTCACACAGCGAAGGCCATTTACAAGTTTTAACACCAAAAGTGATCGATCACATATCCATTAACAAAATCTTCAATCGATTGCATTTGCGGTTATAAGATAAAGTGATCGGTCAAGATATTACAAACACTAAGAACTTTCTAAGAAATTTAAAATTTTTTTGGTAAATGAGGACTGATCATTTAATGTCCTCTTAAATATGCAAAGTTTACCAATTGGAATTAACTTGTAAGTTTAAAAACACTTAGTCCATCACGTTTTTGTTCAATAAATAACTAGATTTATCAAACCAAAGTAGTAATTAACTATTTTTTTTATTTTTTTTACGTATTTTTTTTAAATAACTATTATTAAGAAAATTCTTTATGATTGCATAAAGCATGCATGCGACTAAGTACATCTAAGGAGGTTGATAATTTGATATGGTCTATGACATCTAGTATTTTTTTTTTCCATATTCTTTTATTTGTGAGTGTTTTTGTTAATGTGTTTTCTTATTTGTATTAGAAGGAAGACAAAGAAAACTAAATGATAATTTTGAATTATAGGATCAAGTTTATTTTCATTTATATATATATATATATTTTTTCATGTGTAAAAATACGGGTCAACCCGGTTTTGACCCGACCCTTAAAAGACCGGGTATGGGTCATAGGTTGTGCAACCCATTTAGGACGACCCGTTTTTTTACCCGAACCCGATTGACCCTACCCATTTGCCAGGTCTACTAGCTCCTCATTTTCTTCTTTTTTCCTCATCTCTCTCTCTCTCTCTCTCTCTCTCTCTCTCTCTCTCTCTCTCTATATATATATATATATATATATATATATATATATATATATATAATTCAAAATCCAAATCCAAATCCAAAATGTTTTCAAATTATTAATACTCATATAAAAAACAATACTCGTATATTAATCATGTTGTAGTAAAATATAAAATACAAGTTCAGGATTTTATTCATGTGTTGTTACCAAACAAAAAAATGATAATAGTTATTAATTATAACTTGTTTTATTTCTTGTAATACCGATTACTATTATAGTGTAATAATTAATTAATTGGGGGTTCATATGGCCTATAGATTATACATGACAAAAGTAGTCATAGCTTCACTTTTCTTTAAAAGGCCGGGCCCGAAGTGAAACCATTAGATGGGCTCTCCAAATAAGGTATCATTAGTCCACTTAGATCTGGGTTGATAGCAGAAGCCCATAAACACATCTATAAATTCTACAACCACTCCCTTATATTCACAACTCCAAACCCTAGCTCAGCTGTCTCTCAATTCCTCATATGCTCAGTTGTCTCTCTCTTTGTGTGTCTTTCTCTTTCTCTCTCTCTTTGTTTCTGTATTTGAAATGGGCAAAGATGAATGCTTCTCAACAAGGTTTTTCCTTGAGCAGAGACAACAATTCTCTGAGCTCTCCCATATGCTTTTTCTTTATTATTTGTCTTTTATTAAACTAATTAGGTTAGATATGTGTTTTTGCATCTCTTGTTTTAACTTTAAAAATTCTAACAGATTGTTTCACTGTTATTATTATTATTATTATTTATTTTTTGATTAAGACTCGTTTTGGGTCAAAAAGTTTAGTTTAGAAGGCTGGGTTTGGGCCTAAATATCTATACTATAATGTAAAACCGAAGCTTTTTTGACTTTTGGTTGACCTCATAATATTGCGTCACATAAACTTTTGAAATCTCACAGTTTAACACTTCATTATTTTAATATATATTTTCTAATTGAATATAAATTTTATTCTATAATTAAACCTTCCATTAGAATCTTGACACATCATATTTTTCTTTAATATAAAGAATATATTATTCCATATATACAACACAATCATAATAAATGTCTAATACTAAAATATATTCCATATATAAACACAATATAAATATCTTTTAATAATAATCATAATTATCAATTTTCATCAAGATTTTTTTTTTTTTTTTTTTTTTTTTTCTTATGTATTTCATTTAATTTTTGTTATTGGTAATAGAGAAAGGTGGATGGATTTATTATAATGAGATGTGAGCTTGAAATGAGTTATGAAAATTATTTAGGTTTTATCATTTAATCATGTGCTTATGTATTTATTTGTCATTCTTCTTATTTTAAGTATCCTTTATTTTATTTTAGGCTGCAGACCAAATAGTTCTTTAAATGGTTTATTAAAAAAACAGAATTTACCTAAATCTTCTTAAGAATTTCATCTTCCTCTTCCTCTAGTTATGAACAAAGAAAGAAAAAGCTTAAAGAAATCAGAGAAGAGAGAGAAAAGAAAAGAAAAAACTTTTCGAGTTATGAACAAAGAAGAGTTTGTTGTAACTGATTTTACCGCCTGAAATTTATTTTAATTTTGAAACCAAACTCAGCCTTCTGAATTTATTTTAATATTTAGGCCCAAACCCAGCCTTCTAAACCAGCCTTTTTAGCCCAAAATGAGTCTTAATAAAAAAATATGTTAGAATTTTTTAAGTTAAAACAAGAGGTGCAAAAACACATATCTAACCTAAATAGTTTAATAAAAGACAAATAATAAAGAAAAAGCATATGAGAGAGCTCAGAGAATTGCTATCTCTGCTCAAGGAAAAACCTTGTTGAGAAGCATTCATCTTTGCCCATTTCAAATACAGAAACAAAGAGAGAGAGAAAGAGAAAGACACACAAAGAGAGAGACAACTGAGCATATGAGGGATTGAGAGACAGCTGAGCTAGGGTTTGGAGTTGTGAATAAAAAGGAGTGGTTGTAGAATTTATAGATGTGTTTATGGGCTTCTGGTATCAACCCAGATCTAAGTGGACTAATGATACCTTATTTGGAGAGCCCATCTAATGGTTTCACTTCGGGCTCGGCCTTTTAAAGAAAAGTGAAGCTATGGCTACTTTTGTCATGTATAACCTATAGGCCATATGAACCCCCAATTAATTAATTATTACACTATAATAGTAATCGGTATTACAAGAAATAAAACAAGTTATAATTAATAACTATTATCATTTTTCTGTTTGGTAACAATACATGAATAAAATCCTGAATTTGTATTTTATATTTTACTACAACATGATTAATATACGAGTATTGTTTTTTATATGAGTATTAATAATTTAAAAACATTTTAGAAATTTGGATTTTGAAAGTTATATATATAGAGAGACGGCTGAGCATATGAGGGATTGAGAGATGGCTGAGCTAGGGTTTGGAGTTGTGAATATGAGGGAGTGGTTGTAGAATTATAAATGTGTTTATGGGCTTCTGCTATCAACCCAGATCTATGTGGACTGATGATACCTTATTTGGAGTGCCCATCTAATGGTTTCACTTTGGGCCCGGCCTTTTAAAGAAAAGTGAAGCTATGACTACTTTTGTCATGTATAATCTATAGGCCCAATGAACCCCCAATTAATTAATTATTACACTGTAATAGTAATTGGTATTACAAGAAATAAAACAAGTTATAATTAATAACTATTATCATTCTACTGTTTGGTAACAACATACGAATAGAACCCTGAATTTGTATTTTATATTTTACTACAACATGATTAATATACGAGTATTGTTTTTTATATGAGTATTAATAATTTGAAAACATTTTAGAGATTTGGATTTTGAAAGTTATATATATAGAGAGAGATATAGAGAGAGAGATGAGGGAAAAATGAAGAAAATGAGGAGCTAGTAGACCTGGCAAACGGGTAGGGTTAATCGGGTTCGGGTAAAAAAAAAAGGGTCGTCCTAAATGGGTTGTACAACCTATGACCCATACCCAGTCTTTTAGGGTCGGATCAAAACCGGGTTGACCTGTATTTTTACACATGAAATATATATATATATAAAAAATGAAAATAAACTTGATCCTATAGTTCAAAATTAT
The DNA here is from genome assembly GCA_907173295.1 of Fagus sylvatica. Taxonomy (NCBI): domain Eukaryota; kingdom Viridiplantae; phylum Streptophyta; class Magnoliopsida; order Fagales; family Fagaceae; genus Fagus; species Fagus sylvatica. The sequence goes on from OU015762.1 coordinate 41,303,653, forward strand.
CATTTAGTTTTCTTTGTCTTCCTTTCAATACAAATAAGAGAACACATAAACAAAAACACTCACAAATAAAAGAATATGGAAAAAAAAATACTAGATGTCATAGACCATATCAAATTATCAACCTCCTTAGATGTACTTAGTCGCATAAAAATTATGAAATTAAATTCAATTACCTATCAAGATGACTATATATATAAAGTTTCAAGAATAAAACATAATATGTTAGGTAAAGAAAAATAAGTAAATAAATTAATATGAATTGGACCTCAATCTATCCGAAGTTGGTAGTAGTTCTAATAGTGAAAATATTTATACTTGAAAATTGCACCTCAAGTTGGTGAGTAATTTCATTAATATTTTCATTTACAATACAAAGTTTTAATATAACTTTAGTATACAATGTAAATGGGTCAATAAATATTTAAAAATTAATAAATATGGCTATTCTATTAATGGATTAGATATTATCTTCAAATCTATTTAATTAACTTTAAGTGAAAATCAAAGTTTCTACACTTTTTGGCCAAAGACAAGATTGATACTAAGAATTTTACCTCAAATGCAAAAAAGTTGATTAAGAAGTAAACGCAATTATAGTAATACTCAAGAGAACGTGTGCCATTAAATAAAACTAAGAAAATAGATTGCAATTCTCTTTCTACCAAGAGAGAATATCTAATTTTGTGTGTTGCTTTTGGTTAAGTCTAGGCTATTTCAAATACAAATTTAATTTAAGAATTGTTTTTTTAATTAGCATTATGTGAACTTTTATAATAGTCAAATTCCAAATCATTCAAAAAACAAACACTCATAATACTTTAATTCCCAACATAATAATATAAACTCAGAAAGCCAAAAAAAACAAGGGAAAAAAAAAAAAAAAAAAAAAAAAAAACTTTTGAAAAACGGGTCGACCTGTGTGACACGCGGGTTGATTTGATCCTTCATTTTGAGGGTTGGGTACGGGTTGACACCATCTTAGTTCCCGGGTTGAAAAACCCCTACCCCTACCCATATTTTTCCTTTAGGTTCGGGTCAAGAAATGGATCCGAGTCAAATTTTGCCAGGTCTAGGAGCTAGTCCAAGTTCCAATTGAAGATGAGAAACTAAAGACACTATTTTTAGCAAGGATTTTTTTAAAAGCAACGGGCCTAGTGGTATGCACCCTCTTTTCTTTTAAGCACTACTGGAGTATAATCAACCAACAAGTTTTCAAGGCAATGCAAAATTTCTTGATGAGTGAAAGTATGCTTAAAGAACTCAATGGCACCTTCTTTACCCTCATCCCTAAAGTAGAAGAGGCAGCTAGGGTTGATCTTTTTAAGCCGATTAACCTATGTAATATGATTAACCGATATAATGTGATCTACAAGACTATAGTGTTGATCATGGACCGAAAATCATAGTGTTAATAGAGCAAGCCAATTTTATTTTTTTTTATCCTAAATTAGAGTTGCATGACTTCCAAAGAGCTATGTTTGGCACCATGATTATTAGCTTTGGCACGTAATGACAATCCATCTTACGTTAGAATATGAATGTCTAAATTCTTTATGCCTGCAACAAGACTGGACAAATGCCAACATAATCGTATTCACATGAATCAAGACAGCAATAGTAAAAGTAACATAAGAGCAAGTTTACAAGTCTTGAATTAATGAAAACAGGAGCCAAAATGTTAGCCTCTGCATTTAACCATCATTCATCCCATCTTTTAACAAGAAGAAAAAATAACCATTGAATTTGACTTCCATTAGTTACACAATAATTGTTCTCGAAAATACAAAATAGAAAGTCAAGTAGCCCATACAATCCAAGCAATGGAATGTTTCGACATCCTTCTCAAAATTGGTAACTCTCTTCCAACAGTTATGTGTTTTGGATTTTCTAAGAATACTAGACATCCATGTGTAATATCACGAGGATGAAATCTGTGGAAAACCTAAATCTAATGAAAACAATAATGGAGAGAAATATAACTGAGATAGATAGAGAGAGGAAGAGATAATGAAGGCTAGGGTTTTCAAGTGGTTCGGCTATGTGAGCCTACGTCCACATGATGTAGCCAATGGGCTACATCTTTATTAATATTCTTTCTTTGATATTTTTGGATGATTACAATGTGTTGTGAGGTATCCTATTTATACATAGGACTACTAACACAACTCTTCTACTAACTATGTGGGATTCCTTAACATTCCCCCTCAAACTCAAGGTGTAATTTTGTGAAACCTTGAGTTTGGTTACAAAAGAAAGCTTAAATATCGGCTTGGCTCGTATCTCGGCTCGATGGCTCGGATCTCAGAGGCTCGGTGGCTTGGATTTTGGCTTGGGGACTTTGATCTCGGCTTGGCTTGGTCGGATGGCTCATGGCTCGATGGCTCGGATCACGGCTCAGTGGCTCAGAGGCTCGGATCTTGAAATGGTCTTGGCTCGGGATCTCAGCTCAGTGGCTCGATGGCTTGGCTCGATCTCAGCTCATTAAGATAGAATCAAAAAGTGAATCCCACTTTTTTTTTTTTTTTCTCTTACTAGTCAATGCTAGTTTTCTCTTTTTTTTTTTTTGAATATTGCAAATAAAATAAAAAGGCATACAAAGGAAAATAAAGGGATTTTTTTTTTTTTTCTTTCACTGGTCTCTGCCAGTTTTTCTGAACCTTTTTTTTTTTTTTTTTTTTTTTTTTTTTTTTTTTTTTTCGGGTCTGCTGACGTCAGCAGTAAGTTGTAGCAACCTAGGGCTGACATCAGCGGGTCGGGCTACGCGGGTCAAACCGCGGGTCAGTGATCGGGTAGGGCTGACGTGGCGGGTCGCGAATGACGGAGGGCGCGTGAGGCGCGTGAATCGTCTGGTGGCGCGTTTTATCGCGGCCAGAAATGTTGGTGGCGCGTGGAGGCGCGTCCACCGTTGGATCTCTTCGGTTTTTGCGGCTTAGAGTAGATCGGTCGCTAATCTGTTGATTGGTGGTGTCTTTTTTGGTGATCGGTCCCTGGATGATGTAGATCTGGAGCTTGGTTGTTCCGGCGGCGTGTGAGGACCTGCAGAAAAACCGAAGCTTCAGGCAGCGCGTGGAGGCGCGTTGACGGTCGGAGTGGACTCCGGCTTATGTTGTTTGACCGATCTCGGGATGGACTACTGATCTGTGGAATCAGATTTTCGGAAAAAATGAGATTTGTGGTGAGGTGCTTTGGATGAGATTTTTTTTTTTTTGAAATGCGGAAGCGAAAGGAACGAGTTGCTCGTTAGAGCTCTAGGGCTCTGATACCATGTGGAAAACCTAAATCTAATGATAATGGAAAATATATAAAAGAGTGATAAAGAGAGAGGGAGAGAATGGAGGCTAGGGTTTTCAAGTGGTTCGGCTATGTGAGCCTACGTCCACATGATGTAGCCAATGGGCTACATCTTTATTAATATTCTTTCTTTGATATTTTTGGATGATTACAATGTGTTGTGAGGTATCCTATTTATACATAGGATTACTAACACAACTCTTCTATCTAACCTATGTGGGATTCCTTAACAACCCTCAAACAACTTTCACAGTTTCTTTCCCCAACAAACTTTGGCATTAAAATTGCTCCAGCATTGATGAACCAAGAAGTTAGAATTGTACATATCAAACACCAAAGACTCACCATTGGTACTTGGCAGCTACAAGTACCTCCTCATAATTCTGAGCAGCATTGTCCCAACTTAGGTCTTGCATCATCCCTCGTCTCTGGAGTCCTTCCCAGCTTTGCTTGTACTCTTGGTAAGTGAATAAGCAGTTTCCTAATGCATGTATTAGCTTATTTGCTTCAGCACTGTCAAATGTCCACCCAAGCCCTGACTCATTGAATGGATTGAAAGGTTGCACAGTATCTCTTAGTCCACCAACAGCGTGCACAACTGGAACTGTCCCATAGCTCATAGCATATAATTGGTTCAGTCCACAAGGCTCAAATCTTGATGGCATGAGCAAAATGTCTAAACCAGCAGTTATGCGGTGGGCTGTCTTAACAGAAAAACCAACCCAGCTCCTGATTTTGTCATGGTGTTGATTTTCAAACTGCCTGAGCATCTGCTCCAGGTCAAGTCTGCCAGTGCCCAACATGATTAGTTGTGCCCAACATGATTAGTTGCACGTCCTGACCCATCATCCATGGAATTGCCTCAGCTATTAGATCAACACCTTTCTGATGATCCAATCTCCCAATGAAACTGATCACTGGGACATCCTCACGAATGGGCAGACCAAGCTCCTTCTATAAGGCTGCCTTGCACTGAGGCTTTCCAGTTTTAAGTGTTTCAAGGGAGTAGTTTGTGTAACCATCTGATGTCAGGAAAACATCAAATTGTGGGTTCCAATCTTTCATATCAATCCCATTCACAATGCCCCTAAATTTCCAGTCATTCTCATTTATGATCCCATGCAAACCCCAACCACCTTCAGAAGTCTTAAGCTCCCAGGCATATCCACACGGTCTGCTGTCTTTAAACCAGCTGCAAAGATATTGAAATGCTCGCCTCCTACAGGATCATACATCTTAAAAAGGTCCTTGTAGTGTTCTGGCAGATCCACATACTAAAATCATCAACAGGCCCCCGACCCTAGATAACATGTATAATTCAAATTGGTGAAAAGTTCCAATTTACCATTATCTGTAAAACATAATCTGCATACTAGAGATATGTTCAAAGCTTACAATACAAGTTATGTGTTTTGGATTTTCTAAGAATACTAGACATCCATGTGTAATATCACGAGGATGAAATCAACTTGAGGACGAGCAATATTGAGTCACCTTTCCATCTCAATAAGTAGTTCTGGCTCCACTGTCTGCAATCCACCCACTCAAGGGGATCAACTTATGACTTTTGATTTAGTGGGAAATGGAACAGAATGACTCAACTTATATGAGATGACTAAACTTCCTTAATTTTTAAATAAATGCTGTGAGATATTGCTTTTCCAATAGGATTCTGAATAGGTCTAACAAGATTAGCCAAGCGTTCAACTGTTCTACTGCCTATGCCTATGTTTCAAGGGTTTCAGAAATAACATGTAATGTCCCTTGGTAAATGGTGAGGGTTTGATCTGTGTGTTGGTTTGTTGCTTGATTAGTGATGGTAACCTTGAAAGATGGTTATCATATCATTTATATTCATGATCTATTTATTAGATTATATGTTTGTTCAGTTCTTACTGTTGGGTGTTTATTTTTATGCTTTTATTACTTGCCAAATTCTTAAAGTTCAGGATTTTATGGTAGAATGAGTTCTATTAATTGTTCAAATTCTTTTCCAGTGGTTGATTGTTGTTGATGATTGTGTGGTTACAAGTGTTATTGTTATTTTTTCCTGCCCCTGTTTCTTCCATTCTATGATTTTTTTTTTGTCCTGCTTTGGGCATCCGTGATGAGTAAATTCTCATGATTGCTACCTATTTTTTTATTGGTTTATTTTTTTTACAGTTGTAAATGAGATATGATGAAAAACAAGCATTAGTGTACCAATTGTTGCTCGTAGATGCAAAATCTTATACATGCTGAGTGCTTCTTTTGCTTAAATAGTGAAACACAAAGCTTCGTTTTCATTTTATTTTTCTCTCGTTTAATGCCTATGCGTGTTTTGGATAAACTTTCTGAAGCAGTACAAATACCTCATGTTTCATTTGCTCTAATGATTTAGGTTATGCACTACAAACTAAATTGCTATGAATTTGATTCACATCTTGACTTTGAAGATTTTCTGCGCTCATATCATTAAACATGTATTGATTGAAAGCTGGCAGCATTAAGAAAACATTTGGTTGTTTTCAGAGTTATTAACTTTCCCATCTTGAAACTTTATCAGATATTGAAGGAATGACTTTAGTAATTCAATGAGTATTTTAGTTATTCTAGATATCTTCTGGCATACTGTGATCAAGATGAGGATATTATTTAATGAAATACTGAATCAACTTCTTTACTCTGCCAAAAATAACCTTCTTTGATGACTTTCCTATTATTGTTTTTTTTCCTTCTTTTGGATTCATTTTTAATGATGAGTTTAATTTTCTTGGGTTTTTAGATTTCTTTCTAAGTACAGATTTGATGTCTCAAAACTGGAGCCACTGGTAGCAAAGGTGGGTGATTTTGACAGGTGTCAAAGAGAAGATTTCCTTTTTTTCTTTGTCTCTTTTTCTTTTCCTAATGTAAATTCTGTTGTAGTTCCTGACAGTTTGCTAGCTCTGCCTTTCTTTTATTGTGAATGAGTAATGATGTAAATATATCTTTGCAGCCGCATTCTCTGGATAATTGGGCTTTAGCAAGAGAGTGCAAAGATGTGAAAATTGACAGTATATATTGGATCTTGTACTGGAGGAAAGACTGAGGATTTTATGGCTGCGGCCAAAATTTTCCTAGCTTCAGTAAGAAGACATTATCTCTGTTATATTGCCATTGGACAATTTTTCTATAGCAGTATGCCTTATTTGCATATTTTGTTTTTGTGTAAGATTATTTTAGACATTTCAACATAATTTAATTTATTGAACAATCCAATTGTGATTTAGGTATTTCATTTTGCACATTTTTAGGAGTTATTGAGACTTTGTTCTGGAGGTGGTTATGTAGTAACTGTGATCCTTTTTAGAGCTTCTTATTTTAATTTACTTTATTTGTTTTTCCAGATCCATAGTTGTAGCTTCCAGAGCCATTACTTATAAAAAAAAAAAATTTATTTTCACCCATATTTTCTGGGAATTAAGCTGAAAAGATGTAATTGCTTTTTATCAGGGCAAAAAGGGCAAAGTCCCCACATTCCTTGTTCCTGCAACTGAAAAGGTTTGTAATACAATTTTGATAAATAGAAAATAATCATAGGTAGATTATTCTAAATAAAATAATATGCATCTATATGATAAAATTTGCAGGTTTGGATGGACGTATATCAGTACCAGGATCTGGTGGCAATACTTGCTTCCAGATTTTCGAAGAAGCTGGCTGTGATACACCTGCAAGTCCTAGTTGTGGTGCTTGTTTGGGTGGCCCTAAAGACACTTATGGTAGCAAATTTGAACCTATGGCAAGTTATTCCTATCCTTCTTTTGCACCTTTTCAAATAGTGTTATTGGTTGTTCAACATAACCTAGCTTTTTATTTCCGAAAGGAGATCCTTATTTCCAGCTATAATCTTTAGGAAAAATCAATAGAATTATTAAATTGGAATGATAAAACTTGCCTATGGCTCATCCCTATTGGTCATCACTTCCCATAATTGTACATAGAAATTCCAGACTTACGTGGGATGAGTAACCCAGTAAGTTGGGGATAGACTCGAACTTATGTTCATGGAAATCCTGCTGAGTGGGCAGTGCATTCGTTCCTCTGCTGGTCTGTTATCCTTAATGTCTTCCATCAGTATCAGTGAGCGTCTTTGTTTCCTTTAGATTTTAGCCTCTCACCAGCAGCAGGTCTGCCATGAGCAATAAGATTCTGAATGCGTAACATGCCTTTGTTGCTCACTCGAGGTCATAATGTTAAGTGCACTAATTTTTCCAGAGAATTTTACATGATGCTTGTCATAATGCCAATAGGTAATCACAATTAAATTATTAGACTTATCGCAGTGACTACTAAACATTATTATGGTGTTTAGCAATATTGTGATACATCTGGGCATAATTGTTTTGTAGTTTACACTTAAATCCTAGGTCAACTAAAGCAACCTTTCATGTATTTCTTATTTAGCATATCATATTTAATATTGAAGAAATATCTGCTGCGAACTGGGATATTGAATTGGAGTTGTGTTATTCAATGTCAAGGTATATGCTTTGTAAAACATTCATTTTAGATTTGCTTCTCAATGCATATGTTTGTGTGTTTTATAATATTATTTGCTGTTTATTACAATTTAGAATTGATGTGCTTGATTTGCGAAATATCTTCGATTTAGTCTGGGTTCATTGGGTTATTTACAAATTTTTATTTATTTATTTATTTTTTCCCGTTAATGGTTAGTTTTCTTGTACGGGATGTTTAACTAGGTTTCATAGTGAAATTTATTTTTTTGATAATTAGGTTTAAGTGAAGAGATGTTCACGCGTCTGCTTCTTTCGTCCTTTTCTCTGCCAAAAATACTATCATCATTTTCACTATGGGTTTCATTGTTATTATTATTATTCTTTTCTCTGCCAAAAATACTATCATCATTTTCACTATGGGTTTCATAGTGAAAATGATGACAGTATATTTGGCAGAGCGAAGGACGAAAGAAGTAGACACGTGAACATCTTTCCACTTTCCTCCTTTCATGAATTTAAATAAAAAACATGACACTAGCTGGGTTGGCAGAGCGAAGGACGAAAGAAGTAGACACGTAAACATCTTTCCACTTTCTCCCATCCTTTTTAAAAAAAGACATAGCTGGGTTGCGTGTGAAAGAACCAAATAGAGAAGAAGCATTTATACATCTTCCTCTTCGGCTTTGGTTTTTGACTTTCTTCACCAGCCTTACTATGCACCTATCACAGCCCACACTTTTTGGGAATATAGAAAGCATATCTTGAAAAGAAGGTAATGTGAGATAGTGAGATTTTTTTGAAAAGAATATGAAAGACATAGCTGGGTTGCGTGTGAAAGAACCAAATAGAGAAGAAGCGTTTATACGTCTTCTTCTTCGGCTTTGGTTTCTGACTTTATTCACCAGCCTTACTATGCACCTATCACACCCCACAATTTTTGGGAATATAGGAAGCATATTTTGAAAAAATCCCATCATCTCGTTGATGGTAGGACCTATCACATCCATCATCTTCTTTTCAGAAAAATCTCACTATTTCACATTACCTTCTTTTCAAGATATGCTTTCTATATTCCCAAAAATTTGTGGGGATGACTTAGGTCCTGCCAACGGTAGTAGGCGGGACGGTCCTGCCAGTTATTTGTAGCCGTTTGATTTCATGCTAAAATTTGTGACCGTTGGATGCAATATAGTGGAGAATATGCCTTTTGACAACGTTTGTACTTGGAACTCAGTTGTCCATAGCTTGGAAATTATTTGCAATTTGCTTAATATTTTGATTCTGGTTTATTTTGCCAATGAGCACTAGCTGTAATGGCACCCCCTCCCCTTGTAAGAGCAAGGTGGAGGGTAAGGCTGTGGGTTCAACACCCATCGGTGGGTGTGTAGCTATTGGTAAAAAATGAAATTATCATTCTGGGTTTTTGGCTAGCTACTTTCGTTGAAAATTATTCAATTTAATGAATTATTTTCTTGTCCTTTAGCATTAAGAGTGAAACTCCCATCAAATATGACTTAATTGGGTTCATAAAAATACCATATAAATATATTTAGACTTTTATTTAGTAATTTATTATGGTGTTTAGCAATATTGTGATACAATTGGGCATAATTGTTTTGTAGTTTACACTTAAATCCTGTGTCGACTAAAGCAACCTTTCATGTATTTCTTATTTGGCAAATCATATTTAATATAGAAGAAATATCTGCTACGAACTGGGATATTGAATTGGAGCTGTGTTATTCAATGTCAAGGTATATGCTTTGTAAAACATTCATGTTAGATTTGCTTCTGAATGCATATGTTTTTGTGTTTTATAATATTATTTGCTGTTTATTACAATTGAGACTTGATGTGCTTGATTTGCGAAATATCTTGGATTTAGTTCTGGGTTCATTGGGTTATTTACAAGTTTGATTTTTGGAATTTTTTTTCCCTTAATGGTTAGTTTTCTTGTACTGGATTTAGTTAATTTTGTTTAACTGGGTTTCATAGTGAAAATGATGATAGTATTTTTGTCGCCCCAGTCTTAACTGCATCTAAGGATGCAAGATGATGATTGACACTTTTTTCTGATTCCAGTAATCTTTTTATTGATTTATACTTAAAAAAAAATCAATAAAGTACTTAGTTTTTGCTGAGTCTAATAGTTACATTATTATTCAATGCTTTTAGTCCATGTTTTTATTTGTTTCTTCCCTAAAGTTTGAATGGATAATTTGAGATCTGTGAGCGAATTCAAATGGATATGCTATCTAATATTGAACATGGCAAAGGTGAGTGTTTTTTTATTTTATTGGGTTTTTTTGTTTTGTATGAGTGAGTGGCAGTGAGGGGTGGGGGGTATTGCTTGGTAGATGCAAATATTTACTGGGTGCTTGTGCTTTGGCTTTGTTACAAGAATTATGTTTGATTAAGGCTTAATGGACCTTTGGTTCTTACATTTCAGCTGGGATTTATAGGGTTTAGTTTATTTATTAGAAGTGTTGGTGTTTAGATATCTGAGGCGTGGTTCTGGCCTAAATAAAATAGCACTCTATAGTTGGTATCAATGATACACAAATTATTTTGTTCTATTGTTTTTGGATTTTGGATGCGTGCCTTATAATGGGTTTTGTTGGGTGTATTTGGTTAATGAAATGCTGTTAATGATTTATTTTGTGTTCTTTACTATACGAAATTCCAAATTTAAGCTCAAGAACTTTCTTTTACTTTAGGTAATTATACGGATGCTTTTTTATTTGCATTTACTAGTTGTATTACTCAAAATATATGCACTTAATGTGTTTTGAGGCTCATTTTATTTGATAATGGTTTTAGATCTTTAAAATTGCTTGGAGTTTCTAGAATTGAAAACTTGCTTCAAGGTGAGTTTTTTTTTTTTTTTTCCAACCTGATCTTATTCAGGCATCCTGATTCACTTCTGATGCGTTGTTGCTTAATTATTTTTGGGTGGGTTGTGAATGATGTGATCATACTATGGCTCTGGGTGTTTGGGGTTTGGTTTGCTGAATTTGCTAAGCAAAAAAAGAAAGAAAAGAACAGTTGCATCCCATTCAGTTCTGGTTGTCAAGTTTTTTGTCCCTAGTTTTACAATTTGTCATTTTATTCATTTTGCAGATCAAGAAAAGTACACAACTCAGAGAGGGAACTAGCTGTTATGGCTGTTCCAGCTTCAATTTACTTGACATAGAATGTATGCTGGTTGAGATTTATGAAAATGATAGAGCAATTGGAGAGCAAGCTGATATTGCATCAATGATGAGAAAATGATGGGCTAATTCAATTAAGGAGAGCTCCATGAAAAACATTGAAAGTATTGACCACTTAATCATCCAAAATGAAGTTAATTTGGACTTCCATGCAAGCTTTGGAATTTCACAATACTTTTTTTTGGGATTATATATTTGTCATTGGTACCTTGGATGTTGTGGATTTTGCTTTAATAGTGGAATTTAATAGATATTTTTGCTTTATTTGTGCAGCAACTTATAGTATCCAATTGATATATTTTCTATAGCATAGATGAATGTTATTTGAATGTCCTTTTATGCATCTATCATCAATGGTTAGCAATGGTACCATAATTATCATAAAATATTTGCAAAATACTTGAGTAAAGATAACATTTGTCACAAGATTTGATTTTATGGATGTATAAATACTATTAAACCACGTTAGAAAAGATATTAGGAAAAAAAGAAGAAAAAAGAAGAGAATTTTAACACCTTCGAACCACGTTAGAAGAAGATAGAAGAGGAAAAAGAAAATGAAAATCTAGTTATTGGTTTTTTTAAAAAAAGAATACAGACTACAGTTTTTGGTGGCAAATTGATAACTATTAGGTCCACGTCAATCACCCTAACATCAAACAGTTTTTTTTTTTTTTTTTTGTTTGATTTTATTGGTAAAGTGAAAATTTGTCATTAGTAAAGTCCATTTGGATCGCATTTTTATTAGTCAAAACATTCTGTTTTTTAGTACCATCTTTAACTCAATTTACTCATTTTTTAATCTCCTTTTCTAAATAAATTGAAAGAAAGGAAACTAAAAGAAATCTTTTGTTTGATGTTAAATTAATAAGACTTTTTTTTAATTTTTTTTCCATAATTTCTCACACTATTTTATTTGGCACAATAGACACATATATACATCCTGGCAAGTCTCTTGTTAATAGGTGTGAAGCTAAACAATAAGGGAGCTTGGTTCATCTTCGGAAGCGCTTGATGGCATACTTGGTTTTGGACAAGCAAATTCATCCATGATTTCACAACTTGCTTTAGCAAGAAAGGTGAAAAATATTTTCACATTGCTTGAATAATGTCAATAAAGGTGAAATCTTTGCCATTGGGGAAGTGGTGCAGCCAAAAGTGATTTTTGCTTGAATAATGTCCTGAGTGTGCCTAATAAATATAAGTATGATGTTTAATTTTAAATGATAATAAATGATTACGTTATATAAAAAAAATACGTGCAATATTACATCATTACTTTATGGATTTCATGATTGTAGAGAAATTAAGATTTGTCGAAAAATTTGTAAAACAGAATTGATCGAGAAATTTCAAAGGAATTTTTTGCGATCGATTGGTTTTTACATTGTACAATTTCGGGAAAAATTTGCGATCGATCGCGAAATTTCAAAGGAGTTTTTTGCGATCGATCACTTTATTTACTATTCATTACTGTACATTTTTTGTATAGTGAATTTTGCGATCGATCGCAAAAAATTCCTTTGAAATTTCGCGATCGATCGCAAATTTTTCCCGAAATTGTACAATGTAAAAACCAATCGATCGCAAAAAATTCCTTTGAAATTTCTCGATCAATTCTGTTTTACAAATTTTTTGACAGATCTTAATTTCTCTACAATCATGAAATCCATAAAGTAATGATGTAATATTGCACGTATTTTTTTTATATAACGTAATCATTTATTATCATTTAAAATTAAACATCATACTTATATTTATTAGGCACACTCAGGACATTATTCAAGCAAAAATCACTTTTGGCTGCACCACTTCCCCAATGGCAAAGATTCCACCTTTATTGACATTATTCAAGCAATGTGAAAATATTTTTCACCTTTCTTGCTAAAGCAAGTTGTGAAATCATGGATGAATTTGCTTGTCCAAAACCAAGTATGCCATCAAGCGCTTCCGAAGATGAACCAAGCTCCCTTATTGTTTAGCTTCACACCTATTGTTTATTCTCTGTACAATTTCTGGAAAAAATTGCGATTGATCGCAAAATTCACTGTATAGAAAATGAACAGTAAATAAAGCGATCGATCGCAAAAAACTCATTTGAAATTTCGCAATCGTTCGCAAATTTTTCCATAAATTGTACAGTGTAAAAACCGATTGATTGCAAATTTTTGCGATCGATCACTAATTTTACTACTATTATGCTTTATGTGGGTAGGCAAGAAATTTTTTTTTTTTTTTTTTTTTCTTTCTTATTATATGTATTAGTATCATACTGATTGACATTTATTCAAAAAGTGATAATTTTTATTTAATTGTCATAGTTCTTCGGATGTGTATCATTTGTTTTTTATTTTCTTAGTATAATATTTATAATTTTCTAAAGGTTTGTCTGAGATAGGTCCAACTAGTGTTGTTGCACTTATGGCACCCAAGACGAAGGAATTTGGTTTACCGAATAAACGGAGTGGTTAGGTGGGTGTTGTTATTTGTATATTCATTATAATCATAAAAATTTTATCAAAACTAATATTTTTAATACTATTATTAGTATTGTTGTTGATTTTATTTGTATTTAATTATCATTTTTATTATTATTATAATCATATCAAGTATTGGGTGTTGTTATTTAATTATTACTATTATTATCATCTATTACTATTAAGAGGATTGCTCCCCTCATGTCTACTTTTATGAACTACCAAAAATACCCTTCACATCTTATAATTTTCCTAAATTATTCATTGATTTCAATTAATAATGCCTCTTACAAAATTAAAATTAAAATTAAAATAGACTTCTTATTGAATTAAAATTAAAATAGTCCATAAAATATTTATTTAAAACTTATTTTTCTTATATTACATAAAATTTAGGGAGATATATATAATTAAATGTCATGCATATTTTGAATTTTGTTTTTCAAAATTGCAAAGGTTTAATATTATAATTAATTATAATTAAAGGCCATAATTATTTTGATAAAACCCATAAATAATTTGACATAATTCTGTGATCTTTTGTAAGATATTTGTACGAACATGAAATTGTTGTGAAGTATTGTTACATAGTTTAGGGGTTATATGGATTTTAGTGTTTCTTAATAAAGGTTTAGTAATAATTTCTATATGTTTCTAAAATTTTAAAATTTATCTCACAAGTGATAATGTTGTTGTTTAGATTTTATCAAAATGGTTAATCTTTGTCAAGATATGTAATTTAAAAAAAAAAAAAAAGTTTTCTCATATTTTTAGACTTTAGTGAGTGTTAGTATTAATTTACTAATAGTATGTAAATAAAATGTTTGTAATATAGTCCACTAATACTTAAAAGAGTCTAAAGTTTACAACAAGAAAGAAAACAGAGAAAATTAACTGCAAATAATATCAATATAAAGTCTGATTCCATCTCAAACATAAAAAAAAAAAAATAAAATAAATAAAAAAAATCACCAACACAAGAACGGATCCTTAAATAGCCCAGTCATAAAATCTTTAAACATAGAGTTTAGTCAACACTGATAAGGAGAATTTAACATCCTTTCGGAAGGAAGTTGCCCCAAATAACACTCCTGAGATTTGATTAAATGATACCTTGAAGTCATAAAAAAAGCATTGGGTAAATCAGGGTAGCCAGTTCTAAATCAGACATCTGAAAATAGAAATTGTATAAACTTTACTAGCAAAACCAAAACTTGAGAAGTACCAGCAGCTTTAGTACTCGTACTCCCTAGAAAGTGACCTCTCCGATCGTCGATACTCATGCTCCACATCTCTTGTTCTCTCCCTTTCATGGCACACAGCAGCCACCTCGTCACTCCCTTAGTTCAAGATATATCGAGAACTATAGCTCGGTTTGCAGCCATAGTGAGGGGGTGATGTTAGGGAATGAGGGGGCTCAACCTCCTCTATCTGATCAGTTGGCAGCAGCCCGAGTTATAGTTCTCGATATATCTTGAACTAAGGGAGTGACGAGGTGGCTGCTGTGTGCCATGATCCTCGATATAATATATGGTAGATCGGGTTCTTCTAAAGGCTGCGAGTGGATTTCTCAAAGGATTTCCCCTCATCTTGAGTTATGGTTTTTAAAATCTTCAACTCACGTGTTTATATATACACAAGGAAAAATTTCTATAATTGTTCGATAGAGTGGACCATCATTTGTTGATTTGAGTAAACACGATATGAGTCTGGACAGTTAGTGCACCTGTAACGTCTGTCCGAATAATTTACATCTTTATTATAGATGCTACGTCCGTTTTGCTTTACTACGTGATTCTTATTGACCTTATTGCTTGCACAAATTTCCTTCAGCATCTTCTTCCCTTCGGTTGTCGTTTGGTGTTTCTTTAGTGACGACCTCCTCCACTGCTGAAGCGGGCTATTACACGATCCATTATGCCTGATTCAGTCCTCCTAGTACGGGATGTGAGGGAATGAGTGAGGGTATGAAGGGGTGATGTGAGGAAATGAGGGGGCTCAACCTCCTCAATTTGAGTTGGCTACCACGTGAGGGAATGAGGGGGCTCAACCTCCTCAATTTCGGATGGCTGCCAACCCAGCAAGCCATAGTGAGGGGGTGATGTGAGGGAATGAGGGGCTCAACCTCCTCTATTTGATCAGTTGGCTGCAACCCGAGCTATAGTTCTTGATATATCTTGAACTACTGGAGTGACGAGGTGGCTGCTGTGTGCCATGATCCTCAATATAATATCAGGTAGATCGGGTTCTTCTAAGGGCTGCGAGTGGATTTTTCTATGGATTAATATTTGGTAGATCGGGTTCTTTTAAAGGCTGCGAGTGGATTTCTCAATGGATTTCCCCTCATCTTGAGTTATGGTTCTTAAAATCTTCAACTAACGTGTCTATATATACACAAGAAAAAATTTCTATAATTGTTCGATAGAGTGGATCATCATTTGTTAGTTAGAGTAAACATGATATGAGTCTGGACAGTTAGTGCACCTGTAACGTCTGTACGAATAATTTACATCTTTATTATAGATGCTGCGTCCGTTTTGCTTTACTACGTGATTCTTATTGACCTTGTTTCTTGCACAAATTTCCTTCAGCATCTTCTTCTCTTCGGTTGTTGGTTGGTGATTCTTTTTGTGATGACCTCCTCCACTGCTGAAGAGGGCTATTACACGATCCATTATGCCTGGTCCGGTCCTCCTGGTACGAGATGTAAGGGAATGAGTGAGGGTATGAAGGGGTGATGTAAGGGAATGAGGGGGCTCAACCTCCTCTATTTGAGTTGGCTGCCATGTGAGGGAATGAGGGGGCTCGACCTCCTCTATTTCGGTTGGCTGCCAACCCGGCAAACCATAGTGAGAGGGTGATGTGAGAGAATGAGGGGCTCAACCTCTTCTATCTGATCAGTTGGCTGCTACCCGAGCTCTAGTTCTCGATATATCTTGAACTAAGGGAGTCACGAGGTGACTGCTGTGTGCCATGATTCTCGATATAATATCTGGTAGATCGGGTTCTTCTAAAGGCTGCGAGTGGATTTCTCTATGGATTTCCCCTCATCATGAGTTATAGTTCTTAAAATCTTCAACTAACGTGTCTATATATACACAAGAAAAAATTTCTATAATTGTTCGATAGAGTGGACCATCATTTGTTGATTATAGTAAACACGATATGAGTCTGGACAGTCAGTGCACCTGTAACGTCTGTCCGAATAATTTACATCTTTATTATAGATGCTGCGTCCGTTTTGCTTTACTACGTGATTCTTATTGACCCTGTTTCTTGCACAAATTTCCTTCAGCATCTTCTTCTCTAAGGTTGTTAGTTGGTGTTTCTTTTTGTGACGACCCCCTCCACTACTGAAGAGGGCTATTACACGATCCATTATGTTTGGTCCAGTCATCCTTGTACGGGATGTGAGGGAATGAGTGAGGGTATGAGGGGGTGATGTGAGGGAATGAGGGGGCTTAACCTCCTCTATTTGAGTTGGCTGCCATGTGAGGAAATGAGGGGGCTCAACCTCCTCTATTTGAGTTGATTTCGGTTGGCTGCCAACCCGGCAAGCCATAGTGAGGGGGTGATGAATGAGGGCTCAACCACCTCTATTTGAGTTGGCTGAGGGGTTCTCGCTCTAAGGGAGTGAAGGTGGCTGCTGTGTGCCTCCGATATAATATTGATAGATTAAAGGCTCGAGTGGTTGGATTTCCCCTCATCTTGAGTTATGTTCTTAAAATCCAACTATATATACCGAAAAAATTTCTATAATTGTTCGATAAGTGGCCATAGTGAGGTAAACACGGGTGATGTGAGGGAATGCTGCGTCCGTTTTGCTTTACTAGGATTCTTATTGACACTGTTTCTTGCACAAATTTCCTCAATCTTCTCTTCGGTTGTTGGTTGGTGTTTCTTTAGTGACGACCTCCTCCTCTATCTGATCAGTTGTCCTCCTAGCGAGATGTGAGGGAATGAGTGAGGGTATGAGGGGGTGATGTGAGGAAATGAGGGGGCATTTGAGTTGGCTGCCCGTGAGGGAATGAGGGGGCTACCTCCTCAATTTCGGTTCTGCCAACCCGGCAAGCCGATATATCTTGAACTAAGGGAGTAATGAGGGGCTCAACCTCCTCTATCTGATCAGTTGGCTGCAACCCGAGTTATGGTTCTTGATATATCTTAAACTAAGGGAGTCACGAGGTGGCTGCTGTGTGCCATGATCCTCGATATAATATCTGGTAGATCGGATTCTTCTAAAGGCTGCGAGTGGATTTCTCAATGGATTTCCTCTCATCTTGAGTTATGGTTCTTAAAATCTTCAACTAACGTGTCTATATATACACAAGAAAAAATTTCTATAATTGTTCAATAGAGTGGATCATCATTTGTTAGTTAGAGTAAACATGATATGAGTCTGGACAGTTAGTGCACCTGTAACGTCTGTACGAATAATTTACATCTTTATTATAGATGCTGCGTCCGTTTTGCTTTACTACGTGATTCTTATTGACCTTGTTTCTTGCACAAATTTCCTTCAGCATCTTCTTCTCTTCGGTTGTTGGTTGGTGATTCTTTTTGTGACGACCTCCTCCACTGCTGAAGAGGGCTATTACACGATCCATTATGCCTGGTCCGGTTCTCCTGGTATGGAATGTAAGGGAATGAGTGAGGGTATAAAGGGGTGATGTAAGGGAATGAGGGGGCTCAACCTCCTCTATTTGAGTTGGCTGCCATGTGAGGGAATAAGGGGGCTCGACCTCCTCTATTTCGGTTGGCTGCCAACCCGGCAAGCCATAATGAGAGGGTGATGTGAGAGAATGAGGGGCTCAACCTCTTCGATCTGATCAGTTGGTTGCAACCCGAGCTATAGTTCTCGATATATCTTGAACTAAGGAAATGATGAGGGGCTCAACCTCCTATATCTGATCAGTTGGCTGCAACCCGAGTTATGGTTATCGATATATCTTAAACTAAGGGAGTCACGAGGTGGCTGCTGTGTGCTATGATCCTCGATATAATATCTGGTAGATCGGATTCTTCTAAAGGCTGCGAGTGGATTTCTCAAAGGATTTCCCCTCATCTTGAGTTATGGTTCTTAAAATCTTCAACTAACGTGTTTATATATGCACAAGAAAAAATTTCTATAATTATTCGATAGAGTGGACCATCATTTGTTGATTAGAGTAAACACGATATGAGTCTGGACAGTTAATGCACCTGTAACGTCTGTCCGAATAATTTACATCTTTATTATAGATGCTGCGTCCGTTTTGCTTTACTACGTGATTCTTATTGACACTGTTTCTTGCACAAATTTCCTTTCCTTCAGCATCTTCTTCTCTTCGGTTGTTGGTTGGTGTTTCTTTTTGTGACGACCTCTTCTTCTGTTGAAAAGGGCTATTACACGATCCATTATGCAGCCAACAGATCAGATAGAGGAGGTTGAGCCCCCTCATTCCCTCACATCACCCCCACACTATGACTTGTCGGGTTGGCAGCCAACCGAAATAGAGGAGGCTGAGCCCCCTCATTCTCTCACATGGCAGCCAACTCAAATAGAGGAGGTTGAGCCCCCTCCTTCCCTCATATCACCCCCTCATACCCTCACTCATTCCCTCACATCCCGTTCCAAGAGGACTGGACCAGGCATAATGGATCGTGTAATAGCCCACTTCAGCAGTGGAGAAGGTCGTCACAAAAAGAAATACCAACCAACAATCGAAGAGAAGAAGATGCTGAAGAAAATTTCTGCAAGAAACAGGGTTAATAAAAATCACATAGTAAAGCAAAACGGACGCAGCATCTATAATAAATATGTAAATTTTTCGGACAGACATTACAGGTGCACTAACTGTCCAGACTCATATCGTGTTTACTCTAATCAACAAATGATGGTCCACTCTATCGAACAATTATAGAAACTTTTTCTTTTGTATACATAGACACGTTAGTTGAAGATATTAAGAACCATAACTCAAGATTAGGGGAAATCCATTGAGAAATTCACTCGCAGCCTTTAGAAGAATCCGATCTACCAGATATTATATTGAGGATCATGGCACACAACAGTCACCTCGTCACTCCCTTAGTTCAAGATATATCGAGAACTATAACTCGGGTTGCAGCCAACTGATCAGATGGAGGAGGTTGAGCCCCCTCATTCACTCACATCACCCCCTCACTATGGCTTGACGGGTTGGCAGCCAACCGAAATTGAGGAGGTTGAACCCCCTCATTCCCTCACATGGCAGCCAACTCAAATAAAGGAGGTTGAGCCCTCTCTTTCCCTCACATCACCCTCTCATACCCTCAGTCATTCCCTCACATCTAGTGCCAGAAGGACTGGACCAGGCATAATGGATCGCGTAATAACCCTTCTTCAGCAGTGGAGGAAGTCGTCACAAAAAGAAATACCAACCAACAACCGAAGAGAAGAAGATGCCGAAGGAAATTTGTGCTAGAAACAGGGTCAATAAGAATCACGTAGTAAAGCAAAACGGACGCAGTATCTATAATAAAGATGTAAATTATTCGGACAGACGTTACAGGTGCACTAACTGTTCAGAATCATATCGTGTTTACTCTAATCAACAAATGATGGTCCACTCCATCGAACAATTATTGAAATTTTTTCTTGTGTATATAAAGACACGTTAGTTGAAGATTTTAAGAACCATAACTCAAGAGGAGGGGAAATCCATTTAGAAATCCACTCGCAGCTTTTAGAAGAACCCGATCTACTAGATATTATATCGAGGATCATGACACACAACAGCTACCTTGTCACTCCCTTAGTTCAAGATATATTGAAAACTATAACTCGAGTTGCAGCCAACTGATCAGATAGAGGAGGTTGAGCCCCCTCATTCCCTCACATCACTCCCTCACTATGGCTTGCCGTGTTGGCAGCCAACCGAAATACAGGAGGTTGAGCCCACTCATTTCCCTCACATGGCAGCCAACTCAAATAAAGGATGGATCGTGTAATAGCCCTCTTCAGCAGTGAAGGAGGTCGTCACAAAAGGAAACACCAACCAACAGCAGAAGAGAAGAAGATGCTAAAGGAAATTTGTGCAAGAAATAAGGTCAATAAGAATCACGTAGTAAAGCAAAACGGACGCAGCATCTATAATAAAGATGTAAATTATTCGGACAGACGTTACAGGTGCACTAACTGTCCAGACTCATATCGTGTTTACTCTAATCAATAAATGATGGTCCACTTTATCGAACAATTATAGAAATTTTTTCTTGTGTATATATAGACACGTTAGTTGAAGATTTTAAAAACCATAACTAAAGATGAGGGGAAATTCATTGAGAAATCCACTCGCAGCCTTTAGAAGAACCCGATTCTACCAGATATTATATCAAGGATCTTGGCACACAGCAGCCACCTCGTCACTCCCTTAGTTCAAGATATATCGAGAACTATAACTCGGGCTGCTGCCAACTGATCAGATAGAGGAGGTTGAGCTCCCTCATTCCCTAACATCACCCCCTCACTGTGGCTGCAACCTGAGCTATAGTTCTCGATATATCTTGAACTAAGGGAGTGACGAGGTGGCTGCTGTGTGCCATGATCCTCGATATAATATATGGTAGATCGGGTTCTTCTAAAGGCTACGAGTGGATTTCTCAAAGGATTTCCCCTCATCTTGAGTTATGGTTTTTAAAATCTTCAACTCACGTGTTTATATATACACAAGGAAAAATTTCGATAATTGTTCGATAGAGTGGACCATCATTTGTTGATTTGAGTAAACACGATATGAGTCTGGACAGTTAGTGCACCTGTAACGTCTGTCCGAATAATTTACATCTTTATTATAGATGCTACGTCCGTTTTGCTTTACTACGTGATTCTTATTGACCTTATTGCTTGCGCAAATTTCCTTCAGCATCTTCTTCCCTTCGGTTGTCGGTTGGTGTTTCTTTAGTGACGACCTCCTCCACTGCTGAAGCGGGCTATTACACGATCCATTATGCCTGATCCAGTCCTCCTAGTACGGGATGTGAGGGAATGAGTGAGGGTTTGAAGTGGTGATGTGAGGAAATGAGGGGGCTCAACCTCCTCAATTTCGGTTGGCTGCCAACCCAGCAAGTCATAGTGAGGGGGTGATGTGAGGGAATGAGGGGCTCAACCTCCTCTATTTGATCAGTTGGCTGCAACCCGAGCTATAGTTCTTGATATATCTTGAACTACGGGAGTGACGAGGTGACTGCTGTGTGCCATGATGCTCGATATAATATCAGGTAGATCGGGTTCTTCTAAGGGCTGCGAGTGGATTTTTCTATGGATTAATATTTGGTAGATCGGGTTCTTCTAAAGGCTGCGAGTGGATTTCTCAATGGATTTCCCCTCATCTTGAGTTATGGTTCTTAAAATCTTCAACTAACGTGTCTATATATACACAAGAAAAAATTTGTATAATTGTTCGATAGAGTGGATCATCATTTGTTAGTTAGAGCAAACATGATATGAGTCTGGACAGTTAGTGCACCTGTAACGTCTGTACGAATAATTTACATCTTTATTATAGATGCTGCGTCCGTTTTGCTTTACTACGTGATTCTTATTGACCTTGTTTCTTGCACAAATTTCCTTCAGCATCTTCTTCTCTTCGGTTGTTGGTTGGTGATTCTTTTTGTGATGACCTCCTCCACTGCTGAAGAGGGCTATTACACGATCCATTATGCCTGGTCCGGTCCTCCTGGTACGAGATGTAAGGGAATGAGTGAGGGTATGAAGGGGTGATGTAAGGGAATGAGGGGGCTCAACCTCCTCTATTTGAGTTGGCTGCCATGTGAGGGAATGAGGGGGCTCGACCTCCTCTATTTCGGTTGGCTGCCAACCCGGCAAACCATAGTGAGAGGGTGATGTGAGATAATGAGGGGCTCAACCTCTTCTATCTGATCAGTTGGCTGCTACCCGAGCTATAGTTCTCGATATATCTTGAACTAAGGGAGTCACGAGGTGACTGCTGTGTGCCATGATTCTCGATATAATATCTGGTAGATCGGGTTCTTCTAAAGGCTGCGAGTGGATTTCTCTATGGATTTCCTCTCTTCATGAGTTATAGTTCTTAAAATCTTCAACTAACGCGTCTATACATACACAAGAAAAAATTTCTATAATTGTTCGATAGAGTGGACCATCATTTGTTGTCTATAGTAAACACGATATGAGTCTGGACAGTCAGTGCACCTGTAACGTCTGTCCGAATAATTTACATCTTTACTATAGATGCTGCGTCCGTTTTGCTTTACTACGTGATTCTTATTGACCCTGTTTCTTACACAAATTTCCTTCAGCATCTTCTTCTCTAAAGTTTTTAGTTGGTGTTTATTTTTGTGACGACCTCCTCCACTACTGAAGAGGGCAATTACACGATCCATTATGCCCGGTCCAGTCATCCTTGTACGGGATGTGAGGGAATGAGTGAGGGTATGAGCGGGTGATGTGAGGGAATGAGGGGGCTCAACCTCCTCTATTTGAGTTGGCTGCCATGTGAGGAAATGAGGGGGCTCAACCTCCTCTATTTGAGTTGACTGCCATGTGAGGGGATGAGGGGGCTCAACCTCCTCTATTTCGGTTGGCTGCCAACCCGGCAAGCCATAGTAAGGGGGTGATGTGAGGGAATGAGGGGGCTCAACCACCTCTATCTGATCAGTTGGCTGCAACCGGAGCTATAGTTCTCGATCTATCTTGAACTAAGGGAGTGATGAGGTGGCTGCTGTGTGCCATGATCCTCGATATAATATATGATAGATCGGGTTTTTCTAAAGGCTGCGAGTGGATTTTTCAAAGGATTTCCCCTCATCTTGAGTTATGGTTCTTAAAATCTTCAACTCACGTGTCTATATATACACAAGAAAAAATTTCTATAATTGTTCGATAGAGTGGACCATCATTTGTTGATTTGAGTAAACACGATATGAGTCTGGACAGTTAGTGCACCTGTAACGTCTGTCCGAATAATTTACATCTTTATTATAGATGCTGCGTCCGTTTTGCTTTACTACGTGATTCTTATTGACACTGTTTCTTGCACAAATTTCCTTCAGCATCTTCTTCTCTTCGGTTGTTGGTTGGTGTTTCTTTAGTGACGACCTCCTCCATTGCTGAAGCGGGCTATTACACAATCCATTATGCCTGATCCAGTCCTCCTAGTACGAGATGTGAGGGAATGAGTGAGGGTATGAGGGGGTGATGTGAGGAAATGAGGGGGCTCAACCTCCTCTATTTGAGTTGGCTGCCACGTGAGGGAATGAGGGGCTCAACCTCCTCAATTTCGGTTGGCTGCCAACCTGGCAAGCCATAGTGAGGGGGTGATGTGAGGGAATGAGGGGCTCAACCTCCTCTATCTGATCAGTTGGCTGCAACTCGAGCTATAGTTCTCGATATATATTGAACGAAGGGAGTGATGAGGGGCTCAGCCTCCTCTATCTGATCAGTTGGCTGCAACCCGAGTTATGGTTCTTGATATATCTTAAATTAAGGGAGTCACGAGGTGGCTGCTGTGTGCCATGATCCTCGATATAATATCTGGTAGATCGGATTCTTCTAAAGGTTGCGAGTGGATTTCTCAATGGATTTCCCCTCATCTAGAGTTATGGTTCTTAAAATCTTCAACTAACGTGTCTATATATACACAAGAGAAAATTTCTATAATTGTTCAATAGAGTGGATGATCATTGTTAGTTAGAGTAAACATGATATGAGTCTGGACAGTTAGTGCACCTGTAACGTCTGAAAGAATAATTTACATCTTTATTATAGATGCTGCGTCCGTTTTGCTTTACTACGTGATTCTTATTGACCTTGTTTCTTGCACAAATTTCCTTCAGCATCTTCTTCTCTTCGGTTGTTGGTTGGTGATTCTTTTTGTGACGACCACCTCTACTGTTGAAGAAGGCTATTACACGATCCATTATGTCTGGTTCGGTCCTCCTGGTACGGAATGTAAGGGAATGAGTGAGGGTATGAAGGGGTGATGTAAGGGAATGAGGGGGCTCAACCTCCTCTATTTGAGTTGGCTGCCATGTGAGGGAATAAGGGGGCTCGACCTCCTCTATTTCGGTTGGCTGCCAACCCGGCAAGCCATAGTGAGAGGGTGATGTGAGAGAATGAGGGGCTCAACCTCTTCTATCTGATCAGTTGGCTGCAACCTGAGCTATAGTTCTCGATATATCTTCAACTAAGGGAGTGATGAGGGACTCAACCTCCTCTATGTAATCAGTTGGCTGCAACCCGAGTTATGGTTCTCGACATATCTTAAACAAAGGGAGTCACGAGGTGGCTGCTGTGTGCTATGATCCTGGATATAATATCTGGTAGATCGGATTCTTCTAAAGGCTGCGAGTGGATTTCTCAAAGGATTTCCCCTCATCTTGAGTTATGGTTCTTAAAATCTTCAACTAACGTGTTTATATATGCACAAGAAAAAATTTCTATAATTGTTCGATAGAGTGGACCATCATTTGTTGATTAGAGTAAACACGATATGAGTCTGGACAGTTAGTGCACCTGTAACATCTGTCCGAATAATTTACATCTTTATTATAGATGCTGCGTCCGTTTTGCTTTACTACGTGATTCTTATTGACACTGTTTCTTGCACAAATTTCCTTTCCTTCAGCATCTTCTTCTCTTCGGTTGTTGGTTGGTGTTTCTTTTTGTGACGACCTCTTCTTCTGTTGAAAAGGGCTATTACACGATCCATTATGCAGCCAACAGATCAGATAGAGGAGGTTGAGCCCCCTCATTCCCTCACATCACCCCCACACTATGACAGCCAACCGAAATAGAGGAGGTTGAGCCCCCTCATTCCCTCACATGGCAGCCAACTCAAATAGAGGAGGTTGAGCCCCCTCCTTCCCTCATATCACCCCCTCATACCCTCACTCATTCCCTCACATCCCGTTCCAAGAGGACTGGACCAGGCATAATGGATCGTGTAATAGCCCACTTCAGCAGTGGAGAAGGTCGTCACAAAAAGAAATACCAACCAACAATCGAAGAGAAGAAGATGCTGAAGAAAATTTCTGCAAGAAACAGGGTTAATAAGAATCACATAGTAAAGCAAAACGGACGCAGCATCTATAATAAAGATGTAAATTATTCGGACAGACATTACAGGTGCACTAACTGTCCAGACTCATATCGTGTTTACTCTAATCAACAAATGATGGTCCACTCTATCGAACAATTATAGAAACTTTTTCTTTTGTATACATAGACACGTTAGTTGAAGATATTAAGAACCATAACTCAAGATTAGGGGAAATCCATTGAGAAATTCACTCGCAACCTTTAGAAGAACCCGATCTACCAGATATTATATTGAGGATCATGGCACACAGCAGTCACATCGTCACTCCCTTAGTTCAAGATATATCGAGAACTATAACTCGGGTTGCAGCCAACTGATCAGATGGAGGAGGTTGAGCCCCCTCATTCACTCACATCACCTCCTCATTATGGCTTGACGGGTTGGCAGCCAACCGAAATAGAGGAGGTTGAACCCCCTCATTCCCTCACATAGCAGCCAACTCAAATAAAGGAGGTTGAGCCCCCTCTTTTCCTCACATCACCCTCTCATACCCTCAGTCATTCCCTCACATCTAGTGCCAGAAGGACTGGACCAGGCATAATGGATCGCGTAATAACCCTCTTCAGCAGTGGAGGAAGTCGTCACAAAAAGAAATACCAACCAACAACCGAAGAGAAGAAGATGCCGATGGAAATTTGTGCTAGAAACAGGGTCAATAAGAATCACGTAGTAAAGCAAAACGGACGCAGTATCTATAATAAAGATGTAAATTATTCGGACAGACGTTACAGGTGCACTAACTGTTCAGAATCATATTCGTGTTTACTCTAATCAACAAATGATGGTCCACTCCATCGAACAATTATTGAAATTTTTTCTTGTGTATATAAAGACACGTTAGTTGAAGATTTTAAGAACCATAACTCAAGAGGAGGGGAAATCCATTTAGAAATCCACTCGCAGCTTTTAGAAGAACCCGATCTACTAGATATTATATCGAGGATCATGACACACAACAGCCACCTTGTCACTCCCTTAGTTCAAGATATATTGAAAACTATAACTCGAGTTGCAGCCAACTGATCAGATAGAGGAGGTTGAGCCCCCTCATTCCCTCACATCACTCCCTCACTATGGCTTGCCGTGTTGGCAGCCAACCGAAATACAGGAGGTTGAGCCCACTCATTCCTTTACATGGCAGCCAACTCAAATAGATGATGGATCGTGTAATAGCCCTCTTCAGCAGTGAAGGAGGTCGTCACAAAAGGAAACACCAACCAACAGCCGAAGAGAAGAAGATGCTAAAGGAAATTTGTGCAAGAAATAAGGTCAATAAGAATCACGTAGTAAAGCAAAACGGACGCAGCATCTATAATAAAGATTTAAATTATTCGGACAGACGTTACAGGTGCACTAACTGTCCAGACTCATATCGTGTTTACTCTAATCAATAAATGATGGTCCACTTTATCGAACAATTATAGAAATTTTTTCTTGTGTATATATATACACGTTAGTTGAAGATTTGTAAAAACCATAACTAAAGATGAGGGGAAATTCATTGAGAAATCCACTCGCAGCCTTTAGAAGAACCCGATTTTACCAGATATTATATCAAGGATCTTGGCACACAGCAGCCACCTTGTCACTCCCTTAGTTCAAGATATGTCGAGAACTATAACTCGGGCCGCTGCCAACTGATCAAATAGAGGAGGTTGAGCCCCCTCATTCCCTAACATCACCCCCTCACTATGGCTGCAACCCGAGCTATAGTTCTCGATATATCTTGAACTAAGGGAGTGACGAGGTGGCTGCTGTGTGCCATGATCCTCGATATAATATATGATAGATCGGGTTCTTCTAAAGGCTACGAGTGGATTTCTCAAAGGATTTCCCCTCATCTTGAGTTATGGTTTTTAAAATCTTCAACTCACGTGTTTATATATACACAAGGAAAAATTTCGATAATTGTTCGATAGAGTGGACCATCATTTGTTGATTTGGGTAAACACAATATGAGTCTGGACAGTTAGTGCACCTGTAACGTCTATCCGAATAATTTACATCTTTATTATAGATGCTACGTCCGTTTTGCTTTACTACGTGATTCTTATTGACCTTATTGCTTGCGCAAATTTCCTTCAGCATCTTCTTCCCTTCGGTTGTCGGTTGGTGTTTCTTTAGTGACGACCTCCTCCACTGCTGAAGCGGGCTATTGCACGATCCATTATGCCTGATCCAGTCCTCCTAGTACGGGATGTGAGGGTATGAAGGGGTGATGTGAGGAAATGAGGGGGCTCAACCTCCTCAATTTGAGTTGGCTGCCACGTGAGGGAATGAGAGGGCTCAACCTCCTCAATTTCGGTTGGCTGCCAACCCAACAAGCCATAGTGAAGGGCTGATGTGAGGGAATGAGGGGCTGAACCTCCTCTATTTGATCAGTTGGCTGCAACCCGAGCTATAGTTCTTGATATATCTTGAACTACGGGAGTGACGAGGTGGCTGCTGTGTGCCATGATCCTCGATATAATATCTGGTAGATCGGGTTCTTCTAAGGGCTGCGAGTGGATTTTTCTATGGATTAATATTTGGTAGATCGGGTTCTTCTAAAGGCTGCGAGTGGATTTCTCAATGAATTTCCGCTCATCTTGAGTTATGGTTCTTAAAATCTTCAACTAACGTGTCTATATATACACAAGAAAAAATTTGTATAATTGTTCGATAGAATGGATCATCATTTGTTAGTTAGAGTAAACATGATATGAGTCTGGACAGTTAGTGCACCTGTAACGTCTGTACGAATAATTTACATCTTTATTATAGATGCTGCGTCCGTTTTGCTTTACTACGTGATTCTTATTGACCTTGTTTCTTGCACAAATTTCCTTCAGCATCTTCTTCTCTTCGGTTGTTGGTTGGTGATTCTTTTTGTGATGACCTCCTCCACTGCTGAAGAGGGCTATTACACGATCCATTATGCCTGGTCCGGTCCTCCTGGTACGAGATGTAAGGCAATGAGTGAGGGTATGAAGGGGTGATGTAAGGGAATGAGGGGGCTCAACCTCCTCTATTTGAGTTAGCTGCCATGTGAGGGAATGAGGGGGCTCGACCTCCTCTATTTCGGTTGGCTGCCAACCCGGCAAACCATAGTGAGAGGGTGATGTGAGAGAATGAGGGGCTCAACCTCTTCTATCTGATCAGTTGGCTGCTACCCGAGTTATAGTTCTCGATATATCTTGAACTAAGGGAGTCACGAGGTGACTGCTGTGTGCCATGATTCTCGATATAATATCTGGTAGATCGGGTTCTTCTAAAGGCTGCGAGTGGATTTCTCTATGGATTTCCTCTCTTCATGAGTTATAGTTCTTAAAATCTTCAACTAACGTGTCTATATATACACAAGAAAAAATTTCTATAATTGTTCGATAGAGTGGACCATCATTTGTTGATTATAGTAAACACGATATGAGTCTGGACAGTCAGTGCACCTGTAACCCCGTCTGTCCTAATAATTTACATCTTTAGTGTTATAGATGCTGCGTCCGTTTTGCTTTACTACGTGATTCTTATTGACCCTGTTTCTTACACAAATTTCCTTCAGCAACTTCTTCTCTAAGGTTGTTAGTTGGTGTTTCTTTTTGTGACGACCTCCTCCACTACTGAAGAAGGCTATTACACGATCCATTATGCCTGGTCCAGTCATCCTTGTACGGGATGTGAGGGAATGAGTGAGGGTATGAACGGGTGATGTGAGGGAATGAGGGGGCTTAACCTCCTCTATTTGAGTTGGCTGCTATGTGAGGAAATGAGGGGGCTCAACCTCCTCTATTTGAGTTGACTGCCATGTGAGGGGATGAGGGGGCTCAACCTCCTCTATTTCGGTTGGCTGCCAACCCGGCAAGCCATAGTGAGGGGGTGATGTGAGGGAATGAGGGTGCTCAACCACCTCTATCTGATCAGTTGGCTGCAACCGAAGCTATAGTTCTCGATATATCTTGAACTAAGGGAGTGATGAGGTGGCTGCTGTGTACCATGATCCTCGATATAATATATAATAGATCGGGTTCTTCTAAAGGCTGCGAGTGGATTTTCAAAGGATTTCCCCTCATCTTAAGTTATGGTTCTTAAAATCTTCAACTCACGTGTCTGTATATACACAAAAAAAAATTTCTATAATTGTTCGATAGAGTGGACCATCATTTGTTGGTTTGAGTAAACACGATATGAGTCTGGACAGTTAGTGCACCTGCTAACATCTGAAGAAATTCATGGCTATGACAGCTATACTGTCCGGTTGGCTTTTCTTGGGCTTTGAATCTCTCCCTTGGTACTGAGAGTTATTTCATCAGCTGAGGTTACTGTGGTTCTTATCAAAGGTGGTCTGGTCTGCCTGCTCTCCTTGTTCTTTAAGCTGCACCTTTTTTTTACGGGTTTAATATAGAGAAAAATAAGACACGTGGAATGACTTAATATATAATTTAATCCCTAAAATAAGAAGTTAAGACTACAATGCAGTGAAAATATAATGAAAGTCTTTTTAAAATTTTATAATTAGCTCAAAATGGGCGGATTGGCACTAAATCCCTTTTTCAATAGTACAATCAAAGTCAGTGGAAAACAATTTTAAACCAAGCACTTGAAAAGTTATTTGGTTTAGTCCAATTAAAGTCAGTGGAAATCTATTCCGTTTAGTCCAATCAAAGTTGTATGCCAAGTCTCATTTTAATTGTTCCTCATGTTTTTGTTTTTTTAATTTCAAAATTGTTCCTCATGTTTTTGTTTTTTAAACAATATTTTAATGTTCACAAGAATCATATATCTTGTTAATTGATTTGCTAATAATAAAAAATAGAATCATTGGATTATTTTCATTTTTTGATATTTCTTTAACAACAAATGTCTAAAGCAAACTAGATAAATTTTATATACTTATATTTATATATATTAGAGCCAGTTTGGCTCTGTGATTTCGCAGGCAAAAGTGCTTCTTTCTTTTTTTTAAGGCTCCGTTTGTTTCGATGTAAAACATTCTCCACCGTAAAATATTTGTAAATGCAAATGATTTACGGTAAAATATTTGTTTTTCCGGTGTTTGTTTGCACTTAGGAAAATGCTCAAGAAAATATTCTACGTTGCGTGTTTGGAGCAACGTAAAACAAACCCACCCACACACACCCCGAAACCCAGCCCACACCCACCCCGAAACCACCCGGCCACCCACCCCCACCCCACACCACCCCGAAACCCACCCCAGCCCCACCCCGCAACCCAGCCCCACCCACCCCGAAAACCACCCCCACCCGAAAACCCACCCACCCCGAAACCACCACCACCGCCACCCACCCCCACCCCACACCACCCCGAAACCCCACCCACCGAAACCCCCCCCACCCCCACCCCCCACCCCACCCACCCGACCACCACCCCACCCCCAACCCACCCCCCCCCCAACCCCACCACCACCCACCCCCACCCCACCACCCGAAACACCCCCCCCCCACCCCCCCCGCAACCCCACCCCACCCACACACCCCACCAAACCACCCCACCCACCCCCACCCCCACCCGAAACCCACCCACCCGAACCACCCCCCACCCACCACCGCCACCCCACCCCCCCCACCCCCCACCCCACCACCACCCAAACAGCACCCGAAACCCACCCCAATACAACCCAACACAACACCAACCCCCCACAGATCGGCGAGAGAGAAAACCAGAGAGCAAGAGAGCAGATCGGCGAGAGAGCAGATCGGCGAGAGAGAAATCGGCGAGAGCAGAGAGCAGAGAGCAAGAAAGAGAGGAGAGAGAGAGAGCAGAGGCACGCGTGATTTTACGGAAAATGGTTTACGGATTTTTTTTCCGTAAAACGTTTTCCAAAAGTTTACACTAATATTTTCCGGTCAAACTGAAAAAAATTTCCGTTGACTACATTTTACAAGCAAACAAACATCCGAAAATGCTGAAAATATTTTCCGTAAAATATTTTCCTCCGAAACAAACGGAGCCTAAATGGCAAAATACTGTATGTTTGGCACTGTATTTTTAAAAGAATTGTGTTTATAAAAATGCAAAAAATCACATTTAAATTTGCACCGGTAGCTTTTTCATTAACGCGTTTTTTATAATCCAAATCAAGTTTTCGCACCGTGATATGTTTAGGTCCTCAATATCTAAAATGCCCTCAAATATTCTGACACTGCTACTCATTCACCACTCCTCATCAATTTCTACCATGATCTTCCTTCGAATCAAAAGAAAAAAATATTCTAACCATCTATTGAACTTAAAAGAAATAAATAAATAAAAGAAAAGAAAAAAAGAAGAAACAAACCGATTATATCAAATTTGCTTTTCATAGATTTGCAACAGAAAGAGAAATGCTGGGATCGCATTCTATACACAAAAATGGCTTTGAAATGGACCACCACTCTCAACTGAACTTAGTCACTTTATTGCGTAAAGATCCAGATGACATTCGTAAAGTGCTCAATCCCGAAATATCCAAGATGCTTTGAAATGGACCTCGTAGCTGCTGACTAAAATATCCTTGGATATTTGGTGAAATGGCAAGTGTGTGGTGTGTGGTTGTAGTGTGACATTGGGACTTGCAAAGTTTTGTATTTTTTTCTCTCATTTTACCAATTTTGAAACTTTCCTTCGATTATGTCATTTTGGGATTTTTTTTTTTTTTTTTTTTTATCATTTTTAGTATATTATTATTATTATCATTTTTATATTTAGCAACAAAATATTGTTATTATTGTTACAATTTGTAAGCATTTGAAAAATTATACTATAACTTAATAGTATAGTCAAGTCTATTTTGGTTATTTGCACCTGAAACAGTAATTTTAGATTAAAATTAACCAAACGCTCAATTGACAGAAACAATACTTTTTCATTAGTTTTACCAAACGTTTAATTGTAATTTTCAAAATATATATTTTAAAAACACACTTTTTAAAAAACTCACTTTTTCAAACAGTTAACCCAAACCCACCCTACTCAATTATTAAGAAAATAAGATCTATAAGTTTTTCATAAACATGTATAAATATATATGTGTGTTTATTTATTTATTTATAATTGTATATGTACATGTGTATGTTTGAGTTTATCTTAAGGGATTTATTAATATAATAATTCCATCCCCCAAGCAAAAATTTCTAATTTCGCCATGAGTTTCTAGCATTACTTTACCTTTATAGGTTGCATACCTATATACATCTTTAAACAATTTAATAAAAAGGAATCTTCAGGCACAATTAATTCTACATCCTGCTCAGCAAGTTTACATCAATTTTGGCCAACCGGAGAAGGATATAACTTGAAGACGTTTTACAAGTTTGTTCTTAGTGTCGACCTACTGTTATGTGTGTATTAGAGCATTCACATCCGGTTTTTTATTTTTTAGTTACTTTATCTCTTCAAAACCCATTTTATTTATTTTACCTCTCAACATTTATAACATACCTCACATCCCACTATTTATTTTACACTATACCCTATTAAAATATTATAAAACAATTAGTATTTTTTTTTTCCACTTTCCCACCATGCTTCACGCCGGCAAAACAAACCCAAATCCCCAACCATCAAAGCCGAAACCACCGCGGACCCAAACCCATTGCAGACCCAAACCCACCACCATTTAAGTCGAAACCCACCACCATTTATGCCGAAACCCGCCGCAAACCCAAACCCCCCACCATCAAAGCCGAAACCCACCGCAGACCCAAATCCATTGTAGACCCAAACCCACCACCATTTAAGCCGAAACCCACCGCAAACCCAAACCCCTCACCATCAAAGCCAAAACCCACCGCAGACCACCGCCTTCGAAACCCAAATCCAAATCCACTACGTGCTGCTGTCTTGGTTGCGTCCTGGCATCGCCGATCAGGCACCCACGCCTACTTGCTTTCGGCCAATGGTGCCTCACGCCATACTCCGAATCATCCACCTCAGCAAGGCGTCACCGATCGGGCACCCACCCACACCGAATCATCAATCTCAGCAACGTCGCCAATTTTGGTAAAGTGACTTTAATCAGAGGAGAGAGAGAGAGAGTCTTGAATAAAAAATGAGTGTTTTATTTGTTTTGCTCTTTAACAGTACTCGGTATTGATACCGAATACTATTTAATTTTGTAAAAATTTTAGCAATTA
Organism: Fagus sylvatica; assembly: GCA_907173295.1. NCBI lineage: Eukaryota > Viridiplantae > Streptophyta > Magnoliopsida > Fagales > Fagaceae > Fagus > Fagus sylvatica. The sequence goes on from OU015762.1 coordinate 41,337,326, forward strand.
TAAAAAACCGAATGTTAGTGTTTTTTTTATGAATTTGGTGAACAGTATTATTTATTGTAACTAATAAAAAGTTTTAAACAACCGGACCTGAATGCTCTTATTTTGTTTAAGGCATTAATCCAAATAACAGAGAGACCTCTGATTTACTTCCTGAGAATCAAGACATCCTCACAAGCATTCTCCATTAATGAGACTGATAAATAAACCTATCTATCACATGACATGTAACATCAATGTCATTGTCAGCCCATTAATAACAAAAAGTACCAGCATTTTTAATTCTAGACATTCATCTCTAAAAGCACATCTAACAATCATATTATCTATTTAAAAAAAATCAAACACAAAAAAAATTTACTGTTCAGTATTCACACACAAATGTCACACTGATGATTGACTATTCAGTATTCACAGTTCACACACAAGTGGCAAAAACCACACAGTAAAAAATTGAAAATGCACTGGAATAGCCCACGGGGACCACTCGGCACTCGGTTTTCTATGTCTTTCTCCACTCACCAGTCATTCAAATAATTCAATTACTATTATAACTAATAAAATATTAAATAATAAAGAATATGCTTGCCAGTTCTACTTTACCAGTACCTACCGGCTGTGGCCTATCTATTAACTTTTTACTTTGGGTCTGTATAAAAGATGCCCTAAATAAGGGACTAAATGCACCCTTTTCAATTTTAAATTTCTGTTTCTAAAACCCTCTTTCTTTCTAGTGTTTTTGCTTTAAATGCCACCGGTGTTATGTTATGCTGTAATTCTACCAGAGGACACTTTGATCATGTGTTAAAATTATTTTTCCTTTTTTTATTCCTTGAATAAATCAACTTAAGAAATTACAGAAAAATAATTTGTATACCCTAATTTAATATTAGGTCTTCGGGTTTTAATTTTATCAATAATTAAAGTCCTAAATTTGTAAAATGTTTTCAATTTGAAATTTTTTATCCATCTCCATTATTCATATCTTCTATTCTTAATTAGAACCACTATGGCCGCGATTTCCACTGTCAGGTTTGGGTGATTTTTCCAGCAAATGATGTTTTATCCGTTGACGTTTGGATTGTACCTGCAAATGATGTGGCTCATCACTCTCTAAGCAAGTGGTTTCATAATAGGTTTACTGTTTCAGAGATGTTTTTACTCCGTGGTCCCCAACTCCCAAGTTGTGTTTTTTGTTACGAATTTAAAGAAGCCTTGGCTGGAACTCAAAGGAAGACCAAGCACTTGCAACTTCTTGCTGACACGTGACACATCAAGAACAGATATCACAAGACTTTAGCTTGTGACCCATGGTCATGACTCTCTCTTTCCTTAGCTCAATAGTTTTATGAAGTGGGGTTCAGTAGTTCAATTAGTAAAATTTATTGTCATCAAGCAAAGTACCTAAGTTTAAATCTTGTCTATATCAAAAATTAATTGGTGTCTTGGCTTGATGGTAAGAGTAACCATCATGAGTGGACGTCATAGGTTTAAATACTATCGTAAATATAAAAAAAATAATTTCATCAAAAAAAAGTTTTTGATGAGAAATAATCAATATATTAAAAAGCAGAATTAAGGAAAATCAACACCAACAAAGGATTGATCCACCATACACGCATGAACAAAACACTGGGGGCTTACATAAAAACCAAAAGAACCCTAGTAGCTATGATTTTGAAACAACTAAATATGTAATTTAACCCACCAAAAAAAGAATTCAGAAGGACAAATTCATGAGTGCTTACTATAATGTTTAAGATGATAAAACATGATATATACGCTAAAGTAACGTGGAGAGTTAGAGGTCCCCCTCTTTTAAATGTGCTTAAACACAGTATATAAGGGTTTATTTTATTTTATTTTATTTTTTATATTTTTTTATGTAATGATCTTTCTCAATCAATTGATTAAAAATTAAACCCTTCCTCGAGGTATTGTTGAACGACAATAAACCCCAAGTTTGAGTCGAAATGACAATCTTACTCTTTAAGTTTGACATAAAACTATCATGGGTATTTTTTTGTTGCTAATCTTAACGAAATATTCTGTTTTTTCATTTTACCAAACCTCTAGCTAAAGGGGAGAGAGAGTTTATTTTAAAAATGGAATCTTAAAAAAAAAAAGAAAAAAAAAGAATATTTTATTAAGATTGATAACAAAAAGACTCATGACAGTTTTATATTAAATCTGAATGATAGAACATTCATTTCAACTGAAGTTTAAAATTTATTATTGTTTTGCAATACCTCAAAAGAGAGAGCATTGTAATTTACTCAAAAATAAATAAAGCACAAAAATTAATTGATCCAAAAAGTGACAAATCAGCATATAAATTATATTTCAATTTAATTATTGGGTACAATAAAAATTTTCAATAGCAGTTTTGTTACAATTGAAAACTAAGTGTAGAAATAGATAGATAGTGACCTCGGAATTTATTTTTGATAAGGGGTAAATTAAAACACTATTCAATACATCAAAGACCACTGTCACAAGACGGCATTTCATATTCACTTTCTGCTCATCTCTGCCACTTAATCTACCAAACAGTGAAAATATTAAATTTAGCTCTAGCCTAGCCTAGATCAAGTAATGAATATATATAAAAGGTGTCCTTAATTTCCTTCTTTTTAATATTTTCTTTTTATTTTTTGAAAGGGTGTCCTTCATTTCCTTGGGATAATAGTTGTTAGGCATATGATCTCAATCCGTATATCTAGCCCATTTAAAGGCATTATAATTGAATTGTAGCATGCCACATATGATGATATTTAATAGCTTGATCAACATAGTCCTCTGCAGCCTCACATCGGTAAAAAAAAAATACAACTAACAACATGAAAACAAGGCACTCCAGTCTAGTCCCACCTCTTATAGGTACAATTTTTTTTCCCTTCATGTTAACAAAATATTGAACCGCACTACAATGTAACTCTAACTTTCCATTACCTGCCGATGTTGGTTCCCAATGACCACTACTTGACTTCTCTCTAGATCACTTCTTTCTAATAACTTCTATAATCAACAGGCAAAAATATCGAACCCAACCTCCATCACCACACACCAGCATTCAAAACCCAAACAACTTATAGTATAAGATTCAAAACTTGATTTCCTATCTTTCGCTTCTCAGGAACGGCTATGAAATTGAACCGAAACTTAGCAACCTAGCATCAAAATCATCCATAGGATAATGAAAATCGCTCTTTGATCCTCCACAAAATCCATCTACTTACAATTTATTACAAAATCCAAAAAAGGAGTTCAACCAATATCATTTTCTTATTTCAAATTTTTTTACAATTTCATGTGTTGTTTCTTGGGTACTTACTTTTTGCTCTTAGTTCAATATCCTGCAATTGTTGTATGCACTATATACGGTTTCTCTTTAACAATGGTAGTCATTCGATCAAACTACTAAATCGTTTAATTCTCTTGAAATATTTTCTTTGACTATTTTTCATAGCTTTCTTTTCTTAGGAGGCCTACAAGGGTCGGCCCTAGGGTAAGCCCAGCCAGACTTTGAGCTAGGGCAACCCCCTTCCATGGGGCAACCACAAGAAGAAAAAAAAAATAGTATATAGAAGAAAAAAATAAAAATAAAACATCTTTGAAAGGCAACAGATTTTGCCACTAAAACATGCAAAGAGAACGTTGAGGTCGTTCTTATTAGTACGCCTCCTTTTTTTCTTTTTTCTTTGTGTTATGGGTTTCTCAGTGACTCAGTTAAAAACTGGGCACAGCTGCTTTTTCCTTAGATTTGCTTTTCTAGGCTCTCTGTCTCCCATTGTCCCACGTGATTTGCTTTCCTATCTTTTTTAATTCTTATTTTTCTATTCAACTATTTCTACATGTGTGTGTTGTCAAATTTCCCTTTATTGCTTTGTCTTGTCTTGTCAACCACTTTCTCCATTTTTTTTTTTCTTCTCTTTTTCTCACGGTCAATTGTTGTTTCAATTTTTAGGAGAAAGTATCTTTTATTTTCGAAATACCAGCTCAGCATGATTATTTGGTATTTCAATCCAATAAGAATTTGCCACCTGTTTTCCCAAAAAGCCAACTCAATTTCCTGTATGAAGTTGAACAAAAAACAGTTTTATCCTCCAAAAATTTTAAACCCCCGCCACTATCCCTCTTTCTTCCATTTCTGAAAATTGCAAAAAAACCAAAAGCCTTTTTTTTCTCTCCCCGACGCCAGACGCTCCCCGTCTTCTATCTCTCCCCCTCACTGTGCCGCCGTCAAGGCACTCCCACCATCGCCGTTTTCGGCCTTTGATTCGGTTAGCATCTTCGTTTCCAAAGCCCGTTTACTCTTGTTTCCGTCACTGCCGTCGTCTTCTCTGAAAACCCCCAAAAGGTACTCTCTCTCGTGAGCGTGATGTATTTCAATTCCAACCTTCCAAGCAACACTGTCTTCCTCTCTTTAATAGATTGATGTGGCGTGCGTTTGACATGGCTGATTGTATTTTTGATTCTTCAATTGTTAGGGCCTTTTGATTTTATTGCCTCTCTGTCTCCTTCATTTGCTGTTTATCACAAGCCCTTGTTCAACTACATCATCCCGTTTATTTATTTATTTTTCGCTTTGATTTTATTTTCAAATTCTGCTATTTGGTTCCTGAGTAAAAATAGGAAAAAGAAAGAACTTTATATTTTTTTTGTAAATATTTGTTTTCATTTCATTGTTCTTTTATTGAACTCAATGATTTTTGTTGCTCAACTCAATCCAATTTTTGTTGTTTTATTTAAAAAATTGTTGAATATTTTCATTCTCTCAAAAAATTCAATGTATTTTATATAATATATCCAAATAAATTAGCTCGAGATCATTTTCACTAGGGAATCATTTTTTCTTTGTATGAAGCTCTGAATAACTTCCTTATGTTTATGTATTGTTGTCAGTTCTTAATACATGGATTATGCTCTTTGAATATTCATTAACTTGGGCATGATATCCAAAAAATCAGTTATTTTTCTTCATAAATATAATTGTCCAAATAAATGATCATATTTTTCTTATTCTTCTTGAATATAATTGTTTTTGTTTCTTTGACTCTGTGAGATAAAAGCTTTTGGGTTGTTGTGTTCTTGTGTGATGACTTGGCAACTCTAAATCAAAATTGATGCAAGAGAGCCGTTAACTCAAGGGTTGCAAGTGAAGGCAAAGAACAATCGAAATCAAGCCATTTTATTAGTTTAGGAATGTAATCTTTAAACTTTAAAAGTTTTGATGTTTTAGTGAATTGATCATTTTTAAATGGTCTCATTTTGGTTGTTAACAAATTATGTATCTCATTTTGTTAACTATGAAAATTTTGGTCCTATGTGACAGCAACGTATTCTGCAATTTGTGTTATGTTATCATGAACAAGGTTGCAAACTTTATTGAACAAGGTTATGAACAGAGTTAAAGTAGATTATGAAGAGTAGGATGGCATGTTGCATAAACACATAAATAATCATAAGCAAATTTTGAATTTGTTTGCATAAATAAACACCTTTATATTGCTACATATAATCATTACAATTTTGAACTCACATAAACACAATTCGCTTAACCAACCTACTTGCATCATTACATTGTAATTGAGCCTTTGAAGTTTGAACAACTCATTACATTAAGTAAACAAATAACCGTAAAAACCATTACACATCATTGCATAGTACACAAAGTTCACTAACTTAAATACAACTCATTACATTAACATATCCTTGCTGTCTTTGCCCAACTGGTTGACATTTCTCCCCTGTTGAATGTTAAGGCCGTTAATCTATTTCAGGACAATTCAAAAATCAGATACAGGCTATAGCTAACTATTAAAGCCATTACAACTTCAAAAGTATAAACCAAGAGCTAGACATTCAAAAATCATTAAATTTATTTTTCATTATACACTTGATAACCGAACAAAAGAAATAACAAAAAAGCAAATGCAACTCAAGATTTGGCGATCCAAGTCAACTAGAAGAAAAAATGAATATAAAACATTATTTGGACAAACATAAAAGAAAGACTAAAAATGCAGTGGCTTTCCAAGTTGTCCATATCTCAGCAATATATACAAGAGCAATCATGACAGCATAGCCAATTCCCACTCCAGCCAAAGGCTCACCTGCCATCAGTACTACAAAATTAGGAGCAAGGACTTGAATAAATTCAATCGAACCAAGCTCCTAAAGCAAAAACTAAACTCAACTCAGTTTTCAGCCCTGCACTCTCTCATTCTTCTAACATTTTTTTGCTCAAACTATGTTTCCTCATGAATCCAATATCTACTAGTACATGTAGAATACACCCACAAATTTTTATTCTTGTATAAAATGCTAAAGAAAAAAGCTCCCAAGATCCTCCCTTTAGGTCAAGCATTATCCAATTCATACATAATTGAGCCATTTTTATTCCTAAATGTGAAAATTTCAATAATGATCAAGAAAAAAATTAACATGTAATTGAGCCATATATACCACATCGTGCTTTAAATAAAATACACTTACACATAAATCAAGTTCATGCTTTATAGTTTTTTCCTTTTTTAACCAAAGACCCCAGTTAATAGCATTTTAACCAAAGACTCAACACATAACTTAAATCTAGAGGGAAAAAAATCCAATAAATTGACCAGACATGGGTGTTCTTTTCATCTCTCTTTTTTTTTTTTTATTTTTTTTAATTATTTAAATTGATAAACTTTATTAATATAAGGAAATTACATAGAAGACACATGGAGTTCCCTCTAGCCAAACTGTTTCCTCGCAGACAGTGGTAGTAAAGTTCCTTGGTTCTTGCTGTGCTCTTTTCATCTATAATATATAGAAAGTAGAAACAACGCTTTTAAACAAAAATAAAAACACACCCTAAAAAAGAAAAGAAAAACAACATCTGTAAATTGGAAAAAATAAAATGAAAAACAAGATGAGAAAAGTACTAAAAATAAAAATAAAAAAGAGAATGAGAAAAATACCTTGAGGCGGACGGTGGGACAACACGACAGGGAAGAGAAGGGAGCGTGGGAGAGAGAAAAAAAGGGATGTGGATGAGAGAAGGTGGCGGCGCGGCAGCAGTTGGGGGCGAGGGAGCGTTTCTCGGGAGAGAGAGGGCAAGTAAAGCTGGCAGAAATGAGTTTAGAATTTTTGACGGAGATGCTAACCGAATCAAAGGCTGAAAATGGCGATGTTGGCAGTGCCTTGCCGGCGGCACAGTGAGGGAGAGAGATAGCAGATGGGGAGCGTCTTGCGTCGGAGAGAGAAAAAAAGGGAAATTATATTGTAGTCCCGGAGTACAAGGTCAAGCAATCTGACCTTGTACTCCGAGCCAATAAGAGCACTCCATATCATAAAAAAGAGATGACATAAGCATTAATGCCACGTCATATAATCTGACAAACAGAAGTTAACAACATTAGCTTCCATCTCTTGCAAAGCGTATTCAAAATTCAAAATTTAATCTAAAATTTCAACAGGCTTCTGAAATATTTTGAAATTCAAAACTTGCAAATATTTTTTCATGGAAATCTCTCTCTCCCTCGTGTCATTTTGTGTTCACCGCCGAAGTAAGCTTGAATATTTGCTCTTCCTCATTCTTCAGCTGGGTGCGACCCTGAAGCTCTTTACATTAAGGAAAAAAAACTTGGTCAAGGCATGATGTTATTCTTGTTGAAATTATTATCCATGATGTAAGTTTATTTATTCCATTCCTTGATTCTTTTTCTTTGTATTTTCATGCAATATTGTTCTTTTTAGGATTGAAGCTTTATTTTCATATTGAAGACCCTGCCTGATTCAGTTCTGCTCCTTAAGGCTCCAGGTATGCTTGTTTAACAATGCCCATTATGTGTTTGATTATTTTACCCTTCTTTTGTTTTGTATTTTCTTCTTTTTCTTTTTCTTTTTTGAAAGGGGGTTTAGAGGTTTATTGCGTGTAATTTAAGCATATCATTCATGGCATTTAACAGTGTTTTAGTAACCTTGATTTTACATTAAAAAAAAAAATTAACTTTTATTTATTTTTTATTTTTTTAAATTTAATAATAAGGGTCAACTAAAATTGGGACGGCTTTAACCCAAATCAGGGCCGGCCCTGGGCTACAACCATTTGATTTACTTCTCGTGAAACCCAAACTCATCGAAGGATGCTCTAAGTGCATCTCCTCCAACACCAGCACCCTTTATCATGACGTTTGCTCGCTTACCTTGTTCCATTTTCGTATAGCATTTCTTCTGCAATTTCAGCAAAATGGCGTCCCTTTTCTTGGACCCCCTTTTCTGGACCCCCAACTTGTGACCACCAGATATGAAATTACTACTAACTTAAAATTATTGTTGAATGTTGCTCGAACATGAATAATTCCCTCAATCTCTTCTTCCTCAGCCACTTCTTTTGGTTTACTCGGTTTGTCTTTTAATTTCCCTTTATTGTTCATTCAAACCCAGAGTGAAACTTGCAAAGCTTCAGAAAGTACAGGTTGATGATATGTGGTGGGGGCAATTATGAAGAATTATCTTTATGGGAAGTGGCAACTACATTGCATCTTCCTCCGATGCTTGTCAAAGGTGAATTGTTATTTTTTTCCCATAGTTTGCGTATTGAAAAGTGAATGGTCTGGAAAAAACATCTGATTAATATTGGCTTTTTCTTCTTTATAACCAATCATATTCTTATTGTTCCTGATTGTTTTCTGAAATTGTTGTTTCATACTTTATTTTGGATTGGGAGATAATTGCACTTACGTGTTTTGCTGCCATCAGATGGATCATTTTCATTATAAGAACTCATGTGTTTTTGCTACAATAACAAAATTAGATTTTCAAGAAGTGAAGAAAAGTCAAGATTCATAGTCTACTTTTTTTGGATTTAACTGTTTTTAGTTTTTTATTTATATTACCTGTCATTGGAGGTTTATGTTTGGTTCATCAGATGTGACATATAAATTTCTGATGATTATGAATGTTTAGTTTTGAAATAAGGGAATGCTTGAGAACACGATGTCTCATTTGGTGAATGATTACAGTCTGTTTTGCTTGGTTTTCTTGCTTCTATAATAATCCTTCAAGACTCCCTTCAGTATCTAGTGGCAAAATGAGGGTGCTTAACTTAACACCCCTAGCACATGTCAAATCCTCTTTCTTTTTTACAAACTTTGAATTTTGTTTTACTGCCTCGTGCAATGTATCTTAGAAGGAAGTTTGGTGCTCGGTTGGGTCGTTGTCCCTTTTGACTTGGACTCTGGGTGTTCCACTGAAAATTGTTATTTATTTAAAGCTTTCTGAGAGTTATGAATATTCTTTCACTTCCCCATACTTTCATCTGGTTTCTGTTGACTTTCAAAAAGCTACTTTAAGGACGAGTTGGTCCTTTTCCGTTTGTTTGTTTTAAAGCTGATTTTCAAAACTAAGTTCTCTTACTGCTATATACGTGGTATGAAGTTTGGTCAAAGGTCTCCCACCTACCGTGCATGATACCAAGGGTGTTTTATTGCCAAGAATGGAGATAATGCGCCTGCCATTACAATAATATCTTTCATCTTTGATTCATTCACTCTTAGTTCTTAGACATTTTTCACTGCTCTAAGAATCTCTATACTTACGTGATCCTTTCATCCAGATTAGCTTTACATATTTGATGGCATTCAATTTGTTAGTCAATATTGAATCCTGCTGATGTTCACTTTCCTTTTAAGGATTAGCAATAAAATAAAAATATTTTTCTTGTTGGGTTTAACAAATGATTTTTCGAGGAGAAACTCATATCTTTAGAAACGTCAAAAAATACTGTCTTTATGTTCCACTTACATTCTTCCTGAATTGTCCAAAAACATTTCATGACATTCTTCCATTTTGTTAATGAATTCCAACTAATTTAATCTGAGAGGGGTCTTGAATCTGCTTTTTGTTGGTTGTTACTCCAGGCATATGCAGAAGAAGAAGAAAGAAGAGAGGCCGAAGAGAAGAAACGGAATGAAGCACAAGCTATTTCTAGGTGGTATCAGCTTCTTTGTTCCATCATAACACGGCAAAGGTTGAACAACCGTTATGGTGACAGCTTGTCATCACAAACATCCACTAACAACCAACCTATCAATAAAAAATTAAAGGCACCAGTCGGTGTACATCATGAAGGCAAGCAGTCTCTTGTATGCCAACAAGAAGACATACATCATGCTAAGTCGTATGCTCCATCAGCTAGCCTGCCAGAAGACCATGAGCATGTATTCTTGACAGAGGACCAGAGTTTTGATGAGGAGAATTTGGTGCTGACAAAGCGATGTCATTGTGGATTTTCAGTCCAAGTGAAAGAATTGTAGCACTATTGATGTGACACGCTATGTAAGTATGTAGCACCATAGTCGTGGGATCAAGATCCCGTACAATAGTACGTGGATGGCCGAGATTGAAAGTTGTGTTTCCAAATTTTCATCTCGGCCATCCCATAGGGATCCTTTTTGTGTAGTGAGGACTTAAACATGTGTTTCCTTTTTTTTTTTTTAAAAAAATGTGTTTCTTCAAATTCTAGGGATGAACACATGTTATATTGTTTGCAAAAGCTCCACTTCTTTACATGGTGTGAAAGAGGTGGTGGTTGATAGTTAATACTTCTCAGGCGATAAATAGTACGAAAATGCAACGTCTATTTTCTAAACAATGTTAGCAAAAGCTCCCTTTCAGCCGTTTCTTAGACTCACTGTCATGTTGTGGGTTTTTGATGGATATGTTGAGAATTTATGAAGAAACGGCTAAAAGGGATATGGCTTGGACAACATTAATTCCAGGTCCTTTTGCAGAAAATTCTTATAATGAGGCCATGTCCAATTCCAGGTCCCAAATGAAATAGATTCACGAAATGCAAATTTCTAACTCACAAACCATTTGATATCCATCCAATTCAACCACTGTAAAAGAAAAAAAAAACGCACACACACACTCACACTCCAAAATAACCATACAAAAGCCAATGTTTTTTCTTTTTGTTTCTTCTTTGACAAAACGTTTTAGGTCGAGGTCCAAACCTTCACTATGTTTCTTGTCCTACATTCAATAAAGAGAAAGTCGTTAGCCTTGGTGGTCTGAGAAATCCCGAGGGCCAAGACTGCAAGACCATTTTCTGTTTGTATAGCCTTGTGTGAGGAATGAGGAATTATTTTTCCTGTAGAGGCCATTCAAGAATGCAGAAGACAACGAGTATTAAATGGAAATGAGGCCCATATAAAGGCATGGGCCGACAAGCGCAGCTATAATAGGAATTGGTTCACCTAGCGACTCTCTTGGTTTTCAACAATGAGGTTGGCTTCTCTAGAAACCAACATTGATTCCTTTTGTAGCACGGGAAAAGCCCACCCGGTTGAGCTTGGGAAACCAAGGCCTCACACAGGTTGGAGAAACGGAGACCGACCAATTTGAGGCAAACAGAGACCAGTCATATTAGGGAAATGGGTTATAACCCTCTCGTCCCTTAAATGGGCGCCTTTCATAAGCGGACAACAGACGTTCACCACACTCGAGGAGCATTAAATAGGGCGGTGCAGGCATTAATTACCTCAGGACAGTTCAGACCTTGAGACGCCCGTCCCATGACGGTACAGACAAAATCATTGAATACACAAGAAGACAGCCATTGCTGTGCTCTGATGCAACATCACATCAGTCATTCGAAGGTTGTCTGAGGCTATGTCATTCTCGAAATACGTGCCTCACTGCTGGCGACCACCATATGAAGACAAGCTATTAATACTCTAGATAAATAGAGGGAAAGGGGACGTGAGAAAGGTACGTGCATGTTCAATAGAGAGTATATACACTCTGTTATTTTGAGAACCCTAACACAAGTAATTGACTTGATCTTCGGAGGGTGATCGGCGAGCACTGCCACCACCTCTAAAGAGTATCTTATTTCTTTTACAGGTAGACTTTCAGCCACCACTCAAACATCTCAGATATCTTCTGGTGATGTTCTCAGGTCAACTTTATCGAGCTGAAAAATTACGCAACACAGTAGCCTTGATTTTTCTAAAAAATGGGATACATACTTGGAGGGGGGAAAATTGAAAACATTAAAAAAATAAATAAATAAAAAATGATGATGACGTGTTCGGGAGGACCAAACTAGAAATATGGTCAGGACATACAGATAGTTCGGTCTTAGTTCCTCGGGTTAATTTGACTTCGGCTAAAGGAACCATAGGAAATAGGGTTTGATAGCTTAAGGATGAGCTAGGTGAATAAATATCTGATTTACATGTTAAACAAGTAAATATTGAGTTGACAACCATTAATGGCGCAATTAATGCTGGAGAAACAGAGGATGTGCTGTATATCAGACATTAATGACTGTAAGACAAAGGGTCACGAAAGTTATAGAGTATAAACCACTAGCTGGAGGTCTAGACTTTGGCGCATGACTCAACCCTGATTTACGGGATGACAACCATGAAATTTAGATCTTTATAAACAAACATTAAAGTTTGAGGCAAAAGGAATTTGAGGAACTATAAATATCGCATCAGTTCAACATTAAAGGAGTTGATGAGTTTTTCTACTTCATTAAGAGAGCATTTATAGTATTTCACCTTTGTTATTCCAAGTGTGATTATTGACTTAATCTTTTGAGGATTGAAGGTCAATCCCCACTGGATTAACCTCACTTTGACCCATTTTGTTATTATCTTAAGGAGGAAACACATTTCAAGATTGAGTTGGCAATTTTGAAAGTTGTATTTCCAAGTTTGGTCAGTGTTATTTTTTGCTTTCCCAAAATTTTGAACCCCACAATACTTTCTACACGTAAATGCTTATTTTTAAGATAAATCTAAAAGTTTATGGTTTTCCTTGCAAACCCCAAGGTGTGGAGGTCACCAAAACTTTCATTTTTCTAATATTAGGATACAAACTCTCCAGGTGGAGAGACTTATTTTTAAAATTGATCTAAACTGTCTAAGGTTTTTCTTGCAAAAACAAATACAAACAAGAACTTAAAAAAAAATAAAAAAAAAATTGTAAAAATTTCCCTTCATACCCGTGTGCAATAGGACCCAAAAGGCAAAAACGACCCACCGATGGGGTGGGAAGGAAGGGAGGCTCAGCTATGCAAGAAAGTTGGGGAAATCCGAAAAAATGGAGTCAAATGATTGGAAAAGACAAGAAAAAGAGATTGCTTCTCATCCTATTCCTGCGCAACTCATTACATTAATGAGCCACTCATCAATAGCTTACGCAACTCATAAACTTCATGCGCAAAACATGTTTAATATGTTCGTGTATATATATATATATATATATATATATATATATATATATATATATATATATATATATATAAATAAAACGGAAATGATATTTCCACACCAATACGTTATTTTCACATGCGGAAATATCAAATCTTGGTGCACAAAATCACACTAAAATTTGATATTTCTGCACTACTAGTGCGGAAATAGCACTTATTGGTGTGAAAATAGCACTAGCCTATATAAAATGTAAAACTGAAGTTTTCTTTACTTTTCTTTTCTTTGGTTGACTTCATAAAAATTTGACTCGTAAGTTTTTGAACCCTCATAATTGGATAGAGTTTGGTTTGTAGCCCTGGACTTATGTGGCCAAACTAAAAGACAACACGTGTATAAGTCACCTAACTAATTAAAATCCTTCAACGGAAGTTTAACTCTATTCTACTTCCTCTCTCACATCCCCAAACCTGTCTCCTTTTTTCTCTCCCACATCTGCCTCTCTTTCTCTCTCTTTGTCTTCTTTGGTTCTTCACTTCTTCCACCTTGCTCTCTCTTTCTCTCCATACCCAAAACCCACACTGCCGGGCCCCCTCCCACCGCCCCAATCCTATAATGTTCTATATTTTTATTTTATAATCAATCACTCTTGTACAAATTAAAATCTGGATTGGAAAAAAAATTAAACTAATTTATACTAAATTGAGTACCTTCAAAATATAAAGAAAGACCGAAAGAAACTTAAATCCACCACAAAGCATCAAAAGAAAATTTCCTCGTGGTAGGAATCCCAATCTTGAGACATATCAGTATTCATATATATGGGCCAACATGAAAGATTTTCAGAATTTTCAAGAATATCCTTGCACACTTGCTTTTATCATTTGAGTGAACAAAATCCAATTTTTTTGCCCCTATCTCTTTCCACCATAGAAAACTTTTTCTTTTTCTTTTTCACTGTAATATCACCTGAATTGTAGTGAAGATCTATCACTACCAGTGGCTTCTTGGCCTTCCAAGGACATTCACCCAAATAATTTCTTGATTTAAGAGAAATTCAAGACTAAGATGGAAGGGGGAGGTGGGAGGGCTGGGATCGGCGATTGGGGAGGTGGGAGGCTAATAGTGTGGGTTTTTTTTTTTTTTTTTTTTTTTATAAATGACATGGTGGGTTTTGGATATGGAGAGAGAGAGAGAGAGAGAGAGAGAGAGAGAGAGAGGCAAACGTATGAGAGAGAAAGGGAGGCAGACCTGGGTTTGGGATGAGAGAGGAAGTATAACAAAGTTAACCTTCTATTAAAGGCTTTAAATTAGTCGTGTGACTTGTACACATGTTGTCTATTAGTTTGGCCACATATCAGTTTACACCTTATCTTTTATTTTTAACTATATATATATATATATATTTTTAACGCTTATTCTTTCCGATTATCTTTAATATTTACCCGATCGTCTTTCCTCCACCTCCACCTCTAACTTCTCTTTCTCTTTGTCGTGGAAGGTACATTACAGGGAATTTCTCTTTGTTGTGCTGGTCCGAAAATTACTCACTTATTCTTTGCAGATGATAGCTTGCTTTTCTCAAGAGCAACTTTGGGAGACTGCTCCAAGATATAGGAAATTTTATCAGTTTATGAGTTTCTGGGCAACAAGTCAACTGAGATAAGACCACTATAGTTTTTAGCAAATCCACCCCAATGGCAATCCAGGACACCATCAAGAATACTTTGGGTGTCCCGATCATCAAACAATATGAATATTACCTAAGCCTACCTTCTTTGGGGGGGAGGAACCGCACTGCCAGTTTCTCTAAAATTAAAGAAATGGTTTGGAGAAAACTGAAAGGTTGGAAAGAAAAATTGTTGTCACAAGCAGAAAAGGAAATTTTGATTAAAGCAGTAACCCAATCCATACCAACATATGCTATGAGTTGTTTTAAGCTTCCTATACGACTATGTCAGGAGTTGGAAGCCATGATACGTAAATTTTGGTGGGGTTACAATTTGGATCAGACTAAAATTTGTTGGGTGGGATGGAAAAATCTTTGTCACTCAAAGGGAAGGGGAGGGATGGGCTTTCGGGAGCTACGAAAATTCAATGATGCTCTACTTGGTAACCAAGTATGCCAGCTGTTGCAAGACTCTAATTCCCTATTCCATCGAGTCTTCAAAGCTAAGTTCTTCCCAAACGGTACAATTTTAGATGCAAACCCAACTAAGAAAGGCTCCTATGCTTGGCAAAGCATCATCAAGGCTCGAGATGTCATTCAAAAGGGAGCGGTGTGGAGGGTGGGTGATGGCAGGTCGATCAGAATTTGGAACTAGCGATGGCTTCTAGATGAAAATCACAGGAAAATTATCTCCAACTCTAGCGATCCTATCTCATAGCAAAGTATCGGAATTGATAATCCCTGACATGCAGTGGTGGGACTTCGACTTCATTGATCAACTTTTCCAACCATATGATGCAGTGTCTATAAAAAATATCCCCTTTAGTGCTCGGGCTCCCAAAGATAGATTGATTTGGCCGGTGTCTAAATCTGGCCAATACATAGTAAAAAGTGGTTACCGATTCTTGATGGATGAAGAAACCAAGACTCTGCCAAGTAGCTCCAATCCGGGACAAATGAAGAAGGTATGGGAGAAAGTCTGGTCACTTAAGGTTCCTAGGAAGATTCAAATTTTTACATGGAGAGCCCTCAAGGATTCCTTGCCCACTAAACTCAATTTGAAGAGAAGACATATTTTAATAGATCTGGTCTGCGAGATGTGTAAGTCAAATTCTGAAGATATTATCCATGCACTATGAACATGTCCACAAGTCCACGCTGCTTGGGCCCAAGAAGATTGGCTGACTGTAATCCTGAATACAAATGCTTTGGATCTAGTAGATGTTTGGTGTTGGGTGTCTGAGATAAACTCAATCAAGGAGTTAGAGCTATTTAGTACTATTTGTTGGGCTCTTTGGCAACGTCAGAATAAACTACGATTGCAAAAGCCAGCGGAGAGGATTGATCACATTGCCTCCTTCTCTTGGGGTTACCTTGAGGTGTTTAGGGCCTGTCATCCCAAAACTCATACTCATACCAGCCCAAACCCAGTTGCTCGAGTGAGCTGGAAGAAACTGAGTGTGAGTAGATCAAGATAAACTATGATAGGGCCGTGTTTCTTAACTCAGATGAGACAGGCATTAAAGTAGTGGTGAGGGATCATGCTGGTACATGCATAGCGACCCTTTCTCAGAAAATTAGATTTCCTCAGTTGGTGGATACTATCGAAGCAATGGCGGCAAAACGGGCAGTTAGCTTTGCTCTTAACTTGGGTCTTCGCTCAGTTGAGTTTAAAGGTGATTCGACTACTATTACAGAAGCTCTAAATGGCAATAACTACTCACAAGCTATCTATGGTCTATTGATTGATGATGCTAGGTTGCAAGCCAACAATCTCTTAAAACACACGGGGGACAGTTGCCCACGCGTTAGCTCGACAAGCTCAACATTGTATCAATCCAGTAGTTTGGATGGAGGTTTTACCACTGAACTAGAACCCTTGTTATTTTCTGATCTTCACCCTTAATGCAATTATCTAAACCTTTTCTAAAAAAAAAACCTTCTTTTTCTCGGTCCTCCACCTCTTTCACTTCCTCTCTTTCTTGGCCCTCCCAATCTCCCACTCTTTCTCTTTCTCTGTTAGGATGATTAGAACAATGAGAGATGGGGCGATTGAAGTCTTTGAAACTGGATCTCTCAGTTTTTTTTTTTTTTTTTTTTTTTCTTTTTTTTTCTTAGAATATTTGTTTATTCACAATTTTCCTTCATTGTTAAGGTGCTTGATGGGGCACTTGAAGTCTTTGGAATCAAATATGTGATGT